>CM046448.1:104029195-104596695 GCA_025506515.1 Flaveria trinervia | reverse complement strand
GTATTAGTAATATTAGAATTCGTTTGGTGTATGAATATGTTTCCAAAACTTGAATATTAGGAAAAACCTAGAAAATATAAAAACAATTTGTAAATTAAAATTTAAATAGTAGGGTCTATGACGACGACATGTCCTCGCCATAGGGTTTTTTTTTAAATTTATTTATTTTTTATTAATAAAAAAATTAGTTGGACCTATGGCAATGATATGTCGTCGCTATAGACTGAAAAATAAAATTATTTTTAAATTAAAATACAATATAAGTTTTTTTGCCGACAACTCTATGGCGCAACTTGTCATCGGGATAGATCTCTATGGCGACTAGAGTTTTGGTGACGACTAAAAAATAAACTATAGCGACAAGACTGTGACGACTAGGCTTTGTCGTCGCCATAGCCCTTATTTCTTATAGTGTCATCCTGAAAACATCATTCATAACTAATGGGTTATCAAGGATTTGACGGCCTTTAATAAAAACCAATTGTTTCGGGCTAACAAGAGAATCGATAGCTAGCTAAGGCCAATCGATTGACCAACACTTTAGCAACAATCTTATACCAAAGATTAATCAAACTAATGGGCATGAAATCATTAATAACAACATGACTTGAAACATTAGGAAGTAAGTTTATAAAAAAAGAATTGAAATCCCATAAAATACACTTATAATTCTCCAAATATCTCTTAACAAAAGTAAAAGATCGATAAACCATTTGGCCCGAAGACTTAGAATACAACGATAACAATTAGAAGAAACCTAAACAAATCATATCAATTAATAATAATAAACGTTGCTAATTAACTTTTAACTAATATGTCATCTTTAATAAAAAAAACGTAATTTCAAATGAAGACGGTAAAAAGTTTGAAAGTAAATGTCTGTTTTTCCATCATTTCCAAGTCAAAATAAAAACCAACATTTGAAAACACATTATAATTTTTGACGATGAACTTATTCATCTTGAAAACAATGCTGCATGTTATAGTCTTGTTATAGTTATAAGTATTCTGTATACATGTTATTGAATATGTTCATATATTAATGCTTTTTTAAAAGAAATATAGTTTTAGGAAAGAAGTTTTATAAGTTATTTGAAGTTAATAATTATTGTCATAGACTGATAGATGTATTGAAACGGCTATGCCGACACATTTTAGCAACCTATGACCGCATTAAAACATAGACCATATCCTCGTTGATATCATTTTCCTTAAATTTCCCTTTCGTAATAAATGTACAAACTCCATTTTGTCAACGAAAGTCAACTTTCATGTTTACACTTACAACAAATATTATCTAAATATTATTTTTAGGTTATGTGTAGTAATTGTTTAATTAAAATATTATCTAAATGTTACTTAGATAAAAAATCATTTTATAAAAGCCCAATTTTAAATCACATGTAATGATTAATAAATGTTTGTTGGCACTATGACACAATAACTAAAGAAAAATTATGCTTGACGTCTTTTAAGGGCTTGAATTCCTATGGATTTGAAGCTAGTTTTAATTAGTTTGTAATGATGTTTGAAGTCTTTGTTTGCATTCGTGTTATTATGTTTGGAGCCTACAAAATACTCACTATATATACTCTTATTTTATTCATATAAAACAAAATGGGTAGGTTTCATTTTACTCATTTGAATTTGAGATTGTTATAACTCCTTAAGTTTATAAACTACAAGAGGAAACGTTTACTTTTCTTACATTTTAAAGTGTGGATTACAAGAAAACGAGCTACAACATACAAGGATGAGTTTAATACGCAGGAATTAAAGGAAAAACTAACCTAAAAATCTTGTCAAACACATGAACAAGCATAAAATGAATATTCATGAATGGAAATTAACATGATCAGTATAACCTGACTTTTTCAGTATTTTTCATATTAATAATATTGATAGAGTATCGACTATGTACGGCCGGTCAAACCGACTAAAGGGTATATTTTTCTTAAACTAGTAATTAACTTGTTTATAAATTAATAACTAAACTAGAGAATTAGACAAATAAGTCAAAGACTAAATTATTAAACGACAGCATGCTCAAACCACTCCAATGACCATTTGGACTAAATGGGCCCATGCCATGAGTTCAGGAAACAAATTCACTAATAATTAACACGTGTACTCTCTCAAAACTAATTATTTATTTAATCATTATTCTTTACTTTTAAATAATCAGTTTTAAACATCAATCTAAGTTGTGTTAGGAAACCAATAATTTTTTTGACTAGCAGTCATGAGGGAGGTGAGAGATTTTATTTTTTTTAAAGGTTAAAGTTTCAAACTTTGATATGGACAAATATTACTAACCTGGTGATATTAATAAATAACCACTAACCAGCCATTCAAAAGAAAATATGTTATGAAGGCGTGAGTATCACCTCAATCCGTCATGAACAAAAAATACCGCACCCTAGTCGACTAGTCAGAGAGGGGCCTTAAAAACCTTCGCGTGAGGCGGTTAAATGGCTTAGGTGAAAAGGTTAGAGTTGTTTACTCGTTGATCAAGGCCACAAATTAGAGTTGTTGGACCTTCAATCCTTTTAATAATTTCTTTATATTTTTTTACAAAGTGGTATAAATACCACTTGAATTTCATATAATATCATACAATCTGACATCTTCGGCATCTATATTGTTTTACAATTATAAAGCATCAAACATATTCTTTTACAAACATAAACACTTTAAACCCAAACACTTCATTCTTCTTTAACCATTCATCCAACATATATGATCCCAACCATTTCAACCAAAACATTTTTGACCTGGCCAATGTAACCACCACAAATGGAATTGAACCCAATCCAACCAATATACACTTTTGCTTGTTCGAACCAACCTCAATAATCAGATCTCAGTATCGTTCTTGAAACACAACCTAATATCATTCCGAAAACATAACCTGATCTTGATTTTATTGCGAAAACACAATTGAACCGCACAAAACAAAAATACATAAAGAAACAAGTTACAACACCTGAACCCGAAGAGTCCGTACAAACCCAATGTGAGAAGCGCACTGCGAATGAGGAATTACTACTTGCTTATGGCGTGTCCGAGGACCGACATATTATTAACAATTTTTTGAAATTTCTAGGGTTCATATAGTATTGTATTATTATTTTTAGCTAAACATTTCTCTAAATAAGGTTAGCTAAACATTTGTCCCTCATACAATTTTATACTTGATGGTAGATTAAGTTAATATAAAATTTTGTCCCCTAAACCAAATAATATAACAAATAACCTAATATTTTCTCTTCTTTCTGCTTTACCGGTTCTCTTTCTAAACATAAAATTTAGAGAGATTAAGTTGATGGTAGATTAAGTTAATTTAGAGAGATGTGTACGATTCCTTATCAACATCATGGTGTCAACGATAGTAGCTCATATGTTCTCGATGACGAAGTTAGGGTTTGATTGTTATACGTGTGTGTAACTTACAATATTCTTTGGTTGTAAAATTTTTTAGAATGTTTTTCTACTGTATTTGATAAATAATAAAAAAAATGTCATGAATTGCTATATGTATTATTATTTGTACATAACGTGCTTGTGTTTATGCATGTGCACGAAGTAGCAAGAAGTGTTAAGTGATTTGATGGTTTGTTTGTTTCTAGTGTAATTTGCAAAGCATGTGCAAGAAATAGCAAGTGTTATGTGATTTGATGGTTGGTTTGTTTTAGTTGTAATTTGCAAAGCATGTTCATTTTTTCTTTTCGGGTGCAAAAATTAAATATCATGTGTCAAGCATTGATAACAATCGGTTAAACTTGTAACATTTGTTAAACAGTTGGACACACTGTTTATATAACACTTGTAACATTTGTTAAGCAGTTGGTTACATCGTTACGTACATGTGTGTCAAAACTAATGACATGATTGGATCAAACATAAAAGGTTGACAAATTATTGCAATATGCTAAGCAGTTGGACACACTGTTATATATAATCAAAACTAGTTATTACAGTGAACCAAACCTAAGAGTTTAAACACATTATATTATTACAAGAAGTTAAATGCTCCATTTTAATAAGCTCGATGAACTATTGCATAGCTATGCGTCAAAAACTTATTACGATTATGCATTAAACCTTAGAACTTAGACACACTATCAAAATAGATCACACACATCATTGTAACAATTAGTTAGATGCTCATTATATATATGTGTGTTAAAACTTATCACAGTAATTTATCAGACAAGGAGTTGAACATACAGTTGTAATTTGTTGAAATACATGAAATATATTTGAGAAAAGAATTGTAAAAACTGTATTTGGTTCAACGTTAAAAGAACTAAATAAATAAATAAAGTTTGTTTTCTCAACTCCTTATTAATTACATTATAGTTATATTTCGAAATCAATCTCAAATCAATCTATCTTTTCAAATTGCCCTTTACCGACTTTTATTAGGGTTATTATTTAAGTGGGGTTGAAGAATGGAAAGAACGAGGGCTGTCACAAGCTTCTGGGAGACGGTCCATTCGAAATATCAATTTAAAACAATACGTTTTTGCATGTGGCAACATCAGGAGCCAACAAACTTAACCAATAGAATTATCATGTTACACTCAGATATCTTCGTTTGTTTTTTAGTTGATTTAGGTCATCTCCAACTTATTTAGCTTATTAACAATAAGAGTAGAGAAATGAAAAGTAACACGTTTCAAGATAGATCCTCATTTTATTTCATTTAATTTATTCATTATTATGATATTATCTACACCTTTTCTTCAGATCAAAAATGAAAATTTCATTCAACTTCATTCAAATTTCACACCTTTACAAACACATTTAGTAATGGAAACTACCTTAATGAAACAAGAAAGCGATTAAAAGAATGTCAATTTTCAATAGCGATTCCAGATGAAGTAAATTTTTTATATTTGATATTTGTAACAAGCCTTCTTTCATATATCTTTTATTTAAATCATTAACTACAGAAACAATATTTATGAAAAATTTCTTTAAGATTGAAACTACATTTGAAACTTGAGTGATTTTTCATATCAAAAAAATTTGTGAGTGATTTTATTATACAATATTAAATTTTAAGTATTACTTCAGGATTTTATCTGTTTCTATAAAGTTAACATGTTACTACTAAAAAAATGATTAGAACCATGTTGTCTCGTATCCGCCCTATATCTATTGCTATATAGGTAACGTTCCATCATTTAAAACTTTGAACATCCACAATTACGCTCTCTACGTACAAACACTAATAAACGCCTATGACGTCTTCCATTTCTCTCTCTTTCCACATTGTAAGAGTAAAAGACTTAATGAATATCATTAATTTTTCAGGTTACAATTCATAAAGATTATAATGAATACTAAAACATAGTTATGTTTGTGGGCTCATACAATACACCATATATCTAATATGCCTCCGCAATCGTAGCGGAGGTAACCAAATGCTAAGACTGGAAAATTTAAAAAAAAAACATAAACTAATAGTAATAAGATAAACATGCTTCAATCGATTTGAATATCCATTCTTTTGACAACAAATTATTGTGCTTGATGGTGTCATTCATATTTTGGTTGATTGTGATATTGATAGTTCACTTCATAGTTGATTGGTTCTTGATTTCCTAGAATGATTTGTCGATAACTAGCGGTCGTAGTCGTTGGAGACATGTCAAATCTAGTAGGCAACAATCTTTTGGATCCATAAACCAAGAGATGACGTCTGTATGTATAAAAAGGATAAATAAAGCAAGGTCGGTGACTGTGATATGACGACAGTCTCTTCGATCCGTAGATCAGTAGATAAGATTCATAGATCTAAAAGAATCTAATCAAATCATAGGTTGAGATTGAAGGGCGTGAACCATGGTTTTTGTTGAGGCTGAACACTGATAAATAGAAAAAGAAAAAGAAAACGTAGTGATTGGTGCAAATTAGCAGCCATAATTAGAAATGCACCAAGAGAATGATTGTGAACGAACCAAGAAAGTGGATATTAGCTTTGAGTCCCCAACCGATAATAAAGCTTTATTCAATGGAAACAGAACATATAAAGAAGACACAAAACATAAAACGAAGGTGGGACAGGGTGTGGCGATGGTGAGACACCACCCTATCTAGGTTTGAACTCGATGGTGACAGCTAGGGATTGTATGTTTTTGTGGTGACACAATAGAGAAAAAGAAGGTCACGAGAACTCTGAGGCTCTGATACATATAAGAGATTAAAATACTGAATGAATATTATTGAATAATTAGATTATAATTTTTAAAGGTCACAAGAAACACTAATAAACAAACTGGGCTCGTAGACTCATACAATAAATCCTAAAATCTAATACACTCACATGTCTAATTTTCTTATCCTTTCAAACAAACAAATTTATTTCTCTCTTCTTCACGTAAGCTCAACATAAGCCAGAAACATACGTGTTGCTGAGTTACCGCATGAATATATTGTTGTTATATAATATATCTTCGTTCGTATTACCTTAATAACAATTATGAACTTTCGTAAACAGTATTTTTCTTTACAAGCCCACGAGCTTAATGCATTTTTGTTCACCTATCCTTGTACAGGCACCTATTTGGCCATTTCAATTTAAAAAGAGTTTGTGATGTTGGGACACAATTGTAAAACCATGACAAATAACATCTGAAAAGTTTGTATAAAAAAAATAAAAAAACTAAATGGAAAGTAAATGTAAAAACATTAAAACACGCACGTGAAATATAAAACATTAAAAATAATAACTCAGTTGATATAGGTCCAACATATTGTGATGGATGCGTTAAACGAGAAAAATAGACTTGACAACATTGAACCATACATACACGCTACACCATCGCTAGCGACTATTAACACTGAAACGCTCGTAAAATAAAAAAAATTAAATATAAAAAAGATAAAACCGAACAAAATGTAAAGGTGAAAACTTTCAGGGTTGAATGTAAAATATTAGAAATCATTAACTTTAAAAGTAAAAAAAAGATAAGAAAAAACAAATTAAGATACACCTCATAAAGAATAAAATACTACCCTTAATGCACAATGTAGTTGGAAATAGTAATATATATAATATATACTTGATTATATACAAATTAATATACTTGGTTATTCAATTTAGTAAATTTATATATCTATTACATCTTATATATATAATAAAAGAAATTATGTTAGTCACTTGTTAAATTTTCATTTGATAACATCTCCTTTACTTTTAATTTCTAAACCATTGTTTGAAAGTTTTATTTATATAACAAATTAACAGCTTGAAGCACATTTTAAAAAATAACCATTATCTCATTAAACGAAAAATAATATTAAAACATCAAAAAATACAAAGTTTGTGTTTTACACTTAGGATTGAAAAGTATATTTTTAGATAACAATTATGTAGGGTTTGTTATTTAAATTACTTTGAAAAAATATAAAAACTCTAAACGAACGAGTTTAGAAAACTTATTAAAAATAATGTAATTTAGGTTAGGATGTTAAAAATTCATTATATGAATATGAATAATTATCAAATGTTACTTTTAAAAATAAAAAAATATTTCTGAAACTAACAAAAAAACATATTTTAATTTACATTTTTCATTTGAAAATAAGAATATAAAGTTTTGTACTTACAACATATTATAATACTATTATATATTTTTTTATTTAACCTCTGCAATACACAAATATACATGTTAATTTACTAATAAAAGATGTTATTTTACAATAAATGAATTGTTACGCTCACAAATAAGCCACTAAATACAAGCCATGAATGTGTCATTAGATGGAGGTTTCTAATAACTATTTTAATTATTTTTAAGAGAAAGATTCATATAGAAAGTTTTTGTAAAACTACAAAGTCTAATAAGAATCTCAATCATTCAAGTTTTTAATTAATAATTGAGATCAAAATATAGAAAAAAATTGTTAGACGGGTGTTATAGAAACAACCACTATTATTAACTTTTTGCAAGTTATTTCAAAAATTTTAAACATTCGTAACTTTTATATACGATATTATATTTTCATAAAAATTATACCATAAAAACAAGCGTTTGTTTATCTTTAAAACAAGTATAGTATTGTTATATAAAAAGATAAAAAAAATTGACGTTTTTAAGCTCATATCTTGTTATTATATATTTAGTTCAATCCATTGTGTATTTTTGTTGTTATTGTATTAATTTTGAATGCTATTGTGTTTTTCTAAAACGTTTAATTTTAAAAAAATATAATGATGGAATAACATTGCTATGTATCTCTAATATATAACATACAATAATAAATTAAGAATTAATTAATCTAATATATTAAAAACAATGACAAAATAACACAATGTTTCATGTATTTTTTATCATTATTGTGTTATCTTAAATAATATGAATTTTGAAATATATATTGTTGAAATAACATCATTGTATATTTCTAATTATAAAACACACTGAACAATAACAACTTTATATAATCTATTAAAAACCAATAACAAAAATAACATATTTTATTATATTCAACACTATGAGTTTTGAAATCTATATTAGTAAAAGTATATCATTGTATCTTCTAATTGTAAAACACAATAATGGATAACAAATCGATAATCTATAAAAATAATGACAAAAATAAAACAAAATGATATAAAATGTAAAACTGGGGCTGTCAAATTCTGACACGCACCTGTTAACACGACACGAAATTAACAGTTTCATGTTTGAGCTTAACGATTTCATATAATTAATAGGTCAACACGTTAAAGACAAGATAAAAAATCGTGTCTTAACAGATCAAACACCGGTTAACCTATTAATGCACCTACTTAAACCTACTTATATTTTTAGATTATTAAAGTAATTATATATATATATATACGTATATATATATACTTATATATATATATACGTATGTATATATATGTATATATATATATTTACGTATGTATATCTATGTATATATATACGTATATAGATATACATACATACATACATACATATATATATATATACGTATATATATATATATATATATATAATATATATATATATATCTATATACATACGTATGTATATATATGTATATATACCTATATATATATATACGTATACGTGTATATATATATACACGTATATATATTTATATATATATATCTATATCTATATATATACATATATATATACAATATATATATTTACATATATATATATACATATTATATATACACACATACATATACATAGCAGAGTTACTAAGAAAACCATGATTTACTAGAAAACTAAAAAAATCAAATCTAAACCGTTGATCCATTTCATTAATGGTTGACATACATCATGGGATTTTAGTAAATAATCCAAAATTTAAATTGATTATATTAATGTTATAAGACCAAATTTGAAATAAAAAAGGTTAGTTTTGGAAAACCATTGAAATTCCTAGACTCACTCTCTCTCTCTCACACACACACTCTCTCTCTCATTTCTTATAAATTACATTTTAAAAAATCCAACAGTTAAATTCATCTTCAATTTCATCAATATTTAATTTCATCTTCTTATTCAATGATAATTAACTTCATATTTGTTGCTTATCCAACAAAGAACTGACACAAGCATATGTAAATCTGCTTATATATATGTAAATACATAAATGAATTGCTTAGATGTATGTAAACACATTCAAATCAAATTAAAAATCTTCTAAAAAACTATACATACAACAATTGTTAGTTACATATACGTAACTATAACATATAACTAATACAAAACAATTTGTTGAACTTTTAATTTACACATTTGACATGGTTCCATATACATTACCTGATGTCATTTACGTGACACATATGTAGACATGGTTACGCATATGTAACTATACTACGTATAATCACAAAAAACCAAAAACTTAAGTTGTGAAAAAAAAATTGTCAACTGAATTTAACATATATAAGTAGCATCTTTTTTGTTTTATAACCCATATTTACATATATATATACATATATATATACATATATATATACAAATCTATAACCCTAAACCCTAAACTTAAATTAATCTATATGTAACTTGTTTCACATATATAATAATTGAGAATTTTATATACTTAACTTGATGGAACTCTGATGAGTTAAAATATGCAACTAGTATTACATATGTAACTCGTAGCTACATATACGTAACTGGACAATTAGGTGAAGTCAACTTCTGTAATCATCGTCGATTTCTTTATAAGACAACTCCTTCTATTACGTTGTTACGTATACGTAACTCATATACGTAAATCATCACCATCATATCAATTTCTTATACTAAAATCAAACTCCTTTTCAATGAAATAGAATAGGTCGATTATGTAGCTACATATACCTCTGTTTCTTCGATTTCTTCTTCTTTGATTTTGTTTTCTTCATGGTCATTGAACATACAAACATTTACCGAAACCTTGCTAATGGATACCTCCTTACATTGAAACCATAAGCCAATATAGATTCCATGATCTCAAGATAAGCATCAAATGAAGAGAAAACAATATAAGCAAACTCTTAAACAATTTAGATAGTTTTATATGAATGATTGATTTTATAAAAATGGTATTGTTCAATTGATTTAAAATAGATCTAGAGAGGAGAGAATCAAGGGATTTAAATTGGAAGATTAGATGATTACCATAAAAAATGAGGTGAGAAATTACTCAAGGGCCCTTTTGACAATAAAAATATAACTGTATATATATATGTATGTATATATACGTATGTATATATACGTATGTATATACATACATATATATATATATACATATATATATACATATATATATATATACATATATATATATATACATACATATATATATATATACATACATATAATATATAATATATATATATATACATACATATATATATATATATATATATATCTATATATATATATTATATATATATATATAGGGGATGGATCAAATGAGAACAGATTTTTTTGTGAAAACTTTAGGAACCAATCTCAACCACTAGTTTTTAATGATAAAATTGTAATTAATAAAAACATATTTTAAAATTTATAAATAGAAAAATAACATAAAAATAAAAAATAAAAACACAAAAATGTTCCCCTACTTTCCCTCTTTCATAAAAAAATAAAATAAAAATTATAAAAAATAAAAAAATTTCCATTTTTTAACGAAATTCGTTTTGCACATGTATAATATCGGATTTACACATGTGTAATATCGGATTTACAGATGTGTAAATCCGATGTATAACTAGATTTACACATATGTAAATAATGGATTGATGATTTTTTTAGAAAAGTATGCCAATATGGTAGTGTTAGAAAAACAAAAAATATTAAACTTTATGGTGATTTTTTTTGAAACAATGATGTCGTAAAAAAAGTGATTAGATAAAACATGTATCTTAAAAGTCTTCGGAAGAAATGTGTCTTCAAGTGTTGGCTTCGGAAGACTTTGTCTCTGAAGCTTTGGAAGACTTTGTCTCTGAAGCTTCGGAAGACTTCATCTTTGGTTTCGGAAGATATTGGTCTTGGCTTCGGAAGATTTCACACTTAGAATATTTCTGTTGTTGGTGTGAAACTTCCGAAGCATTCTTCTTCAATGCACTTGTGCATGCATGCAGGAGACTTTGAGTGTTTGAGTTACATCATCCTTTACATTTAATCCATATAAACTCCCCGTAGGCTGATGCTACCAAAACACTTTGAAGACTTCAGATATCAACAGACCTCATTATGATAATGACCATCCCCTTCTTTATGAGATGATCGGGATCATTCAGGCTCTCAAAATGTCTTCTCATGTCAAAGAGATCATGCAGAGGTAGATTGAACAAGTCTTGCCATGTGTAGACATTCTTAATGCCTTGATCTTTGATGACATGCCATATTTCTGGATTTGTGATGTATATCAAGGACAGGATAGGTCTTCCTGATGCTAGAGGAGCTGTTTGAATGGGAGATGATGGTGCATCCTCTGGTTGCACATCCTCTGGATGGTCTGACCCATCTTGAGGTTTTGAAAAGGATGTTTCTTTCTTCTTCTTTGGCTTTTGCTTTGAAGCCATCCTTTTCTTTCTTTGTGTTTCTTTTAACTGAGAAGACTGGCCTACAGTACCTGATTGATCTTCTTTGTCTTTCTCAGTTGGATTTTCCTCTTTATATGTGCAGAAGGAGAGGGAGTTTGACCCTGCTGTGGATCAGAAGATGAAGCTTGTTGAGTCTCAGAAGGAGGTTCAGGTTGTGTTGTCTCAGGTTGTTCAACCTTAACCTCCACTTCAGGTGGAGCTTGACTTGGAGGGGAGTGTAAGTCTATTAGCTCTCCACTCTTGATCATCTGCTTGATTACCCTGATGTGCTCATCAATAGTGAATAAAGACATAGGGCCAAGTCTCCTTCTGGAGAATCCTTACAGCTTCAAGAAGCTCATCATCTTCTGTATGTCTGTATATTTCTTCATACTCTTCTGGATGATGGCTCTTGACTTTGCAGCCTCTTCACTTAGTTTCCTTTTAGTGATATTTCTTTCCTTGACTATCTCAAGTTCAAGTTGTTTGAGGTACTCAAACTCAATATAGTCACAGGATAAGGAAAGAAGTGCATCTGCTTGATAGAGGCCTGTGGCACTCAGGCAGTTGATCATTTGATCGTATCTTCTTCATTGTCTACCTGAGGCTCTTGTTGAATCACATCCTCATGTGTAGGACTTTCTTGAATTGGGAAGAGAGTAGGCACATGCTTGTATAATATTTTCTTTCTTCTTTCTTTTTTGATTTGAATCATTAGCTCGACACCTTCTACCTCCTTTCTCTCCTTTGATACTTCATGTCAACCAGTTCATTCAATTCTTCTAATGGGAAAGAAATGACATTATCAATGTCATAGTTCCTAGTCTGCAAGCAATTGATCCTGACTGCCCTCAACTTATCATCCTGAGTGTTTGGCTTGGGGGCAGTCTTGATAGCAGTTTCCATGAGTCTTGCAAACCCAGTAGAGGAACCTTCTCCCTAGCTCCTTTTCCTCTCTCTCTCTCTCTCTCTTCTCTCTCTCTCTCTCTCTTCCTCCTCAATCTCCTCAAAAGTCATCTTTCTTTTCTTTGTCACTCACGAACCTTGGTGACTCAGGGTGGAGAGAGCTTTGTCCTTCATTGCTTGGTGTAGCTTCCAAGCTCTGGCCATAGAGAGGTTGAGATGCACCTTCACCAGAAGGTGTCTCAAAAAGGATATGAATCTCTACAGCAGTTGATGATGATGAGACAAGGCTCTCAGGTTTTGCCACTGGGCCTTCAGTCAAGGTTTCCCCTATGTAACTAATCTTAGGGTCTGCCTTAACATCTAATTGACCGATGGCATTGCTTGATTGCCTTAGTCTCATTCTGAAGCTGAACTCTGCAGTGATCCTGTCTTGGATTCTTTGAGCCAGATATCAGCTTATCTTGATTGGTTTTGATTGACAAATGGTATGTTGACTAGATCCAGACCTTCATAGAAGTTCAAGGTATGAAAAATGAAGAACTCTTGCTGTCCTTGAACTCTAAGAATGATGAGGGCTCTTATGCTTTCATCATACCTCCACCCAATAATGTGATTTGAAGTTGGTGGAGATGACATAGCCCTTGGTATTCCTTCCTCAAATAGACTCTGAATGTAGGAGTCTATGGAGTCCACATCAATGTGAACTTGAGGAAGTTGCTGAGTATGCACAATTGCAAGTGAGGATGGTGAGTCCTCAATGTCCATACTCTTTGAAGAACTCCCAGGTTCTGTGACTATAATGACTTTTCCCTCCTTTTTGGTAGCATCACCCTCTTACATAGGTGAGCTAGAAGTTAGGTCAATCACACTCACAGATTCTTGTGTTCCTGGTTGAGCTTCTCTTAAAGGTCTCTCAGCTAGTTTTTCCTTGAGATAAGAAATCTCAAGTTGCTGATAATTGACCCTGTTTTGTAAGGTAGTCACCTGAGATTCAAGATGACTAACATTGGAGACTAAATAGGTGCATGTTTTAGATATTGGGGGATGATATGATTGGACTAGAATCCTCTCTCTCATCACCAGCTTCAGATTCTTGGCTGCTGGATTTCCTCTGCTCACTGGCAGCCTCAGTTGAGGTGTTAATGGGCTGAGTTGCCATGTTGAGGTCTTAATGATAGAATCACTTGCAAAAGTGAGAGTCTCTTCCATATGGACATCCTGAACAGGTTTAGAGGTGTCCACCTCAGTAATGGGTGACTGATGTGGGCTGGATATAGGAGACTTAGGAGCACTCATCTCTCTTTGAGTAGGGGAAAAGAAAGAGAATCATGGTACTCACTGAAACCTAAATCTTCATCAGTATAGAAGTCAAGGTTGGGAATTGGTTAGTTTATGTCCATAGGCTAGGGATGGTAGTTGTCCCCCGAAGGTTGTTCACTTGAGTGTTGAGACTCAGAGTGAAGGCTTAAGGGATTTGGGCTTGTGATCTCACAGGCTGAGCATGAGGAAACTCAACACTGATCTTTGAAGTAATGGGAGTGCCGGAGTGGTCTGCTCCTCAAGAGAAGTGGGAGCTCCAGTGTCTACTTCTTCTTGTGTGGGTGAGTATGTGGGGACCTGCACAGACTGAATAGTCTGAGTAGGGGTTCGTTTGTGTTTTCTTTGGTAGGTGAGGGTGATTTGTGGCTGTTGTAGTGGTTGGGATGTAGAAATCTAGCTTTTCACCTTGAGCAATGATGTAACACCCGAATATTTACTATTTTGAAGCCAGTGGAGAAAGAAAAGAAAATAAAGTCCAAAAGTCGAGGGACCAAACTCGCCAACGAAGAAAAGTTGGGAAAATGTGGTGATATATGTAGGGAGAGGGCAGCCCACTCTCCCCACACCCACATTTCAGCTTCTTAAAGGGAGAAGAGAGAAAGAAGAGAAAAAGAGAGAAAAGTGTTGGTTCGGGTCGGTTCGGGTCGCCAAAATCGTCGTGAAGCAAGCCGAATCGAAGCTCTTGTCGTTGTGCTCGTTTAGGTGAGTTCTAGGACCCCTCTTTTACATGTTTTTGAATGATTTTGGGGCTGGAACACATCTGAAAACCCTTTTTCTTTTCTCGCGTTTTTGGGTGAAAACCCGTATGTATGCGTGTATGTATGCGTAGTACCCGTTGGGGCTTGATTTCTTGCTTGGTTGTGCTTGAATAATGTTATGGTATGCATCCCTAAGGTTTAGGATGGTCGATTTAGGCTTAAAATGGTTTAGATGAGTTTGGAGGCCGAAAACCCTCGGCTGCAGTCGGGTTGAACTGCATTCTGCATCAGTTAGGGCTAGGCGACCGACTGGAGGCCGAATGGAGGCCATACGGCCGATTAGGGTGAGATTGGGGTTCATTCGCACGACTGGAGGGCCAGTCGCATGGGGGTCATGCGACTGAAGGTTCATTCGCACGACTGAAGGTCCAGTCGCATAGGTGTTCATCCGCATTGTCTATTCGCACGACTGGATGTTCATTCGTGTAGGTGTTCATCCGTATTAGTTCAATCGCATGATGTTCAGTCGCATGAAGGCCATGCGACTGAAGGGTGTCCATATGCCCGAATAGGGCTGTTGAACCCGAGGAAGGTGTAGATTGACTTCTGACTTTCGGGGGAAAGTGCAGGTGTAACTCTGATGTAAAGGTTCCCATAAGGGTTGTAAGATGACGCTTGAGGTCTTAGAAAGCATGTTGGGCATGATGAGGGTGATGATGTTGCATGTTGTGTTTGTATGATGTTGCCCTGTATGATGTGATGTTGATGCATGTTTATGTTCCTTAGTGTGATGTATAATATCTTTCCTATGGCTTTACCTGTTATGATGAATGAACGAAGTATTATGTAACGTAAAGTGAAAGATAAAGAAAGAGGAACATGATGAATGAATGCATGTATTAATGAACGAATGAAACGTCTTGCACACATCGGATACCGGGTTCTTCTTGGTGATTGACCCTGAATGTAGACCTCTACCGCTCACCCCTAGTACTGTGGCATACGTTTAGCTGTTCATTCGTTGACTTCGGCCCAGTAGCTAAGACTGATGGTTACTCCTAGTACCGTGGCATACGTTTAGCTGTTCATTGTTGACTTCGGCCCGTAGCTACGACTAACCGGGTGTAGCACATGGTATTGTAAGATGATGTCCGATGCGCAAGTAAGGTAATGAAAGAACGAATGAACGAATGAAGAAGATAATAATGATATTATCTATGTGTACGTATGATGTGTGATCATGTAAAAGTAACGAACGGTTTTATATGAAAGTAAGTATGTTTTATTTATAAAATTAGAACTCACTCAGCAACGCTGACTTTGATGTGTTTCCAGTTGGCAGGTAATGATTGCTGAGGATGGCACGGGCGACTACTCAGCTCTTTTGGGATGGCATTCTTTTGATTAATGTTTTTGCATTGTAATGCGAACAAACTATTTTTGTAATGAATGTTGTATTAGTTTGCAAAAGCATTACATGGAAATGAAAGTTTGTTTTAGTCTTCCGCTGCGATTTTTAAATAATACAAATGTAATTATATGTTTTATGTGCGATGAGAACCCAGCTGTAAGCGTCCCGGAAACGGGGCCTTACAAGTTGGTATCAGAGCCAAAGTTTAAGTGAAATGGGTAAATTTTCAAAATAAACCTAATCTTAAACTGAGAATGGGACGGAATGGGAATGGGATGCCAATCTGAGTAGCTGCGTGCCATCAGGTATTTTCGTTAAGTTAACCGGTTTTATGTGCGCATGGTATGTGTTATGTGTTATATGTAGATTTAAATACTGATGTAGTCAGGACAGGTAATACTTGGGGTATGAAGAGTAAAGTAAGTGGCTAATCACAACTGGCCACTGTAATTAGGGACTTACTATACTTGACATAAACTGAGTTCTTTCCTTGAATGACCGTGTTGGTGTTTGAATCTTCGAGTTCTTTCCTGAATGACCGTGTTGGTGTTTGAATCTTTCAGTGTGCGTGTGATGGCCGGAGGTAGATCTTCGAAAGCTTCTAGGGGTGGAGGTCACGGTCTGAAACCGCGACCTAAGAGAGGGAGACCCAGAGTTGAGAGGGTGGTTCATGAAGAACCAGAGACCCCTCATCCGGAGGGTGGCGACGAAAGCGCCAATTTGAGAGCCTCAGTAAAGGAGGCTGTTGTAGAAGAAGTCCATCAGGTCATGCAGACAATCTTACCGTCTGTGGTGACTGAAGTTATTAAGGCTGTACGAGAAGGGGAAAGAAAAGAAAGAAACAGATCCTCTGGAGGACGGGAACAGCCAGAGCCGGAAACGGTTCTGTCTGATGATGAGAGGAAGAAGAAGAGCCTGTGCCAGAGGCAGTGCGAGGATTACTACGGGGCATTTATGAGATGCAAGCCCCCTACTTTTGATGGAAACGACACCGCTGCAGCTGCTCACCGGTGGGTGAGGGAAATGGAAGCTGTCCTCGATATCAGCGAGTGCCGGAGGACCAAAAGGTGAAGTTTGCTACCCACTCTTTGTGGATTCAGCTCTGTGCTGGTGGGACAACATTGTCCAAGCTGAGGGTAGTAGGGCCATTGGGAAAATGAAATGGCCTGAGCTGAGAAGGTTGGTGATTGAGGAATTTTGTCCTCATCGGGAAATGGATAAGTTGGAAAGGGAGTTTCTGCAGTTGGAGGCTGGAACCATGACTAACCAGCAGTATACCACCAAGTTTAATGAAATGACACGGCTTGTGCCTGATCAGGTGACGCCTCTGTCTCGGAAAATCAAGAGGTACATTCAGGGTTTACCGGTGGATGTTCGCCGACATATGATCGCCGCCCGGCCAAGCACGTTTAGGTCGGCGTTGATTTGGCAGGGAGGCTGTATGACGAGCGGGAGGTGGTGGTGACTGGAGCGAATAAGAAGGGTGGTGGTGATCGGAACTGGAACGGGAACGGTTTGGTCGGAGTGATGCCCCGATGGTAACAAAAAGGCACGGTGGATGAACGCCGTGTGGTCACACCAAGTGCGGGGTCGAAAAGTGTGGCAAGTGTGGAAGGGAGCACATCGGGGAATGTAGGTTTGGGTCAAACTTGTGCTTCAAGTGTGGGAAGACAGGGCATATGGCGAAGGATTGCTTGTCGGGCAAATGTTTTAACTGTGGGGAAACTGGTCATATGAGCAGAGATTGTAAGAAGTCGAGACTGAGGGTTCAGGGGTGAAGAAGACGGGAAGTGATGGACCGAGGGCGAGCGCCAAGGCGTTCACCATGACACAGGAGGAGGCTAGGACGGACCCTGACGTTGTGTCCGTACGTTTCTAGTGAACCAGACTTTAGCTTCTGTGTTATTTGATTCTGGTGCTAGTAGGAGTTTTATTTCTGCTGCTTTCTGTGCTAAGCTTCCTGTTAGTAGTAGACGTGTTGATGCGCCCTTTGATGTAGAAAATGCCATAGGTAAGTCTACCAGGATTTCTGAGATGATAGAGAATTGTGAAGTGGAACTTGAGGGTCATAGGTTTCCTGTTAGACCGTTCGTGATGACCTTGGGTGGTTTCGATTTGGTTCTTTGGATGGATTGGTTGGCAGACTTCGAGGCAAACATTGCGTGTCGTAAGAAGATGATTCGGTTGACAGCGCCTGACGGAAGTTTGGTAACGGTTTATGGTGATCGGGTTACTACAATCCCGAAGGTGATCTCAATGGCGGTGGCGGAAAGTGTATGAGGCGTGGATGTAGTGCTTACTTGGCCTATGTAAAAGATGTGGATACACCAACACCACAACTAGCCGATGTACCGGTTGTGTGTGACTTTCCAGACGTGTTCCCAGAAGACTTATCAGGAGTGCCACCTGACAGAGAGATTGAATTTCAGATTGATCTGATACCGGTGCCCAACCTGTTGCCAAGGCACCATATCGTTGGCTCCAACCGAGATGAAAGAGTTGATGGAGCAGTTGCGAGAGCTGCTTGATAAGGGGTTCATTAGAACGAGTATCTCTCCTTGGGGTGCTCCGGTCCTATTTGTAAAGAAGAAGGATGGTAGTATGAGGATGTGCATTGACTACCGCGAACTGAACAAGTTGACAGTGAAGAACAGCTACCCCTTACCAAGGATAGATGATTTGTTCGACCAGCTTCAGGGTGCTAGTTGGTTCTCGAGGATAGATCTTTGATCTGGTTATCATCAGTTGAAGGTGAAGGAGCAAGATATCCCTAAAACAGCTTTCCGTACGCGCTATGGTCATTACGAGTTTCTTGTCATGTCCTTTGGTTTGACCAACGCGCCAGCTGCTTTTATGGATCTGATGAACCGTGTGTGTCGGCCTATGTTGGATAAATCGGTGATTGTGTTTATTGATGATATCCTGATTTATTCGAGAGCAAGATTGAGCATGCCGGTCACATTCGAGAGGTTCTGGAGACGTTAAGAAGGGAGAAATTGTATGCTAAATTCTCCAAGTGCGCATTCTGGTTGCGGGAAGTTCAGTTTTTGGGTCATGTGGTGAATCCTGATGGGATTATGGTGGACCCGGCGAAGGTGGAGGCGGTTATGCAATGGAGTCACCAAAGACGCCATCCGAGATCCGTAGTTTCTTGGGCTTGGCGGGCTACTATAGAAGATTCATCCAAGACTTCTCTAAGATTGCTTCTCCACTAACTAAGTTGACCCGAAAGGATGTGAAGTTTGTATGGGGTCAAGCTCAAGAGAAGGCGTTCGAAGAGCTGAAGGCAAGACTGACTCAAGCTCCTGTTCTGTCATTACCCGATGGAAGCGAAGATCTGGTGGTTTATTCTGATGCCTCCTACTCAGGGTTGGGGTGTGTGTTAATGCAGAGAGGGAAGGTTATAGCCTATGCATCTCGACAGTAAAGGTTCATGAGGTCAATTATCCTACTCATGACTTGGAGCTAGCAGCCGTGGTCTTTGCATTGAAGATCTGGAGGCACTATCTCTACGGGACGAAGTGCACCATATTCACCGATCATAAGAGCTTGAAGTACTTCTTCGAGCAAAAGGATCTGAACATGAGGCAGAGGAGATGGTTGGAACTTATAAAGGATTATGATTGCGAGATCCATTACCATCCAGGCAAAGCTAATGTGGTGGCGGATGGCCTTAGCCGGAAGGAAAGGCCCGAACTGATTCGGGTGAAAGCTTATCAATTAATCATGACCTCCGATGTGATGAAGCAAGTTAAGGAGTTGCAAGATGAGGCATTGAAAGAAGATCACCTTAACTCGGAAAGAATGAGAGGTCTGGTTGGGGAATTGGGTGAAAACACACTCGGTGATAGAACTCAATTCGGCCGTGTGTGGATTCCTTGTTTTGGGGATCTACGGGTGAAGATAATGGATGAAGCTCACAAGACTCGATACTCCATTCATCCTGGTGCCATGAAAATGTACCATGACACGAAGAAAGATTATTGGTGGCCGGGTATGAAGCGTGACGTGGTGGAGTATGTGAGTAAGTGCCTTACTTGCTTACAGGTGAAGGCAGAGCATCAAAAGCCGTATGGGAAGATACAACCTTTGGATATACCGGAATGGAAGTGGGAGCACATCACCATGGACTTCATTACGAAGCTGCCACGTACCCCGAAAGGGTATGATGCCATATGGGTGATAGTTGATCGTCTGACGAAGAGCGCTCATTTTCTACCGATCCGCGAGACGTATTCATCTGAGAGTTGGCTGATCTGTTCATCAAGGAATTGTAGCTCGTCATGGTGTGCCGTGTCTATTGTGTCTGATCGTGACACTCGGTTTACATCTAAATTTTGGAAGAAATTCCACGACGCTATGGGGACGAGGTTACATATTAGCACGGCTTATCATCCCCAGACTGATGGTCAGTCAGAAAGGACCATTCAGACACTGGAAGACATGCTCCGGGCGTGTGTGATCGATTTTGGTGGAAGTTGGGATGGCCACTTACCGTTAGCTGAATTCTCATACAACAACAGCTATCATGCCAGCATTGGTATGCCACCATATGAGATGCTATACGGTAGGAGATGCAGAACACCCGTTTGTTTGGGGTGATATTGGTCAGAATAATGGGGAGCGTCGAGGTAATCGAGGCTACGACAGAAAAGCTTGAAAAGATTAAAGATTTCATGAAGGCAGCCAAAGATAGGCAGAAGTCGTATGCCGATAAGCGAAGTAGGCCAATTGAGTTCCAGGTGGGTGACCGGGTTATGTTGAAGGTCTCAGCTTGGAAGGGTATTATCAGATTCAGAAAGCGGGGCAAGTTGAGCCCAAGATATATAGGCCCTTTCCGAATCATTGCTCGAGTAGGGGAGGTGGCCTATAGACTGAAGTTACCGGATGAGTTAAATGGAATTCACCCGACATTCCATGTATCTCATCTGAGAAAGTGTATAGCTGATGAAGACATGATTGTTCCATTGGAAGATATTGAAGTAGATGAACGGCTCAATTATGTGGAGCAACCGGTGGCAATCATCGATCGTGAAGCAAGCCGAATCGAAGCTCTTGTCGTTGTGCTCGTTTAGGTGAGTTCTAGGACCCCTCTTTTACATGTTTTTGAATGATTTTGGGGCTGGAACACATCTGAAAACCCTTTTCGCGTTTTTGGGTGAAAACCCGTATGTATGCGTGTATGTATGCGTAGGACCCGTTGGGGCTTGATTTCTTGCTTGGTTGTGCTTGAATAATGTTATGGTATGCATCCCTAAGGTTTAGGATGGTCGATTTAGGCTTAAAATGGGTTTAGATGAGTTTGGAGGCCGAAAACCCTCGGCTGCAGTCGGGTTGAACTGCATTCTGCATCAGTTAGGGCTAGGCGACCGACTGGAGGCCGAATGGAGGCCATACGGCCGATTAGGGTGAGATTGGGGTTCATTCGCACGACTGGAGGGCTAGTCGCATGGGGGTCATGCGACTGAAGGTTCATTCGCACGACCGCTGAAGGTCCAGTCGCATAGGTGTTCATCCGCATTGTCTATTCGCACGACTGGATGTTCATCGCGTAGGTGTTCATCCGTATTAGTTCAATCGCATGATGTTCAGTCGCATGAAGGCCATGCGACTGAAGGGTGTCCATACGCCCGAATAGGGCTGTTGAACCCGAGGAAGGTGTAGATTGACTTCTGACTTTCGGGGGAAAGTGCAGGTGTAAGTCTTGATGTAAAGGTTCCCATAAGGGTTTGTAAGATGACGCTTGAGGTCTTAGAAAGCATGTTGGGCATGATGATGGTGATGATGTTGCATGTTGTGTTTGTATGATGTTGCCCTGTATGATGTGATGTTGATGCATGTTTATGTTCCTTAGTGTGATGTATAATATCTTTCCTATGGCTTTACCTGTTATGATGAATGAACGAAGTATTATGTAACGTAAAGTGAAAGATAAAGAAAGAGGAACATGATGAATGAATGCATGTATTAATGAACGAATGAAACGTCTTGCACACATCGGATACCGGTTCTTCTTGGTGATTGACCCTGAATGTAGAACCTCTACCGCTCACCCCTAGTACTGTGGCATACGTTTAGCTGTTCATTCGTTGACTTCGGCCCAGTAGCTAAGACTGATGGTTACTCCTAGTACCGTGGCATACGTTTAGCTGTTCATTTGTTGACTTCGGCCCGGTAGCTACGACTAACCGGGTGTAGCACATGGTATTGGTAAGGATGATGTCCGATGCGCAAGTAAGGTAATGAAAGAACGAATGAACGAATGAAGAAGATAATAATGATATTATCTATGTGTACGTATGATGTGTGATCATGTAAAAGTAACAAACGGTTTTATATGAAAGTAAAGTATGTTTTATTTTTAAAACTAGAACTCACTCAGCAACGCTGACTTTGATGTGTTTCCAGTTGGCAGGTAATGATTGCTGAGGATGGCACGAGTGACTACTCAGCTCTTTTGGGATGGCATTCTTTTGATTAATGTTTTTGCATTGTAATGCGATCAAACTATTTTTGTAATGAATGTTGTATTAGTTTGCAAAAGCATTTACATGGAAATGAAAGTTTGTTTTAGTCTTCCGCTGCGATTTATTAAATACAAATGTAATTATATGTTTTATGTGCGATGAGAACCCAGCTGTAAGCGTCCCAGAAACGGGGCCTTACAAATGAGCTCTAGCATTTTTGGGACAAGGGTTGTATCTACCCCAAAGAAGCCAACAGTGGCCTTTCTCAAGATTTTAAAGATGCCGGGCTTCATCTGTCCCAATTTAAGAATATTACTTGTTCCCCTAACAGTGAGCTAGTTCACAGTTAAGACTGTATTGAACATATCTAGGGAACATATAGTATTCTAAGGAGTCCAAGTTTGCAAGCAAATTGTATAAACAAACTAAAAGTACATGAACTTGAATCTCTGAATCATTCCATGGACAATGAAGAAGAGATGTTCAGGAATCTGGTCCCGTCCTCCATGCTTGTTTGACAAGCCGTGGATAACGACAAGGAGCAGGAATTTCCATTGGGATGAGACCTTTCCTTTCCTGAAGGTCTTTACAGAGAAATCTCCCTCATACCCTATCTGCTAAAAGGAGTGATTAATACCTTCTTTAGGGAAGAACACCTCACCTTCTTCATCATCCAGCTAAAGATGAGTGTTTATGATAGCCAGAGTGATAAAGACTGTTCTCCCATACACGGTGGCAGACAGTGCCTTCTCCCTATCCATTACGACCTCTTGGCAGGTCGTCCAAAATTCAAGCAGATGATCCTCATATAGTGTAGGATCAATGGTAAAGGAGGTGAAGTAGTTAGATAAAGCTAGAAAATGACAAACCTCTAAGAAATGTGGATCTTTATCAGAGTGTAACAGAGCAACTTGGTTATGTTGCCTGTGTAACTGCATGGAGAAATTTGGTTCATCTCTTTGGTTAAGGTTGGTCATTTTGAGAAAGCTTAAGGATGAAGAAAGATAAATGAAAGTAATTTTAGAGAGAAATTTAGGGTTTAGGCTTGGAGGAAAGATGAAGATGATAGAAAGAGGGGGAACCGTTGGGTAAAAAAAAGATTTAAGACAAAGTTAATAAAAGAGGATAAACTTTGAAATCCGGATGTCAGTCCCATCTCTGAAAAAGTAGTTTTCTTTTGCTCAAAAAGTAGTTTTCTTGGAGGTCAAAAAGCTTCATAAAGGTAAATTATATTCGGAAGTTTTAATGAAAAAGCTTTCGAAGCTAAAATGACTTCGGAAGATTTTCCTAAGAGTTGTGCAAAATTTTATTCGGAAGAGAATTAAAACTTGAATGCTTTGTTCGGAGGAGCAAAGCTTCCAAAAGTTAATTTGCTTTGAAAGAAAATGGTCATTCAAAAAATATAAGTGTCTGAGACACATGTTAAGTTTTGGAAGATATTTCAAAATTTCTTCTGAAGGTAATTATTTAGACAGTTATTTGTTTTAAAGGCATAAGTTTCTTCCGAAGGTAAAAACATATCTTTCAAAGAATAAAAATTTTCAGAAATCTAAGGAAAGTCTTCAAAAGGTTTTCACCCAAAGAAAACAAGAGCTTATGAAAGTGATGAACTAGACAACTTAGGACACATAGATTTTAAGAAATAATAAGAATTAGTTTTAAGAAAGACCTATTCAAAGTTTATCATCCTAATAGCTTATATAAGATATTTAAATCTCTGTTCATCAAAAGACTTTGTAAATAAATCAGTATATTGTTAATTTGTGTGGACTTTGACTAGTTTAATTAATCACTGTTCAAATTATCTCTAATTAAATAATACCTGATGTTGATGTGTTTTGTCCTTGAGTGCTGCATAGATTTCTCTATGATAAAGATAGCACTGTTGTTGTCTATATGAACGAGAGTCTCCTTGATGTTTAATCCATACTCAAGCATCTGATTCTGAATCCATAGCACTTGAGCACAACAGCTTGTAGTAGTAATGTATTCAGCTTCAATAGTTGATGTAGAGACACAAGATTGTTTCTTGCATTGCCATGAGACAACCCTTCCACCAAGAAACTGACATCCCCCAGATGTGGACTTTGCAGTCATGTTGCATCCACCATAATCACTATTTGTATAAGCATACATATTGAAGTCAGAATTCTTAGGATACCAAAGACCAAGTGTTGAAGCACCTTTTAGGTGTCTTAGAATCCTTTTGACAGTGATAAGATGAAACATCTTAGGGTTAGTTTGATATCTTGTACAAATACATGTAGCAAACATGATATCAGGTGTAAGCCCCGTTTCCGGGACACTTACAGCTGGTTGATCATCGCACACAAAATATATATTTTCATTAACTTAAAGAAACATTGCAGTGGAAACATTAAAACCAACATTCCATTTCATTATAAAAGCTTTTGCAAAATAATACATCGTTATTGAATTACAAAATGCTGGTTGCATTACATCACAAAAGCATTATAAAAATGGATGCCATCCAAAAAGAGCCGAGTAGCTGCCCCGTGCCATCCTCAGCAACATTACCTACCAACTAGAAACACATAAAAGTCAGCGTTGCTGAGTGAGTTCTAGTTTTATAATAAAACATACTTTATCTTTCATTTAAAAACCATTGTTTACAATCGTATGTGATCATGCATCATACATACACATAGATAATATCATTATTATCTTCATTATTCGTTCGTTCAATCCGTACATTCGTCATTAAATCTTTACGTTCATTTGGACCAATGCCATGTGCTTCACCCCACCGTCATGCATAAAGCGGGTACTGGGCCTGAGGTCTTTCATAGACCCCGATCATTATGCACGAAGCTGACTCCAGTACCTAGGGTAAGCGGCAAGGGTCCCATAATTATGGTCAATGACAAGGATTGAACCCTAGTGTGCATCCTTCTGGGGTAATTAACCCGCACACAGTTGAGCTAACACCCTTCATTGGGTGTGAACCTCCATACATTTGCTTAGTCACATGGATCAAGCCCTAGTGTGCATCCTTCCGGGGTAGCTAACCCGCACACGGTTGAGCTAACACCCTTCATTTGGTGTGAACCTCCATACATTTGCTTGCAAGCCTTTCATACTTTTATTCATTCATTAATGCATGCATTCTTTCATTACGTTCCTCTTTTCATTACCTTCCACTTTACGTTACATAATATTTTTTGTTTCATTCATTAACATTCAACGTAAAGCCACAGGAAAATAATCATATATAACAAGGAACATGAATATAAACATATAACATCACCATATAAGGCACCTTCATACATACATAACATACCACATACATACCATCATACGTCAATCATACATCACATACTCCATCACATAAGCATCAACCATACATCATCACACATGCCCATCATATCATTTATGACCTCAAAAGTCAACTTACATGAACCCCCGGGAATCTCCCAAGTCAAAGCCTACATAACACTTTTCCCTTGAAAATCAGAAAATAAACTAGGTTTTTTCGGGCGCATGAGCCCTATTTGGCGTATGGACCCTATTCAGTCGCATGGCCTTCCAGGTGCATGAGAACACTTAGGCTCATGGACACTATGGGGCGTATGGACTCTCAGTCGCACACTATTCAGTCGCATGGCCTTCAGTCGCATGACTTCCATGCGTAGGAACCCTCAGTCGCATGGCATTTAGGCGCATGGACCTCAGTCGCACACTATTCAGGCGCCTGACCCTCAGTCACATGGCATTCAGGTGGATGAACCCCAGTTGCATGCCTTCAGCCGTATGGCCTCTAGTCGCATGCCATTCAGTCTCATGGTTTCCAGTCGCATGATCCCTAGCTGGGTGCACCATGCAGTCTCTTCGAACCTGAACTGTAGATTTTAGCCTCCAGCCTTTTTCTAACATGTTCTAGGCTTAAACCAACCATCCTAAGCCCTAGAAACATGACCACAACATCATTCAAGCATCACAAGCCCAAACACGAGCCCCACCCTGTCGCACACCACACACAAACGGGTTCAACACCCACACAACAAAAAACAGTTTGCTATGTGTTTCATCCCCAAAATTAGTCAAAATGCATAAAAGAGGGGTCCTAGAACTCACCTTAGCAGCCTCTTTGAGTAGAGCTTCCCATAAACCCGCTATACTTTAGCTTTTGCACCATGAATTCTTCAAAAACCTAAAACTTGACCTTTTCTCCTTTTCTTTCCTTGGCCGATTGATATGGGAAGAGAGTGGGGAGAGTGGGCTTCCATCCCCTTTTACCGCTCTTCCAAACTTTTCTTCTTTTTGGCAAGATTGGTCCCTCAACTTGGACTTTATTTCTTTTCTATCTTTTTCCTCTTTCTTTGGATTCAAATAAATTAACCGGGTGTTACAAGTCCACCCCCTTTATATAGGTTTCGTCCCCGAAACCTGTTATTCCTCAAACAATTATGGGTAATGCTGCCTCATTTCTTCTTCAATCTCCAACGTAGACTCCGATCCCTTTCTGTGCTTCCACTGTACGCGCACAAGTGGAACCACTTTATTCCTCAATCTCTTCTGTTTACGATCGATGATCGCCACTAGTTGCTCTACATAATTGAGCCGTTCATCTACCTCGATACCCTCTAGTGGAACAATCATATCTTCATTTGCTAAAACTTTCTCAGATGAGATACATGGTATGTTGGGTGAATTCCACTTAACACCTTTGGTAATTCTAGTCTATAGGCCACCTCTCCTCCTCGTGCAATGATTCGGAAATGCCCTATGTACCTTGGGCTCAGCTTGCCCCGCTTTCTGAACCGAATGATACCCTTCTAAGGTGAGGCTTTCAACATAACTCTATCACCACCTGGAACTCAATTGGTCTACGTTGTTTATCAGCATACGACTTATGTCTATCTTTGGCTGCCTTCATGAAGGCCTTGATCCTTTCCAGCTTCTCAGCCATAGCCTCGACCACCTCGATGCTCCCTAACTCTTTATGGCCGATATCCCCCAACAAACACGGGTGTTTTGCATCTCCTACCGTATAGCATCTCATAAGGAGGCATACCAATACTGGCATGATAACTATTGTTATATGAGAACTCAGCTAACGGTAAGTGGTCATCCCAACTTCCTCCAAAATCAATAATGCATGCCTGAAGCATTTCTTCCAATGTCTGGATCATCCTCTCTATTTGACCATTTGTCTGAGGATGATAAGCTGTGCTGATATGTAACCTCGTCCCCATCGCATCATGAAATTTCTTCCAAAACTTTGATGTAAACCGGGTGTCACGATCAGACACAATAGACACTGGCACACGAGTTACGATCTCCTTAATGAACAGATCCACCAACCTCTCGAATGAACATGTCCCACTAATCGGTAAAAAGTGGGCACTCTTCGTCAAACGGTCCACGATCACCCATATGGCATCATACCCTTTCATGGTACGCTGTAGCTTCGTAATAAATCCATGGTGATGTGCTCCCATTTCCACTCCGGTATATCCAACGGTTGGATCTTTCCATATGGCTTTTGGTGCTCGGCGCCATCACTTGTAAACAAGTAAGGCATTTACTCCACTATACTCCACCACGTCACGCTTCATACCCAGCACCAATAGTCTTTCTTCATATCTTGATACATCTTTATAGCACAGGGATGAATAGAGTACCGAGTCTGATGAGCTTCATCCATGATCTTTACGCGTAGATCCCCAAAACAAGGAATCCACATCCGCCCGAATCGGGTTCTAACACCGTGTGTTTTCATCCTGTTCCGCAACCAGACCTCTCATTCTTTCAGAGTTAAGATGATCTTCTTCAATCCTCATCTTGAAAATTCTTGATCTGCTTCATCACATCAGAGGTCACGATCAACTGATTAGCCTTCATCCGAATCGGCTCGGGTCTCTCCTTTCGGCTAAGGGCATCGCCATTACGTTGGCGTTGCCCGGATGGTAATAGATCTCGCAATCATAATCCTTTATGAGCTCCAACCATCTTCATTGCCTCATCTTCAAGTCCTTTTGCTCGAAGAAATACTTCAAGCTCTTGTGGTTAGTGAATATGGTGCACTTCGTCCCATAGAGGTAGTGCCTCAAAATCTTTAACGCAAAGACCACGGCTGCTAGCTCCAAATCATGAGTAGGGTAGTTAACCTCATGAACCTTCAACTGTCGGGATGCATAGGCTATAACCCTTCCTCTTTGCATCAATACACCTCCCAACCCCGAGTAGGAAGCATCAGAATAGACCACCAGATCTTCACTTCCATTGGGTAACGACAAGACAGGAGTGTGAGTCAATCTCGCCTTAACTCCTCAAATGCCTTCTCTTAGCTTGACCCCACACAAATTTACATCCTTACGGGTCAACTTGGTTAATGGAGAAGCGATCTTAGAGAATCTTTATGAATCTTCTGTAATAGCCCGCCAAACCCAGAAACTACGAATATCGAATGGCGTCTTTAGAGACTTCCATTGCATCACCGCCCTACCTTTGCCGGTCCGCCATAATCCCCTCGGGATTCACCACGTGACCCAAGAACTGAACCTCGCATAGCCAGAATGCGCACTTGTAGAACTTGGCATACAACTTCTCCCTTCTCAACGTCCCTATCACCTCTCGAATGTGACCAACATGCTCATCCTCGCTCTTTGAATAAATCAGGATACATCAATAAACATAATCAATGATTTATCCAACATCGGCCAACACACTCGATTCATCAAGTCCATAAAAGCAGCTGGCGCGTTGGTCAAACCGAAAGACATAACGAGAAACTTGTAATGTCCATAACGCGTGCGAAAAGCTATTTTAGGAGTATCCTGCTCTTTTACCTTTAACTGATGGTAGCCAAATCGAAGATCTATCCTCGAGAATCAACTGGCACCTTGAAGCTGATCAAATAAATCATCAATTCTTGGTAACGGGTATCGGTTCTTCACTGTCAACTTATTCAGCTCATGGTAGTCTATACACATCCTCATGCTACCGTCTTTCTTCTTCACAAATAAGACCGGAGCACCCCAAGGAGAGATACTCGGTCTAATGAGCCCCTTATCAAATAACTCTTGTAAGTGCTCCATCAAATCTTTCATCTCAGTCGGAGCCAATCGATACGGTGCCTTAGCAACAGGTTGGGCACCTGGTATCAAATCAATTTGAAACTCGATCTCCCAGTCAGGTGGCACTCCTAGTAAGTCTTCACGAAATACATCTGGAAAGTCACACACAACCGGTACATCGGATAGTTATAGTGTTGGTGTATCCACATCCTTCACATATGCCAAGTAGGCGCTACATCCACACCTCATGCACTTTCTCGCCACCGCCATCGAAATCACCTTCGGGATCGTAGTGACTCGATCACCATAAACCATCACCAAACTCCCGTCAAGCGCTGTTAACCGAATCATCTTCTTGCGACACACAATGTTCGCCTCGTAGTCCGCTAACCAATCCATCCCAAGAACTACATCGAAACCACCTAAGGTCATCATGAATGGGCTAACAGGAACTTATGACCTTCTAGTTCCACGTCACAACCTTCTATCATCTTAGAAATCCTGTTAGACTTACCTATGGCAGTTTCAACATCAATGGGTGTATCTACACTCCTACTACTAACAGGAAGTTTAGCACAGAAAGCAGCAGAAATAAAACTTTTACTAGCACAAGAATCAAATAACATAGAGGCTAAAGTTTGGTTTGGTAAAAACATACCTGACACAACCTCAGGGTCCATCCTAGCCTCCTCCGACATCATTGTAAGCATCCCCCACTTGAAGGACACGCTCGATCCCAACATACATTCGCCGGTGTGCTCCTTCCCACACTTGCCACACCTCTTCGACCCTACACTAGATGTGACCACACGTTGGTCATCCACCCGTGCGCCTTTGCTTCTTGGAGTGGCCCCGCCATGTCCAACCCGCTTCCCATTCCAATTCCGATCACCACCACCTTCTTGCTACCTTCAGCCATCTCCACAGTCCTTTCATCATACAACCTCCCCGCTAAGTCAACTGCCGAACTGGACGTGTTCGGTCGGGCAACAATCATATGCCTACGGACATCCGCCAGCAAACACTGGATATACCTCTTAATCTTTCATGACAAGGGTGTCATTTGATCTGGCCACCAGCCGTGCCAGCTCATTGAATTTGGTGGTGTATTGTTTATGGGTCATTGTTCCCGCCTTTAGCTACAGGAATTCTCTCTCCACTTTATCCATTTCCCTATGAGGACAAAACTCCTCAATTACCAACCTTTTCAGCTCTTCCCACTTCATCCTTCTAATTGCCTGACTACCCTCGGCTTGGACAATATTGTCCCACTAACACAGAGCCGAGCCCGCAAATGAGTGGGCAACAATATTCACTTTTTGGTCTTCTCGGCACTCGCTGATATTCAGAACAACTTTCATTTCCCTCACCTATCGGTGAGCAGCAGCAGCATTCCTATTACCATCCAAAGTAAAGGGCTTACACCTTTGAAATGCCCCGTAGTTACAGCCTCATGCTGCCTCCGACGCAGGCTCTTCTTCTTCCTCCTCTTCATCATCGGAGAGAACCGTTTCAGGCTCTAGTCGCTCCCGTTCTCCCGAGGACCTATTCCTCTCCCTTCTTTCTTCTTCCCTTACAACCTTTATTACTTCAGTCACCACAGACGGTAAGATCTTCTGCATAACCTGATGAACTTCTTCCACAATAGCCTCCTTTACTGAGGCTCTCAAATTGGCGCTCTCATCACCGCCCTTCGGATGAGGGGTCTTGGTTTCTTCATGAAACACCTTTTCAACTCTAGGCCTTCCTCTTTTGGGTCCCGGTTCAGCACCATGTCCACCACGACCTCCACCCCTCAAATCTTTAGATGATCTACCACGGCCATCCTGTAACACACACTGAAAGATTCAAACACCAACATGGTCATTTACGGGAACAACTTAGTTTATGTCAAGTATAGTAAGTCCCTAATTATAATGGCCAGTTTTGATTAGCCACTTATTTTACTCTTCATACCCCAGGCATTACCTATCCTGACTACATCAATATCTAAATCTACAAACAACACATAAACCACATAGCATGCGCACATAATACCAGTTATCATTAAGAAAATACCTGATAACACGCAGCTACTCAGACTAGCATCCCTTCCCTTTCCATCCGATTTTCAGTTTAAGTTAAGGTTTCTTTGGAAAATTTACCTGTTTCACTTAAACTTTGTCCCTCATACCAACTTGTAAGGCATCGTTTCCGGGACGCTTACAGATGGTCGATCATCGCACACAAAACGTATATTTTCATTAACTTAAAGAAATATTATAGCGGAAACATTAAAACCAACATTCCATTTCAGTATAAAAGCTTTTGCAAAATTATACATCGTTATCGAATTACAAATTACTGGTTGCATTACATCACAAAAGCATTATAAAATGAATTCCATCCAAAATAAGCCGAGTAGCCGCCCATTGCCATCCTCAACAACACATTACCTGCCAACTGGAAACACATAAAAGTCAGCGTTGCTAAGTGAGTTCTAGTTTTATAATAAAACATACTTTATCTTTTATTTAAAAACCGTTCTTTACAATCGTACGTGATCATGCATCATACATACACATAGATAATATCATTATTATCTTCATTATTCGTTCATTCAATCCGTACATTCGTCATTAAATCTTTACTTTCATTCGGACCAATGCCATGTACTTCACCCGACCGTCATGCATAAAGCGGGTACTAGGCCTGAGGTCTATCATAGACCCCGAACATTCTGCACAGCTGACTCCAGTACCTAGGCTAAGCGGAAAGGGTCCCATAATTATAGTCAATCACAAGGATTGAACCCTAGTGCGCATCCTTCCGAGGTAATTAACCCGCACACAGTTGAGCTAACACCCTTCATTGGGTGTGAACCTCCATACATTTGCTTAATCACGCAGATCAAGCCCTAGTGTGCATCCTTCCTGGGTAGCTAACCCGCACATGGTTGAGCTAACACCCTTCATTGGGTGTGAACCTCCATACATTTGCTTGTAATCCTTTCATACTTTCATTCATTCATTAATGCATGCATTCTTTCATTACGTTCCTCTTTTCATTATCTTCACTTTACGTTACATAACACTTTTCGTTTCATTCATTAACATTCAACGTAAAGCCACGGGAAAATAATCATATACAACAAGGAACATGAATATAAACATACAACATCACCATACAAGGCACCCTCATACATACATAACATACCACATACATACCATCATTCGTCAATCATACATCACATACTCCATCACATAAGCATCAACTATACATCATCATACATGAATCCCCGGGAATCTCCCAAGTTAAAACCTACATAACACTTTTCCCCCGAATATAAGAAAATAAACTAAGTTCTTTCGGGCATATTGTAAGGCCCCGTTCCCGGGACGCACACAGCTGATCAATCATCGCACATAAAACATATATTTTCATTAACTTAAAGAAATCATTTCAGCGGAAACATATAAAACATCCAATTCATTATGATCACTTTTGTAAATAATACATTGTTGACTGGTTACAAAAACATCATTAGTTGCATTACATTACAAAAACGTCATATTTCCATCAAATGAATGCCATCCAAAAATGCCAAGTAGCTGCCTTGAAAAATGCATAAAAAGTCAGCGTTGCTAAATGAGTTCTAGTTTTAACATAAAACATACTTTACATTCATTAAAACTGTCCTTTACTTTGCATGTGATCACACATCATACGTACACATATATATACCATTATTATCTTCATCGTTCATCTTTTAACTTCCATTCGTTCATACATTCTTACTTCCATTCGTTCGTTCATCATTAATCTTTTCTTTTCATCAAAACCTTGAACTTTACCCTTCATGCTCATGGTACCGGCCTAAGCCTATCATAGACCTTCATTCACGGTGCCTAACACCTCTGGCCACAGTACCTAAGATGAAGTTTAGGTATACATTATCATGTGCTATGCCCTTCATGCTTATGGTACTGGGCCTAAGCCTATCATAGACCTTCATTCCCGGTGCCCAGTACCTCTAGTCACAGTACCTAAGGCAAGCAAAAATGGTTCCATACAAATGGTCAATCATAAAGAAAGACCCCAATGTGCATCCTCCCGGGGTAGCGAACCCGCACACCGTTGGGCTAACACCTTTAATGGCGTGTCCCGACATACAAGGCTTGCAAGACTTTTGTTACTTTTCATCGTTCATTAATGCATGCATACCATCATTATGTTCCTCTTTTCATTACTTTCCACTTTACGTTATATAATACTTTTCATTTCATTTATTAACCATCAACGCAAACCCACAGAAAAATACATACGTAAACAGGAACACCAATAGATCATACCAATCATCATACGTACCAGCATGCATACATACATTCATCATGCCTATCATGCCCATCCCATCATCACCAATCATGTATCACATAAACCATCACACATCATCATCACACATCATAACTCACATACATAAACATATGCACAACAAGCATAAGTCATCATAAAACATATCTGACCCGCCGCGAGATAGCGGGGGTTCGGGGGCGGCAGCCCATGACAGTGGGGTCCTAGGGGCAGCAGCCCCTAGTGCGGTCCAAGGGGCAACACCCCTGGCTAGGGCCGGGCTTGTTGATACATGTATGACCCTAAATCATGATATGAATGTAATAGATCTTGTTTGTCTGATTTTGATATAATGTTTGGAATGATTAATGAAATGATATTGATTGTTTGTTATTTATAATGTTTAATATTTCATTAATGAGTCGATGTTAAAATTGGTTAATTAGGTTTGTGGTTGTTTGAATTGTTACACATAATGTTATATTAATTAATACATTCAAACTTAACAAAATGAAGTTCTCATACGAATGGCCCATGCGAATGGACCATACGCATGAATAACTTCATACGAATGACTCAGGCGCACGACTGAACCAGGAGACTGGATCAGTCGTATGATTGTAACATAAGATTGGCTCAGTCGCTCGACTGAACACTCAGTCGTGCGGATGAATCAACCGCATGATTCAATCGCACGACTGAACCATACTAATGGTTCAGTAGCACGAATGAACAGTACTAACCTATAAATAAAACCAATTCGTGGAAAAAAAGAGCTTTTTATTCTATTTCGACTCCAGACGTACCCTAGCCGTCCAGAAGCCTCCAAGTTGATACTCCAAGTTCATAGAACGTTGTAGATCGATTCCTAATCGATTCTTAATGTTTGATTCAATACTTTATTGATACTACGTGCGTTCTCACTGATTGAATCGCCAATCAAATAGGATCCGCACTATTTGATTTGGTTTACACGTTAATCATTCGGTATTTCATTCAAATACCAGGTCCTAACAAGTGGTATCAGAGCATTGGCTCTTGATTACGTGTGATTTAATCAAGATTGATAAAAAGTTTGTGTTTTTACACTAAAAAACGCAATCTTTCGTGTCAAAAGTTGTCTTGGACGTTCCCTGCTCATCAAGTTTGCGAATTGCGAATTTTTTACGGCTAAAACACTTTAACCTAGAAATTTTCGCAAAACAGCAGCTTCAGTCGCACGAGTGAGCCATACGCACGATTGGACTGAGTCGCATCTCCATTCGTACGACTGAACCATCCGTTCGTAGTGTTCATACGCATCAGTTCATTCGCACGACTGAATCAATCGCTTAGTTTAGCCGCACGATGAACCAATCGCATAGTTTAGCCGCACGATTGAACCAATCGCATAGTTCATTCGCACAGATAGCCCATTCGCATCACCTAGTCGCACCAGTTTGACAGGTTGTTTAGTACACTTAAAAGTTAATCGTGATGGAAGATCAGATGTCAGCGTTTACTGCCGGCAAGGACTCAAGGATCCAGAACCTACTGGTGCTTGAGAGTGAGGTGGGAATCATAAATAGCACCAAAACTCTTAACGTTAGATGAGTTTCCCCACTGGAAACAACGTTTTAAGATCTACCTCAATGGAGTGGATCCAAATTGTGGGAAGCTATCGAGACTGGGTATAGTATGCCGGTGGGAGCAGATGGGGTAAAGCTACTTTGGGAGGGATGACTGATGCTCAGAAAGTTAAGTATAACGCAGAGAAGAGAGTTTATGCATTGATTACACAGTCTATTCCTAAAGATATTTTCCACCAGTACTCGGAGAATAAGCAGGCCAAGAAATTGTGGGATGAGCTGGAAAAGATATACGACGGGAATGCTTCGCTAAGGAATTAAAGTTAAGGAACTAAAGAAGGAATTTGACAACTTCTCATCGATGAGAAACGAGAGTTTGGACGATGTTATTGATAGATTCTACCATCTGATGAGTGAATTGCATACACATGGTGTTGCTACTACCATGGAAGAAAAGGTGTCAAATTTCGCAGACGGATTGCCGGAAAAGTGGGTTTCATTTGTGTCAAATCTGAGACAGAATGAGATGCTGGCAAAGTTGGATATCAATGACTTCATTCTAAAGCTGCGAGAAGAAGCACTTAGGATGAAGTACAGAGCTCATAAGTCTTCGCACACTCAGAATCCAGCTTTGTACAATGCCACGCCTCAAGCTAAGACATCTGGAGCACCTCTTAAGATTGCATTTGTGTCTAGCTCATCGGTCCTTCACAAGCTTCTCTCTTCAGGTTCAGAAACATCAGGGTCTTCTTGTACCCATTACATTGGAACTGAAGCGAATGCTACTAGACTGAAGACCGAGAACCTCGGTAATGTGACTATGGAAGTAGCTCGAGAGCACATGGATCTTTTGGCAATAGTGGTTCATTCTTATGATGGACTTGTTGCTGGGAAGATTGGAAACTACATCTGGCAGATGAGGACTACGAGCAGGTGGATGATTGGAGCTGGAGAAAATGGACATTATGTGGGCCTTAGCTAGTGCTGTCCGGAGGGCGAAAAGTTTGTGAAAAGACCGTCAGAACTTGGTTGCTACTAAGGATACCACATTTGGCTTTGACAAGAGTAAAGTGACCTGCTTTAACTATGGAGAAAAGGGGCACTTTAAGAGAGAATGTGTGAAGCCAAAGAAGACTGGGAACGGGAACCCATTCTCGTCCTTCACTCGTCAAGACAAGCAAGCTAGCAGTTCTACTTCATCAAGCAAGGATCCAAAAGCCTTGACTACTCATGATGATGAAGGACAGGACTGGAGCTTTCGGTTTGTCTCTCCAGGGGAATCTAATATTGCCAGTGTAGAAGATTTAGATGATGATTCCGCGAGTGAGGGAGATATGGCAGTCAAGATAGTAATGTCAAATATTGAAGAGACAACTGCAACTGAGGTCAGCTACAAGCCTGAAGAAGGGATTTCAACAGCAAAGACACAACCACCAGAACTAGAGACATCTGATGTTGCGTTGATGGCTAACTCTTCTGAACCTCCTCAGGTAAGTACCACTGACCAACTGTTTAAAAAACATGCTTGTTCTGATTGTGATACTTTTAGAGATAGCATAGATGAGAAATTTGCTAGGTTATTAGATCATAATGATAACTTAGTAAAGGATTTGCAACTGTGCACTAAGGCTAATAGAGTTTTAAAATAAAATGAGCATAGTTACAAAGAAAAGATAGACCTTTTGACTAAACAGCTTAGGGAAACTGAAGTAGTGGCATTTAACCAAGCTAATGACATTAGGTACTACCTTAACTCCCTAGAAGACACTAAGAAGCAAAAGGCAGTTTTAGAAGTAGAAGTAAACTCATTAAAGCAAAAGCTGCACAGTTGGACAAGTTCATCACACATTGTTCAACACTTAGTGAGAGAATAAACAACGGGAAGGGTTTGGGTTATAAAGTGGTTCCACCACCACCTGAGAACTTGATGAACACTAAGAGTAGACCAATAAATAACAACCCCATCAAGGATCATGTGGTGTCTACTCCCCTTGTTAGTGATCCAGATTCCGCATGTTCATCAATTGAATCTGGAACAAAACAAAAGGAGGCCACTTCAAAGGCAAAGGGTAAAATGCCTTGTGTTATCTGGAAAAAGAATTTGAAAAGGTTAATATAAAGTCCGGCTCAAACAAAGTCAAATTTGAATCTAAAAGGACTGCTAATGTTAATCTTTCACAAGCTTCATGTCAAAAACCAGTTAACCCAAAGGAAAAAGATGTTAAAAATGTTAAAATAATTAATTTTGTTAAATAGGAGAAAACATCAAAAGAAACAGAGTCAAAACCCAAACTTAGTGATGATACTAGGGTGTCACACACATCTCCACAAAGAAAGTTTAATCATAAAGTTGATAGCAGGGCGTGCTACAACTGTGGAGAGTGGACACATTGCTTTTTTGTCCTTACTATCAGACACCTAGGAAGAAGATTGAACTTTAGGATTCAAAACCTAGGTCTTCTAAGAAGAGTTCTTTAACTCCACCTAGAAGAACTAGTGAACCTAACGTTCAACCCATTAGCCAGTCGACTGGTTTATCACAAACAGGCATTGCACAAATCTGACGTATGGAAAGAGGTCATCCTCTGTGTCTGATAATGATGACAAAAAGGAACCTGAGCTACCCTCACCCTCTAAGGGTAATGGGTTGAATTCATGATGTGTGATGCCTCTAGGAAACCCAAGCCAGTAAAGGCTTGGGTTCCTAACCTAAACTAATGTTTTACATTGAATGTGCAGTGTGTTCGCTACAGTGCTGAAACCAACACGTGGATTGTAGACAGCGGAGCATCCAGGCACATGACAGGAAACAGGGCTCTTTTATCAACCATCAAGCAAATAAAAGGAGGGCATGTTTCGTTTGCTGGAAAACAAGGGAGGCTATATCATAGCTCAGGGAGAAGTTGGAAATCAGAAAGTTAAGTTTGATAAGGTGAACTACATTCAACAACTTCAAAACAACTTACTTTCTGTTTCCCAAATCTGTGATAAAGGTTTTAAAGTCATATTCGACAACAAGAAGTGTTACGTCCTAAAGAAAGACTACGTGATTCCGGAGGACCAAGTTCTGATGACAGCTTCAAGATATAAAGACCTTTATGTTTTCGATCTCTCAACAGCTTCTACAATGGATCATGAAGTTCAGTGCTTTCTATCAAAAGCCACTGAGAAGGACTCCATCTCCTGGCATAGGAGAATGGGACACATCAATCAATGGAAGATGAATCACTTGATCCAGAAGGATCTTGTGAGAGGAGTTAATGTCAAGAATTTCCAACTTCCGGATTTTTGTGTAGCTTGCAAGAAAGGCAAACAGACGAAGAAGTCTTATAAGGAATAGAAAGTTCATTCAATAGAACTTCCTCTTGAACTTCTTCGCATGGATCTGTTTGGTCTAGTCAGTACAAAGAGCATTGCATGCGACTTGTACTGTTTTGTGGTTACTGATGACTACACAAGATTCTCTTGGGTAATGTTTCTGAAGTCCAAATCAGAACATTTGAGTCATTCAAGGAGTTAGTAACCACACTGGAATTTCTCTACAAGCTGAAGGTGAGACAAGTACGCTCAGACAACAGGACTGAATTCAAGAATCAGTGGATGGAGGCTTACTGCAAGGAAAAAGGAATTGTGCATCAATTCACTTCTGCCTACATGCCTCAGATGAATGGTGTTGCTGAGAGAAAGAACAGAAGCTTGATAGAGATAGCACGGACAATGTTGGAAGACTCGAAACTACCTATCCAATTCTGGAATGAGGCAGTGGCTAATGCGTGTTATACACTGAATCGAGTTCTGATAGTCAAGCGCCACGGAAAGACATGTTACGAGCTACTACAACGATGTAAACCGAATCTGGAGTATCTCAAATCATTTGGCGCGCCGTGTACACTTCTGAAGAAGACTCAAGAAGGTAAATTCAGCGAGAAGGCTGATGAAGGAATCTTCTTAGGATACAACATACCGAACAAGAGAGTTTACAACAACTCAACGGGTCTAGTAGAAGTATGGTGTAATGTTGATGTTCAGAGATATACCACACCACCTACTGGCAAAGGACCCGCCTTCTTTTTTGACTATGATGGAGTCTTTAAGTCCTTCAACATCCCTATCTCTTCTTCTGATGATGAGTTAGCTACGCGAATGATGAATGATATCTTGAATACACCATCTCTTGATTCAACATCATCGAGTTCACAGGGAGAATCATCTACTCAATCAGGGGGAGTAGTCGACGACAGTGACTCCTCCTCTGAAGATGAAGCTGAAGAAGATAACCAGAACAGTCAGGAGGAACAGGTTCCAGTTCCTGAAAGCCCACAAGCATCTAACGGTGATGCACCTTCGACTTCGGAACCTCAAACTCCTTCTACCTCAGATGCAGAACCAAATGTTCATAATCTTGGCTCTGAGGCAGCTGTTCCTACTACTCCAGGATCACGTCTAAACATCTATCATCCCTTAGACAATGTCATTGGGGATGTCAGATCAGGAGTACAACCCGAAATCAGCTGTACTCAACTGATTATGCCTCTGTTATGGAAAAGGGATACATTCATGGTGCTTATCGATGTTTTGTCTCGCAATTTAAGCCAAATACATCAGTGATGCACTAAACGATGAGGCATGGGAGTGCCATGCAAGAAGAACTTCTTCAGTTCAAGAAGTTAGGAGTATGGACTCTGGTAGATAGACCTAAAGGTGCTAAGGTCATTGGCACCAAATGGGTCTTGAAATGCAAGAAGGATGACCAAGGGGTCATTATCAGGAACAAGGCTCGACTGGTTGTTCAGGGATTTCGCCAAGTCGAGGGGATTGACTACAATGAAGTGTTTGCACCTGTGGCACGGATGGAACCATCCGTATCTTCCTTGCCTATGCATCGTATATGAAGATTAAAGTCTACTAATTAGATGTGAAGAGTGGCATTCCTTCATGGGGAAATTCGAGAGACAGTGTATGTCAGTCAACCCGAGGGATTTGAATATCCTTATCATCGGGACAGAGTTTACAAACTCGACAAGGCCTTATACGGGCTTCATCAAGCTCCAAGGGCCTAGTATGAAAAACTCTCAACTCATCTTGTGAAACATGGCTTTCGCAGGGGAGTCATTGACTGCACACTGTTCATCAAAGAAAAAGATGGAGACCTACTGCTAGTAAAATCTATGTCGATGATATAATCTTCAGTTCAAAGAACGAAGAATTATGCAAAGAGTTTGAAGCAGTTATGAAGAAAGAGTTTGAGATGAGTGCTATGAGGGAGATGAAATTCTTTCTCGGGTTACAGGCGGATCAGACACCAAATGGGATCTTTCTACATCAGACCAAGTATGTGGGAGACATTCTCAGTCGGTTTGACATGGGGAATGCTTCTGCTGCTGGGGACTCCACTTGCTACAAATCATGATATAGCACCTGACGAAAATGGAGATCTGGTAGATGCCACAATGTACCGAGGAATGATTGGATCCCTCATGTATCTCACTGCCTCAAGACCTGATATCATGTATGCTACATGTTTATATTCTAGATATCAGGCTAAGCCTAAGGTTAACCATCTGATTCGGGTCAAAAGGATATTTCGTTATCTGAAAGGTACACCACACTTGGTTGTGGTATCCTCATGATGATGACTTTGAGCTCACGACGTATAGTGACTCGGATTACGGGGGCTGCAAGATGAACTACAAGTCTACATCAGCAGGGTGTCAATTCTTTGGGAGGAGATTAGTTACCTGGCAGTGTAGAAGCAGACCTCGGTTGCATTGTCAACCTGTGGCCGACGTACTGCTGCTGCAAGTTGCTGTTCACAAATCATCTGGATTCAACAGCAAATGCGGGATTACGGTTTAATGTTTCTTCTACTCCTATCTTTGTTGATAACTCTGCTGCAATTGCAGTAACTAAAAATCCGGTACAACATCCAAAGACCAAACACATCGGTATTAAATACCATTCATAAGAGACTGTTTTGAAAAAAACTTAATCGATGTGGTAAAAATTAATACTGACTTTCAACGCGCTGACCTCTATACAAAAGCCTTTGATAAACCACGTTTTCTATATCTGTTAGAGGTCAACGGCGTTAAAAAGAAAAGTGATGTTATTCCTGATAATGATCATGTGTAGTCCGATGCATTGTAGTTATATTTTCTTTTTCATTTTCCTTATTAAATTAAAGTGATGTATTTAGCTGTCTGTTAAAGTCCTAAAATAATTAATTCAGTATGATTTTAGACTTTTAGGGGGAGAGTAGGCCAGCTAGTAACATTAAAAAAAACACAAGGGAGAAGGAGTGGATAGCTGATATAAGGTAGATCCTATCTGTGATACCGATTCAAACCATTTGGAAAATGATAGTACAGAGGAACAAATCAAAAGGGACTTTAAAAATTTTAATTTAGAAAATATACAAAATTCAAAGTATAAGTCTGTGTAGTCTAAGCGATATAAAAGGGAAGATGATAGAAAAACTGGTAACTACCAAGGTAACACAAAGAAAGTAGACCTAGAGGTTGCTAGACCATAAATGATATGTCGGTAGATTCAACACAATAGATGATTAGACCTGACTGGTGATCTCAAGATCAAACTAAGTTATTCAACTGACTGTGAGCTGCCATCTTATCACTGGTTAACACAATCAACAATATTCCAATAAGGGGTAATGAGCTTGTAAACGCCACAAATGTGTGCGGATGACCATAAATAGAGCAAAGCACGAAAAAATTGAAAGACAAATGCTATCAAGCTAATGACTTATGTTGTTGGTGCATTCTATGCAAAAGAAAATTTAGCTGCTCTAACAAGAAGATAGATTGTGTGCCTCTCTGCTGTGCGATGGCACTGACCTGAGGATAAGCATAACCTAGATATTCTAGAACTCATTGGTGTTTGCCGCCTCTCTGTTGTGCGATGGCACTGACCTGAGGATTGGCTTCTCTTTGAAAGCTCTAAGAATAGTCTCGTCTAGTAAAAATACCCGTAGACCGCTCAAAAGCTCCTGAGGAATGTTGATTTCCATATAAGTGTGGGATCCAAAATTGTTAGTTGAAATAATTAAACCTAAAACTATCACCAGTTTATGTCTAAAGTCTGTATGGATTTAAGAGGACAAATATACTGACAATCATTGTGGCTGCAATTCTTGAAAGTTCAAATAAATGTGGGAATCTAGTAGTACCAGTGTGATTTCCTAAATTTGCTAACGACTCTGGATGAAAACCAAGAATTGAGCATCAAAAGGTTTTTGATAACAAGTCCCAAATGATTTGACTTGCCTGTATGATTCCAAAATTGAATTGATCCAGGTGTGGTCAAACTAAATTAAAGCTGCCTATTCTGGAACCAAATCCAGTAGATGTCTATCTTAGGATTTATCTCTCACAAAAAGTCAAAAAACAAGTTTTATTTTGTATTTAGTTTAAGTTTCTAGTTAGATAGTCATTTTAGTTTGTTTGTTCATCGGACTATATCATGAAATTCAGTAAGGGATTAATTCACCAAAAAGGGTCATGTCTGAGATGACCACATGTGTTTTCAAATGTTAAATGATCACGTCTGAGGTGATCAAAAGTTTTTCAAGTTAAAAGGATCATGTCTGAGATGATCAAATGCGTATAATGTTGATTCTATAGTTTGAAAAGGGTTTAAATGTAAAATGGTAAGAAATGCAGAAAATATCATAAGTATGACCCATTCGCACGAATGGACCATTAGTATGGACTTATCATACGAATGGGAGCCATTCGTACGAATGGACCATGAGTATGGACCATTCAACCGAATGGCCCATACGAATGACCCAGTCAGATGTTTTAAAGCGAACGAATGAGTAAGTCGCATGACTGAACTCCAGTCGGATGACTGAATGGGGGAGACTGAACCAATCGCACGACGGAGGCCCATTCGCCCGAATGAAATGTGCGTCTGAGCCCAGTCGTACGATTGAATTTAGGGTTAGTATAAATAGAGGGAGAGTCGGTCGCAGAGACTCACCACTCTCAAATTTACCCTAAATCGCACGACTAACGTTACTCTGCTCAAATTTCGTTTGATGAGTATAAACCCTCGATTCTCACATATTGACCATTTGCATTGACTCTACAGGTAATTTGCGGTGCAGAAACATTACCAAATCATTCAATTTGACACTAAATCTGGATAATCGGACTCGTTAGAAAAACCCTGACTTATGTGGCAAAATAATCTAACTAAACGACGTAAACAAATGAAATTAAAGGTTTTAGGTGTTAAACGAATGGATTGCGAGTCTAATGAACCAGAACACGAAGTCTAAAACTCAAAATTGGTGAAAATTTGAATTTGAATTGAACAGACAGAACGACGTGCGAATGGACAGGTTGATGAACTTCAGTCGCACGACTGAAGGGTTCGAATAGTTTAACCACACAACTGAACAATGCGTATGAGTTCAGTCTCACAACTGGTGTAACCGCATGAGGTTACATACGCATGAGTCCAGTCGCACACTCAATAGTACGTATGGGGTCACTCGCACGACTGAATCCCAGTCGCACTGCTCATTCGCATGACAGAAAAGAATTTTTTTAAGTCCAAGTGTTTCATGACATTCTTAGCCAATGGGTACTAATGTTTACTTTCCTTGTGTAACAGATGGCAAGTCGATGGACCATGAGTACGAAGCACAATATTTGTGCTCATCTGGATCTGACATCCAGAAATGCTTCAGACTTCTCTGGCATTATCACCTTCCTAAGGAGATCGAGGATTGCACACGCTATATCTGCTCCATGTACACCTTATCGTTCTATTCAGCAGGCCTTCTGGAAAGGTGCGATAGTTGATCGATCCTCTGAGCCTCACTGTATCAGAAGTAATATCTTTGGAGAGGCTATATCTATCATAGAGGAGGATCTTAGGATCGTGTTACAGTTGGGGGACGATGCTGACTGTCCTACTAGACTACACCCCCTTACTGTCAGAGGATGTTTTCTTCGAGCCAAGTACTCTGGGGACATCAATGCTGGAGTGCTCAACAAGAGCAACCTCTGTCCCCAGTTCAAGTACCTTGCTCACGTATTGCTGAAGTGCATAGCATCCAGGAAGGGAGGCTTTGATGAGTTGTCTGACCAGATCCAGAACGCCTATGTTGCGTTGGTGCTGAACCATCCGTTCAGCTTCTCCAGGATGATCTTCACCTACTTGGTGGAGAACATTGAGGGGAAAGGGAAGGAGGGCTTCTGCATGTACCCCCGATTCATGCAGATGATTATAGACCAAAAGCTCACCTCCCTGCCAAAGGAGAAGGATGATGTTGTAGTGCTTGAGGTGATGGATGATAGCACCTTGGGCCGGATGAAGGTATACAGGGGGAAGCAGGTAAAACCTCCTGTCAGGAGATTGTTTGGGCATCTGGCCCGTGAGGACTATGTGGTGCCAGCTAGGAGGAAGTGGCGCCACGACGACAGTGATTCTGATGTTGAGCGGATTGCTCTTCCCACCGATGATTCTGATGATGATGACAGTGGGGATGCTGGGGATGATATGCCGATTCCACCGAGGGGCACAGCTTCAGATGTTATACCCCCAGTATATGCCCCAACAGATGACATAGCTGAGTCTGCAGGTTTCTACCAGGACTTCATACCTGGTGAGGAGGAAGAAGAGTCGGATGAGAAGCCCTTGACGAGGACTGTGGGAAGCAAGGTTGTTCCCACAGAGTATGGACTCCGGGCGGTTGGTGAACGCCCCAGGGATTCGAGAGAGACGACTGCAGATCCCAGCTATGCCCCTGAGTCAGCTAGCCGTGTTCTAGGGGGAGCATCCATCTCGACTGGATCGAGGAAGAAAAGGATGGCTCAGCCTCACGGCCAGAAGAAGAAGAAGAGAAGACTCACCTTCGTCACCACCACAGCTACCACTACCACCACCACACCTCCCACCACTGTACATATGCCTACCACCACCACACCTCCCATCACTGTACATATGCCAACTACCACCACACCTCCCACCACTGTACATATGCCAACCACCACCAGATCTTTGACTTCAACATCACCTCCACTATCTCACAGACCCAACCCCATCTTCACTACAGCCACCACCACCACCACTAGCCACCAAGCAGGACCCTCATCCCATCCCGCATATATATATGGATCTCCTTTACCTCCAATTGGGGTAGAGGAACAGCTTTCTGCACTGAACCGGATGGTCATGCGTCTGTTAGCTGCTGATGAAGAGAAGATTGCACAGATCCATCAGCTTGCATATCTCACTGCTGCGCAGTCACACCAGATCTCGAAGAAGGCTCGGCTGATCGAGGAGCAGGCCCAGCAAATGGCTGCTCAAAGCCACGAGATCACCCAACTCCTAGAGCATAGAGTCATATCTGCTAAGAAGATTGAGGAGTTGGAGAATGCTAAGAAAACCATCATGCTCAAGCTTAAGGGATCTAAAGATGAGCCTCTAAAGATTAAAGAGGGAGATGGTAATGATGGTGATGATGATGATAAGGATGATGATGAAGATGATGATGATGAGACTGAGGATGATGAGAGGACTGAGGACGAGAGGACAGAGGAGAGGAATGAGGATGATGATGAAGAAGGAGGGGATGCAGCTGCATCTGCCTCTACTCAAGGTCAGGATAGGAGATCCAAGAAGAAACAAGACCAACAAGCTTCCTCCTCTGCTCCACCAAGCGATGATCCAGTGATCCAAGAGAAAAGTAATGATTAGATGTCTATATATTTGATTACTTTTGTATTTGAATCATGTATTTAAACTTATGTATTCGATGTTTATATTAAATATTAATGCATTTCTGTTTTGATTATTAACTACTGGTTGATGTGTTACATGTTTAAATCAAATAGATCCAAACTATCAGAGGGATGAGTTCGATGTTGCTCCCCTTCAGCAGATCAAGACTCAGCTAACTAGGATACTTGATCTGCAAGGGATCGTCAGAAGGTCAGTGAGTTATACCCCTGAAGAAGGGGAAATAATTCACGATCTATCAAATGAGCAACTGGCTGAGATCTTCAAGCTAAATCCCGATGAGATTGTGAAGGATGCTCCAACGTGCGACTCGACAAGTGACGAAGAGCTCAACTATGTTGATGAAATAGAGATAGAAGATGTCACTGCAGAGCACTACCCTCAGTATGCTGACAATGAGGGAAATGTGGTCCCCAATCTGGGTGAATCCCTTGTCAGTGATACGTTTGAGGTGTTAGACAAAATGGAGCAGGAGTCATAGAAGACAGAGGGAACGGCCCAAGCCTCAAATGATGATGTTAATATCTGAAAGGCTGAGTGGGCTGCCTGTTTTGAAGCAGTTAAAGCCCAACACGCTGCACCTAACCAGGACGCCTACACCAAACTCTACAGAGTCAAGAAACATCATAAGGTGTCAGGCAGGATTATAGCATAGGCATATTTTGAAGATCTTAACGTCTATGCAGTTAAGAGAGAGAAGGGCATAGAGTACTTTAGATTTCCACATGATCTAAAGACTCTACCAGGTTTTGAGCTCAACCAGCTGGCCAAACTGAAGCTGTTGTATGCTGACTTGAGAAAGATGTCAGGCTGGTTTGAGGCTGCCCTAAGGAAGAAGTACCACACCAGGTTGGTTAACTTCAGACCCCAACAGCCAACAAGATACATCAGAAGGTCTGAAGTTAATGCCATTACTGGAAAGCCAAAGATAGTGTTGAAGTGGAGTCCTCCGCGCACAATGTCAAGAATCCCACTCATGGAAATGCCAAGGACTTCACTTCACACTTTAAGTGGTGGTACTACGATTGGAGGACATGAGAAGCGGTCATAATTCTAAACAAAGAGGGCCAAATGGATACTATCAGGGTATTTGACCCAATGTGGCTTACCAACTTGTCAGCTAATGATGTTTACACTCTATACAAGTGGCCACTGTTCTATGATACGCAGGATATAGTACAAGCCCTCCAGTTCCAGAATGTCATAAGACTCTGTTTTGCATTTGAGATTCATGCAGGAGTCACAAAAGAGGATAAGTACAAGAAGTATGAGGAGGTAATGAAGAAAACAAGACATTAAAAAGATCTAGGTCCAAGGGGGAGTTTGTTGATACATGTATGACCCTAGATCATGATATGAATGTAATAGATCTTGTTTGTCTGATTCTGATATAATGTTTAGAATGATTAATGAAATGATATTGATTGTTTGTTATTTATAATGTTTAATATTTCATTAATGAGTCGATGTTAAAATTGGTTAATTAGGTTTGTGGTTGTTTGAATTGTTACACATAATTTTATATTAATTAATACATTCAAACTTAACAAAATGAAGTTCTCATACGAATGGCCCATGCGAATGGACCATACGCATGAATAACTTCATATGAATGACTCAGGCGCACGACTGAACCAGGAGACTGGATCAGTCGTATGATTGTAACATAAGATTGGCTCAGTCGCACGACTGAACACTCAGTCGTGCGGATGAATCAACTGCATGGTTCAATCACACGACTGAACCATACTAATGGTTCAGTCGCACGAATGAACAGTACTAACCTATAAATACAACCCAATTCGTGGAAAAAAAAGAGCTTTTTATTCTATTTCGACTCCAGACGTACCCTAGCCATCCAGAAGCCTCCAAGTTGATACTCCAAGTTCATAGAACGTTGTAGATCGATTCCTAATCGATTCTTAACGTTTGATTCAATACTTTATTGATTCTACGTGCGTTCTCACTGATTGGATCGCCAATCAAATAGGATTCTGCACTATTTGATTTGGTTTACACGTTAATCATTCGGTATTTCGTTCAAATACCAGGTCTTAACAGGGCTGCCAGGTTAGCGCGAAAAATTTTTATTTTAACACTTTTATATAGCACATTTCCTTATCGAAAAAGCGATCTTCTCGTTACAACCTCTTAAAATCTCGGTCATTTAAATCGTATATTTTGTATGCATTTCCAGACCCAAACTAGTTCAAAACCTTTAAAATAGGGGATCTAGAACTCACCTGTACTTAGTGAGTAGCTTCTCAATCAAGCTTACAAAGCAAGGGTTGCACTGCACAGCCTGCCGATAAGTTAACACCCAAGTGAGTTAATTTCGGCCTAATTTCGCTGCAAGATCAGCAGTTCGCTGCTAGTTTCGCCCAACTTTCGTTGGAAAACCATGTCTGCGAAACTACCTGCGATCCACAGTTTCGCTGGATGAACAACTAATTTCGCTGGATGAACACCCAGTTTCGTAGAACGGGCTGAAAAATACGAACAAACTCATTTTTGACCCAAAACTTCAATCTTTTACATCCAAAACCGTGGTTTATCACCCAATAAGCTATATCTAAGCTTCTTACATGTTTTTTTTACACAAAAACATGAGTTTTGGGCGAATCTTTGCCACTTTCAAAAACCCCAAACCTATAATCCGGGTTTACATCAAAAGGAACGATTAAATGATGTTTCTTACCTGGATTCGTGGTGTTTTCTTGTTGTTTGGATGCCTACGAACACCGATCTTCAATCCCAAGATCAACCAAGCCTTGAATCTTTAATTCCCTCACTTTCTCTCTCTACTCTCTCTCTAAATGTAGAGTGTTAAGTTGCAAATGAGAGCTGCTCAAGCTGATCCGTTTATATATATTGGGCGTTCCTGGGACCTTAAAGTCGCCAAACACATATCCCGTGAAGTCTACTCGGTCTAAAACCCATATCCAACTTATTTTCATTAAATGATCTCGTCTAAGCCTATTATTATTATTATTATTTGGCTCGCTTAGACATTAGTCGGGGCGCTACAAGTCCACCCCCTTATTTAGGTTTCGTCCTTGAAACCTGCTCGTCGTTGAATAGTTGAGGGTAATGCTGCCTCATCTCCTCCTCGACTTCCCAAGTGGACTCCGATCCCTTCCTATGCTTCCACTTTACACGCACCAAGGGAACCACCTTATTCCTTAGCCTCTTCTCCTTGCGATCGATGATCGCCACTGGTTGCTCCACATAATTGAGCCGTTCATCCATTTCAATATCATCCAGTGGCACCACCATATCCTCCTCGGCTAAGCACTTTCTCAAGTGAGATACATGGAATGTCGGATGAAATCCACTTAACTCGCTGGGCAAATCCAACCTATAGGCAACCTCTCCTACTCGAGCAATAATTCGGAAAGGCCCTATGTATCGTGGGCTCAACTTGCCCCGCTTCCTATACCGAATGATGCCCTTCCAAGGTGAAACCTTTAACATAACCCTGTCACCCACCTGGAACTCAATCGGTTTGCGTCTCTTATCAGCATACGACTTCTGTCTATCTTTGGCTGCCTTCATAAAGGCTTTTATCCTTTCCAGCTTCTTAGTCGTAGCCTCTACCACCTCGACGCTCCCAAACTCTTTCTGACCAATATCACCCCAACAGACGGGTGTTCTGCATCTCCTACCGTATAGCATCTCATAAGGTGGGATACCAATGCTGGCATGATAACTGTTGTTGTATGAGAATTCAGCTAACGGTAAGTGGCCATCCCAACTTCCCCCAAAATCAATCACACATGCCCGAAGAATGTCTTCTAGTGTCTAAATGGTCCTTTCTGACTGACCATTAGTTTGGAGATGATAAGCTGTGCTAATATGTAACCTCGTCCCTATAGCGTCATGGAATTTCTTCCAGAATTTGGATGTAAACCGGGTGTCACCATTAGATACAGTAGACACCGGTACACCGTGACGAGTTGCAATCTCCTTGATGAACAGGTCAGCCAACCTCTCAGATGAATATGTCTCGCGGATCGGTAGGAAGTGAGCACTCTTCGTCAAACGGTCCACAATCACCCATATGGCATCATACCCTTTCGGAGTACGCGGAAACTTCGTAATAAAATCCATGGTGATGTGCTCCCACTTCCATTCCGGTATACCCAAAGGTTGGATCTTTCCATAAGGCTTTTGGTGCTCGGCCTTCACTTGTAAACAAGTAAGGCACTTGCTCACATACTCCACTACATCACGCTTCATACCCCACCACCAATAATCTTTCTTCATGTCCCGATACATCTTTGTGGCACCGGGATGAATGGAGTATCGAGACTTATGAGCCTCTTCCATAATCCTCCCACGTAGATCCCTAAAACGAGGAATCCACATCCTTTCAAACCGGGTCCTAACAACGAGTGTGTTTTCACCCAATTCCGCAACCAAACCTCTCATTCTTTCAGAGTTAAGATGATCTTCTTTCAATTCTTTATCTTGAAACTCTTTGACCTACTTCATCACATCAGAGGTCATGATCAACTGATAAGCCTTCACCCGAATCAGCTCGGGTCTCTCCTTTCGGCTAAGGGCATCTGCCACCACGTTGGCTTTGCCCGGATGGTAGTGGATCTTGCAATCATAATCCTTTAAGAGCTCTAACCATCTCCTCTACCTCATGTTTAAGTCCTTCTGCTCGAAGAAGTACTTCAAGCTCTTGTGGTCGGTGAATATGGTGCACTTTGTACCGTATAGGTAGTGCCTTCAAATCTTTAGTGCAAAGACCACAGCCACTAGCTCCAAGTCATGAGTAGGATATTTAACCTCATGAACCTTCAGCTGTCGGGATGCATAGGCTATAGCCTTCCCTCTTTGCATTAACACACATCCCAACCTCGAGTAAGAAGCATCCGAATAAACCACCAAATCCTCGCTTCCATCGGGTAATGACAGAACTAGAGCTTGAGTACACCTCGCCTTTAAATTCCCAAACGCCTTCTCCTGAGCTTGACCCCATACAAACTTTACATCATTACGGGTCAACTTAGTCAACGGAGAAGCTATCTAGAGAAGTCTTGAATAAATCTTCTTTAATAGCCCGCCAAACCCAAGAAACTACGGATCTCAGATGGCTTCTTCGGAGACTTCCATTGCATCACCGCCTCCACCTTTGCTGGGTCCACCATAATCCCATTGGGATTCACCACGTGACCCAAAAACTGAACTTCGCGCAACCAAAATGCGCACTTGGAGAATTTGGCATACAGTCTCTCCCTTCTCAGCGTCTCTAACACTTCCTGAATATGGCAGGCATGCTCCTGCTTACTCTTCGAATAAATCAAGATATCATCGATAAACACAATCATTGATTTATCCAACATCCGCCGACACACTCGATTCATCAAATCCATAAAAGCAGCTGGCACGTTGGTTAAACCAAATGACATAACAAGAAACTCATAATGTCCATAACGCGTGCGAAAGGCTGTTTTAGGAATATCTGCTCCTTTACTTTCAACTGATGATAACCAGATCGAAGGTCTATCCTTGAAAACCAACTGGCACCCTGGAGCTGATCAAACAGATCATCAATTCTCGGTATGTGGTACCGATTCTTCATTGTCAGCTTATTCAACTCACGGTAGTCAATACATATCCTCATACTACCATCTTTCTTTTTCACAAATAAGACCGGAGCACCCCAAGGAGAGATACTTGGTCGAATGAACCCTTTGTCAAGCAGCTCTTGCAACCGCTCCATCAACTCCTTCATCTCCTTTGGAGCCAACCGATATGGTGCCTTGGCAACAGGTTGGGCACCCGGTATCAGATCAATCTGAAACTCAATCTCTTTGTCAGGTGGCACTCCTGGTAAGTCTTCTGGGAACATGTCTGGAAAGTCACACACAACCGGAACATCGGATAGTTGTGGTGTTGGCGTATCCACATCCTTTATATAGGCCAAGTAGGCACTACATCCACGCCTTATACACTTTCCCGCCACCGCCATCGAAATTACTTTCGAGATCGTGGTGACTCGATCACCATAAACCGTCACTGTATTCCCGTCAGGCGTTGTCAACCGAATCATCTTCTTGCGACACATAATGTTCACCTCGTAATTCGACAACCAATCCATCCCAAGAACTACGTCAAACCCGCCTAAGGTCATTACAAATGGTCTAACTGGAAACTTGTGACCTTCTAGTTCTACGTCACAACCTTCTATTATTTTAGAAATCCTGGTAGACTTACCTATGGCAGTTTCTACATCGAAGGGCGTATCTATATTCTTACTACTAACATGCGACTTAGCACAAAAAGCAGCAGAGATAAAACTTTTACTAGCACCAGAATCAAACAACACCGAGGATAAAGTTTGGTTTACTAGAAATGTACCTAACACAACATCGTGGTCTGTCCTAGCCTCCTCTTGTGTCATCGTGAACGCTCTGGCGCTCGCCCTCGGTCCTTCACTCCCTGTCTTCTTCTCCCTGGAACCCTTAGCCCTCGGCTTCTTACAATCCATACTTACGTGGCCCTCGACGCCACATTTAAAGCACTGGACCGTACGACAGTCCTTGGCTATATGTCCCGTCTTCCCACATTTGAAGCATAAGTTTGATCCCAGCCTACATTCTCCAACATGCTCCTTTCCACATCTACCACACTTTTTTGACCCCGCACTCGATGTGACTACACGGAAGTCATCTTCCCATGCCTTCTTCTTTCTCGTTGGGGCACCACTTTGACCAAACCTTTTCCCACTACAATTCCGGTCACCACTCCCTTTCTTGCTACCTTCAGCCACCACCACCGTTCTTTCATCATACAGCCTCCCAGCCAGGTCAACCGCTGACCTAAAAGTGCTCGGTCGGGCGACAATCATATGCCTGTGAATATCCGCCGGTAAGCCCTGAATATACCTCTTGATCTTTCCTGATAGAGGTGTCACCTGATCCGACACCAGTCGTGCCATCTCATTAAACTTGATGGTATATTGCTGATGTCTCATTGTCCCCGCCTCCAGCTGCAGAAACTCTCTTTCCACCTTATCCATCTGCCTATAAGGACAGAACTCCTCAATCATAATTTCTTCAGCTCAGACCACCTCATTCTTCGAATCGCCCGACTACCCTCAACTTGGACAATATTGTCCCACCAACACAGAGCCGAGTCCACAAAGGAGTAGGCGGTGAACTTCACCTTCTGATCCTCCCGACACTCGCTGATATCAAGAACGGCTTCCATCTCTCTCACCCACCGGTGAGCAGCAGCAGCAGTGCCATTTCCATCAAACGTTGGGGGCTTGCATCTCATAAATGCCCCGTAGTTACAGCCTCGTGCTGCCTACTGCACAGGCTCTTCTTCCTCCTCCTTATCATCGGAGAGAACCATCTCAGTCTCCGGTCGCTCCCATCCTCCCGAGGACCTGTTCCTCTCCCTTCTATCCCCTTCCCTTACGACCTTTATCACTTCGGTCGCCACAGACGGTAGGATCATTTGTATGACCTGATGCACTTCCTCAACTACAACCTCCTTCACAGGGGCCCTCAAGTTAGCACTCTCATCTCCGACCTCTGGATGAGGGGTCTCGGGCACTTCATGAGCCACCTTCTCGGCCCTACGCCTTCCTCTCGTGACCCGTGGTTTAGCACCACGTCCACCATGACCTCCACCAGGAGAAGCCTTAGAAGATCTACCGCCAGCCATCTTCTAAGCACGCTATAAGATTCAAACACCAACACGGTCATTCAAGGGAACAACTTAGTTTATGTCAAGTATAGTAAGTCCTTAATTACAGTGGCCAGTTGTGATTAGCCACTTACTTTACTCTTCATACCCCAAGCATTTTCTATCCTGACTACATCAGCATCTAAATCTACAAAAGGCACATAAGCCACATAACATGCGCAAATAATATCGGTTAACATTATAAAAATAGCTGATTGCACGCAGCTACTCGGACTGGCATCCTTTCTCTTTCCGTCCCATTTTCAGTTTAAGTTTAGGTTTCTTTTGAAAATTTACCCGTTTCACTTAAACTTTGGCTCTGATACCAACTTGTAAGGCCCCATTCCCGGGACGCTCACAACTGGTCAATCATCGCATATAAAACATATATTTTCATTAACTTAAAGAAATCATTTAATCGGAAACATATAAAACATCCAATTCATTATGATCAATTTTGTAAAATAATACATTGTTGACTGGTTACAAAAACATCATTAGTTGTATTACATTACAAAAACGTCATATTTCCATCAAATGGATGCCATCCAAAAATGCCAAGTAGCTGTCCCGTGCCATCCTCAGCAATGCTCACCTGCGAACTGGAAAAAATGCATAAAAAGTCAGCGTTGCTGAGTGAGTTTTAGTTTTAACATAAAACATACATTACATTCATTAAAGTTGTCCTTTACTTTGCATGTGATCACACATCATACGTACACATAGATAATATCATTATTATCTTCATCGTTCATCTTTTAACTTCCATTCGTTCATACATTCTTACTTTCATTCGTTCGTTCATTATTACATCTTTTCGTTTCATCAAAACCATGAACTTTACCTAAGATAAAGTTCAGGTATACCATTGTCATGTGCTATGTCCTTCATGCTCATGGTACTGGACCTAAGCCTATCATAGACCTTCATTCCCAGTGCCCAACACCTCTGGTCATAGTACCTAAGGCAAGCAACAATGGTTCCATACAAATGGTCAATCACAAAGAAAGACCCCAATGTGCATCCTCCCAGGGTAGCGAACCCGCACACCGTTTGGCTAACACATTTTAATGGCGTGTCGCAACATACAAGGCTTGCAAGACTTTCGTTACTTTTCATCGTTCATTAATGCATGCATACCATCATTATGTTCCTCTTTTCATTACTTTCCACTTTACGTTATATAATACTTTTCATTTCATTCATTAACCATCAACGCAAAGCCACAGAAAAATACATACATAAACAGGAACACCAATAAGATCATACCAATCATCATATGTACCAGCATGCATACATAATATTAGTCATGCCTATCATGCCCATCCCATCATCACCAATCATGCATCACATAAACCATCACACATAATCATCACGCATCATACACTCACATACATAAACATATGCACAACAAGCATAAGTCATCATAAAACATAGCTGCCTCGTCGCGGGACAGCGAGGGTTCGAGGGCGGCAGCCCATGATAGCGGGGTCCTAGGGGCAGCAGCCCCTAGTGCGGTCCAAGGGGCAATGCCCCTGGCTAGGGCCGGGCTTCCAGGTTAGCGCGAAATTTTTATTATTTTAACACTTTTATATAGCACATTTCCTTATTGAAAAAGCGATCTTCTCGTTAAAACCTCTTAAAATCTCGGTCATTTAAATCGTATATTTTGTATGCATTTCCAGCCCTTAACTAGTTCAAAACCTTTAAAATAGGGGATCTAGAACTCACTTGTACTTAGTGAGTAGCTTCTCAATCAAGCTTACAAAGCAAGGGTTGCACTGCACAGCCTGCCGATAAGTTAACACCCAAAGGAGTTAATTTCTGCCTAATTTCGCTGCTAATTTCGCTGCAAGATCAGCAGTTTGCTGCTAGTTTCGCCCAACTTTCGTTGGAAAACCATGTCTGCGAAACTACCTGCGATCCACAGTTTCACTGGACGAACAACTAATTTCGCTGGATGAACACCCAGTTTCGTAGAACGGGCTGAAAAATACGAACCAACTCATTTTTGACCCAAAACTTCAATCTTTTACATCCAAAACCTTGGTTTATCACCCAATAACCTATATCTAAGCTTCTTACATGTTTTCTTACACAAAAACATAAGTTTTGGGCGAATCTTTGCCACTTTCAAAAACCCCAAACCTAGAATTCGGGTTTACATCAAAAGGAACGATTAAATTATGTTTCTTACCTGGATTCGTGGTGTTTTCTTGTTGTTTGGATGCCTACGAACACGGATCTTCAATCCCGAGATCAACCGAGCCTTGAATCTTCAATTCTCTCTATTTTCTCTCTCTACTCTCTCTCCCTCTCTAGAACTAGAGTGTTGAGTTGCAAATGAGAGCTGCTCAAGCTGATCCGTTTTTATATACTGGGCGTTTCCGGGACCTTAAACTCACCAAACACATATCCCGCAAAGTCTACTCGGTCTAAAAGTCATATCCATCTTATTTTCATTAAATGATCTCGTCTAAGCCTATTATTATTTTTATTTGGCTCGCTTAGACATTATTCGGGGCCTTACACGCATGAGCCCTATTTGGGCGTATGGACCCTATTTAGTCGCATGGCCTTCCAGGCACATGAAAACACTTACGCGCATGGACACTATGGGGAGTATGGACTCTCAGTCGCACACTATTCAGGTGCATGGCCTTCAGTCGCATGACTTCCATGCGTAGGAACCCTCAGTCGCATGGCATTCAAGCGCATGGACCTCAGTTGCACACTATTCAGGTGCCTGACCCTCAGTCTCATGGAATTCAGGCGCATGGACCCTAATCACATGCCTTTCGGCAAAATGGCCTCCGGTCACATGCCATTCGGTCTCATGGTTTCCATTCGAATGAGCCCTAGCTGGGTGCAAAATGCAGTCTCTTCGAACCTGAACTGCAGATTTCGGCCTCCAACCCTTTTCTAGCCTGTTCTAGGCTTAAACCAACCATCCTAAGCCCTAAATACATGACCACAACATCATTCAAGCATCACAAGCCCAAACACAAGCTCCACCCGGTCGCACACCATACACAAACACACAAAAACAGGTTCAACACCCACATAATAATAAAACAGTTTGCTATGTGTTCCAGCCCCAAAATCAGTCAAAAGCGTGTAAAAGAGGGATCGTAGAACTCACCTTAGCAGTCTCTTCGAGTAGAGCTTCCCACTAACCCACTAGACTTTGACTTTGGCACCTTGAAATCTTCAAAAACCCCGAAAGTTCCCCTTTTCTCCCTTTTCTTTCTCCTTGGTCGATTAAATATGAGAAGAGTGAGGGGATAGTGGGCTACCATCCCCTTTTACCCACTCTTCCAAACTTTTCTTCTTTTTGGCAAGATTGGTCCCTCAACTTGGACTTTATTTCTTTTCTTTTTTTCTCTTTCTTTGGCTTCAAAGAAATTAACCGGGTGTTACATTAGGCATGCTAGCTGTAAGATACATAAAAGACCCAATCATTGCCCTGTAAAGGTGCTTATCCACACACTCCCCATGAAGGTCAGGTCAAAGGGAGTGGTTTCTTGGTATGGGTGTCTTAGCAATCTTACAATCAGTCATGTTGAATCTCTTAAATATGTCTTGAACATACTTTGATTGACTAATGAAGATGCCATCTTCAACTTGCTTCACTTGAATTCCCAGAAAGAAATTAAGTCCCCCATGGCACTCATTTCAAATCTGTCCTTCATCAGCTTCTCAAAGTCTTTGTAGAGCCTTGGATTAGTTGAACCAAAGATGATGTCATCTACATACACTTGAACTAGCATTATGTTGTTTCACTATCATTTGATGAAGAGAGTTCCATCTGTAGTACCCCTTCTGTATCCATGCTTGCAGAGATACTAAGATAGAGTCTCATACCACATCCTGGGAGCCTGATATTAAGGGATTGTGAACTCCAATATAGCAAATAATAGAATTCAAGGCATAATGATAAATGGGGAAGGGGTTACAGATCCAAACTATATTAAGCTTTATACGGCTGAGTTTTTTAAAGACAAGTTTGATGTTAAATTGGGTGATAAACCTCGATTGACGGTGCCTGGTGTTCGAAAATTGACAACTAAGTAGACTGCAGACTTGATCAAGCAATTTTCATTAGATAAATTGAAGAAAGCTATATGGGAATGTGAAGGAAACAAAGCACCAGGGCCGGATGGATTTAACTTTTGTTTTGTAAGAAGATTTTGGGATCTCCTGCAGAACGATTTGTACTTCTACAACAGTTTATGAAAAATGAACCATTACTGATGGTTGTTTGTCATCATTCATTGCTTTAATCCCAAAAACTAAGGAGACAACCACCTTAAATGATTTTCGGCCAGTGAGTCTTATTGAAGTAATTAATAAGGTTTTATTTAAAGTCTTACTCAATCGACTTAAAGAGGTAATTGGAAGCTTAATCTTAGAGAAACAAACAGCCTATGTTGCCAAAAGATCAATTTTGGGCGGTCCACTTGTAAGGCCCCGTTCCCGGGACGCTTACAACTGGTCACATCGCACATAAAACATATATTTTCATCATCTTACATAAAAGCATTGCGGGCGGAAACATTTAATCATACATTTCATTTAAATATAATAGCTTTTGCAAAACAATACGACATTATCGAATTACAAAATACATTTTTACATTCCATTACAAAAGCATTATAACAATGGATGCCATCCCAAAAGAACTGAGTAGTCGCCCCGTGCCATCCTCAGTAACATACCTGCCAACTGGAAACACATCAAAGTCAGTGTTGCTGAGTGAGTTCTAGTTTTATAATAAAACATACTTACTTCCTTTAAAAATCATTCATTACATTCATACGTGATCACACAACATACATACATACAGATAATATAATTATTATCTTCCATACATTCGTTAACATTCTTCCATTCATTGATCATCCAACGTTACATTATTATTCGCTTCATTCGATCATAACATCATTTCTTCCATTCGCCCATTTCATACATATCGCACTTTTCGCACAAATCGCACCTTCGCATCATCGTACCCAAAGTACATATCGCACAAATCGCACACATGAGGTAGCCAGAATTGCACGCTACATAGCACACAGTAAATACCACATCGCACGTATCAGAGCAGTTACCAAAACTGAACTCCCTATTGTGTCTATAGTCCCTCATGATAACCATCATACATATCGCACAAATCACACCAATGGAGTGGTCACTAAGACCGACTCCCCCTGTGTGTGAGAGAACTCTTAGAGTTTAGCCAGAATCACACGCTATCTCATGGGTTAGCCAAAATCGCACGCTACATAACACACAACAAATACCACATCGCACGTATTGGAGCAGTTACCAAAACTGAACCCCCTACCGTGTGTATGAACCCACATGAGGTAGCTAAAATCGCACGCTACATAACACAGTAAATATCACATCGCACGTATCGAAGCAGTTACCAAACTGAACTCCCTACTGTGTCTATGTCCCCTTATGAATTAGCCAAGATCGCACACTATATTTACACACACAGTTAAGCTAACAACTCTCAATGAGTCGTGAACCTCCTTTCTTTATCTTGCAAGCCGTCCTTACTCTCATTCATTCGTTCATGCTTGCATTCATATACTATGTTTCTATTTTTGTTATCTTTCACTTTACGTTATAAAATACTTTTATTACCTTCATTAACGTTCAACGCAAAACCACCGGAAGACAATCATACATAATAATAAGGAACATAACAACATACAACATCAATCACATAAGGCAACATCGCACACCCATAACATACATCAAGCACAATCATACAACTTCATAATCACACGACAGCAAACATCACACGAATCACGCACATCACAACATAAAACCATACGACATCACACATCCCCTTGCATTACATCATCCTCATCATCTTACATCATCCATGCCCATCACACCATCTAAAACCCCAAAGGTCCAAGCCTACGTCTGCACTTTCCCGAAAGTCAGACAATACCATGGTCATTCAGGCGTATGGACCCTATTCAGTCGCATGGTCTTCCATGTGTACGAGAACACTCCGGCGAATGGACCGCTAGTCGCATAGCCTCCAATCGCATACTTCCCATGCGAATGAACCACGGTCGCATGACATTCTAGCGTATGGACCTCAGTCGCATGACCTTCATGCGAATGGCCCTCAGTCGCACACCTTTTGTGCGTATGAACCTCAATCGTACGACTCATAGGCGTATGGACTCCAGTCGCATGATCTTCATTCGCATTTCCTTTAGCCGCATAGCCCTCATACATATGAACCTCAGTCGTACCACTTTCGTGCGAATGAATCTCAGTCGCACACCTTTCATGCGTATGGACCCAGTCGCAGCTCATTCAAATGCATGGACCTCCAGTCGCATAGCCCTAGCCGGGTGCAGAATGCAGTTTATCCCGAACTGCAGCTGCCAAGTCCAACCTCCAAACTCTTCCAAACCACTTTTAAGCTCAAATCAACCATTCTAAACCTTAGGGAAACATGCCACGACATCATTCAAGCACAACCAAGCCCAAAATCAAGCCCCAAACGAATCATACACATACACACACATACAAAAACGGGTTTACACCCAAATACCTGAAAAATGGTTTTCAGATGTGTTCCAGCCCCAAAATCATTCAAAAACATGTAAAAGAGGGTAACTAGAACTCACACAAACAATCCCGTCAAGTAGAGCCTTGATTTGACCCGCTACACTTTGATTTTCACGCTCGAATCCACCCGAACCAAGATTTTCTCCTATTTTTTTCCTTCTCTTCTCCCTTGGCTGAGTTTTGCAAGAATGGGGAGGGTGTGGGCTGCCCTCCCTCTTTTATACTTCCACTCCATTTGGTATGTTTGGTCCCTCGACTTTGGACTTTTTTCTTTTCTTCTTTCGCTTGCTTCAAAGAAAATTTCCGGGTGTTACACCACTCATCCTTAACGAGGTTGTATCTTGGTTAAGAAAAACAAAGAGGCAAGGAATGATCCTGAAACTTGATATGGCTAAAGCATTCAATTCTCTTGATTGGGAGTTTCTTGATCAAGTTCTTACCCAGATGTAATTTCCTTTCCTATGGCGCTGTTGTATTCAAGCGATCCTTAGGTCTAGCAAGGCCTTTGTACTGGTCAATGGATCTCCCATGGTTGAATTTGAATGCAGGCGTTGTTTACGACAGGGGGACCCACTGTCACCTTTTTTCCATCATTGCAATGGAAACATGGTCTTGCATAATGAAAAAGGTAGTTACAAAAGGGATATATCAGGGATTGAAGACTCTTAATAACGGGCTGATTATTTCACACTTTTTATTTGTTGATGATGTGATTGTAATAGGGAGTTGGTGCGAGCAAATGTACAAAACATAACAAGGCTTTTAAGAGGATTCTACTTGGCATCCGGGCTGCGGATTAATCTATGGAAAAGCTCCTTATATGGGGTGGGAGTGTGGGAGGATGAGCTCTCTCAAATGGCATTGATCCTTCATTGTAATGCGGGTAATCTACCTTTTTCTTATCTTGGACTTAAACTTGGTGCCAATATGAATTTGATGAAAAGCTGGAGTCCGGTGATTGATGCATTTAAGAGTAGATTATCACTATGGAAAGCTAAAACATTATCGATTGGTGGACGTATTACTCACATAAAATCGGTACTGGAAGCTTTGCCCCCCTCTACCACTTTTCTTTATATCGTGCTCCTGAGCAGGTAATTCAATCCTTGGAAGAAATCAAAAAAAGGTTTTTGTGGGGGTGATGATTGCAAACATAAAATTCATTGGGTGGCCTGGGAAAGGGTCACTTTGCCTAAGGATAATGGTGGCTTGGGAATCACGCCTCTTAAGCATTCTAACATGGCAATGATTTCAAAATATTGGTGAAGGTTTAAGAATGAAAAACATTCCTTATGGTGGAATATAATTTGGTCTATACATCATACATCGAAAAACTGGAAATCAATACTAGTAAAGTTATCCTATCTGGGCGTATGGAAGAATGTATTTAAAATAGGGGAAGACCTAAAAATTGTTGACATGCACTTGAACCGACTATTGTTTGGCATAGTTAGGAATGGGAAGGATATAAAATTCTGGGTCGATAGATGGTGTGCTGACAGGCCCCTAATGGAAATCTATCCTTCGCTCTTTGCTCTGGAGCATATCTAGAATTTGACAATTGATGAATGCTTAAAGGATAATAATAAAACTATAACATGGACTTTAAGGTGGAGAAGAGAGGTGATTAGAAGCCAAGAAACGGATCAGTTTGCCAATCTAATTGCGAGGCTGATGATGGTGCAATTCAATAGGGGAAGACTGTTGGAAATTACCGGAAACGATGGAGTCTAATTACTCTACAATCTATATCAAGGACATGCTAATCAACAAATGTATCAGAGGAAATGAGTTTAAATTCCCATGGAATGAATGGGTACCAAAGAAAATAAACATCTTCAATTGGCAAGCAGAATTAAATAGGCTACCCACCTGCGATTCATTATCAAAAAGAGGTATTCATCTTCATCACACGGGCCGCAAGCTATGTGGTATGGCTAAGGAATCGGTTGACCACATATTTATTGAATATCAACTACCCTCTCAGGCTTGGGATAAAATTAGCTCGTGGTATAACATTAAACAGGTTTTTGCTTTCTCATTAAGGGACCTCATGGTCATTCCTTACCTGTTGGAGGGTGATATGGAGTTCAAAAAGGCGGTCCATGCCATCTTTTTTCAACAACATAGTGTTAATGGAAGCTTCGAAATGAAATCTTGTTTGGGTCGGCCCAACCCTCGTTATCGAGGCTCTTAAATGATACAGTGGCATTAGTTTCTTTATGGCTGAAGACAAGAAACAAGCGTAAGACTATCCCGGGACTATGTAACTTTCCTTGGGTTACTGGCTGATGTTGTGGCTTTGTATGATTGTTGTTCTTTTACTTTTTATCATTGTATCTTTAAGGTTATTAGCTACTTGCTAGCCTCCTTTATTATTTATAAAACATGTCTTTTGCCGTCCAAAAAAAATTCGAAGACCTTTAGTGAGTGTTTATGGGAAGTTACAAATTTCACTTTTCGCTAATTCGCATGAATTTCTTGGAATTTCTAGTTAATTACCTCACGTTTCTATAATAATTAGACATGCAAAAAGCATTAACTGGCTGAGAAACACAGTATTTAATAATTATAACATGTCAAATAGGTTGATTTTTAATAATTGTCTTGAATGATTTTGACCGAAACTCACGAGTGAGAAAATGTGGAATGTTAGTTATGATTCTAATTAAAGTATATAATTTATGTGACAACCCTAAAATCAAGGTTAGATAAACTAGCGTCTTAAAAACTATTATAAATTGATCGTACTTATATATCTTATTAAAGATTGTTAAGGTAATTTTATTTGATTAACTCTATAAGAATTTTGTATGCATAATTGAACATGCACATATGATACATGAACATGCATGCATGCATGCAAATGCATTTACGTGTGCATGTATATGAACCTTTGTGAAATTTATGATTATTGAATCATGTGTGCAAGTTGCCCAACCATAAAATTATGTGATTAGTTACTTAATGAAATATAGATGCTTTCATCTAGTATGTGTAAGGCCCCGTTTCCGGGAAGCCTCACAGTTGGTTAATCATAGCATAAAATCAGTTTAATAACAAAACATTGCAGCGGAAATAATTAGACATTCGTTTAAAACTTAAAAACCATGTCGTACTCATACATTTGCCCTTTAATTAAAACAAAACATATTACTTGTTCTTAAATTATAATAAAGATTTCATAAGCAGGAATGCCATCTCCATAGTTTCCCCAAGTAGCTCCCTGGTGCCATCCTTAGCATCAGCACTTACCTGCCAACTATTATGCATAAAAGTCATTTTTGCTGAGTGAGTTTTAGTTTTAGGTAAATAAGAAAATATAACTTTATCCTTCATATAATGACCACGCATACATAATACATAACATTTTCATCATAATAAGCATGTTCATTATCTTTCATTCTTTCATAACTTTCACTTCATCATAAACGAGATTGCACAAAGCAAGAGCGCCATGTTGATCAACAACGAATGTCGATCCCTATCGGTACACATTTTTCATGGTAGCTAACCCCCGACAGTTGGTCCACACTGCAAGGCACATAGCCCGCTCATGAATACGGACCAATCATCATACATCAGACTCACCTAAGTGAAGTCTATCATAGTGCTTGCAAGAATTTACATCATAAACGGGCCCGGGGGTAATATTCATTAAGTTTCGCTTTTCATTAATATCATCTTCCACTTTAATATATAATGCTTAACTTATTAAGTACATAGCATACCAGATACTAGTCGTCATAAAATATAACCGAGCCTCCGCGGGACAGTAGGGGTTCGGGGGCGGCAACCCCTGACAGCGGGGTCCTAGGGGCGGCAGCCCCTAGTGGGGTCCAAGGGGCAATGCCCCTAGCTAGGGTCGGGCTGTCAACGCGAATTTTTTTATTTTTAAACATTTATATAACACATTTCCTTATAGAAAAATCTATCTTTCTGTTAAAACCGCATAAAATATCCATCATTTAAAAACGTATATTTAGCATGCATAATAACCCTAAGACATGGAAAACTTATAAATAAGGGGATCTAGAACTCACCTGGTTACCGAGACCAACTTCTAAACTAAGCTTACAAGGCTAGGATCTCACTACACAACCTGCAGATGATTTGACACTTAAAGGGGTTAATTTCTGCCTAATTTCGCTACTAATTTCGCTACAAGATCAGCAATTGCGCAGCTAGATTCATCAACAGTTTCGCTGCTAGTTTCACCCGCAGTTTCGCTGCTAGTTTCGCTGGCATCTTCGCTGCCAGTTTCGCTGGCATCTTCGCTGCCAGTTTCGCCCAACTTTTATTGGAAAACCATGTCTGTGAAACTACCTGCAAAACTATAGTTTCGCAGGAAGTCCTCATAGTTTCACTGATTGAATGTGGAAATTCGCTGGATGCATGCACAGTTTCACAGATTGCATAAAAATTACAAACCAACCCGTTTTTAACCTAAAATCATAACTTTTTATGTCCAATCTCTTAGTTTATCATCCATGAGGCTAAATCTAAGCTTTATACATGTTTTCATACGTAAAAATGTGACCTTTATGCGATTCTTTGCAACTTTTCAAAACCCAAAACCCTAGAATCCGGGTTTGATCTACAAAAGGTTTTAGAGGTCGATTCTTACTTGGATTTGTTGCTCCTTTCTTGAGGTTTGATGCTCCAACACCCAATCTTCAATCCCTTGACCTTTAAAGCTCCAAATCTTGAGTTTCCTTCACTTTCTCTCTCTACGAATTTTGGGAGCTAGGGTTGCAAATGATGGAGATGGAGGCTACTTTGGGTGGGTTAAGGGGTTGATTGTGGGCTCTTGCCCATAAACCCAATTTAGCCCATAACCATTTTCCTTGTTTTATTAAATATCCATTAATTAAGACCATTATCCTTATTGACTCGTACTTTTCAGGGTGTTACAGTATGTAATGAACTAAAACTAAACCTAATCAAACATTACCAAACAAGTTAACTTCTGTAAAATTGATATCAAAAACAAAACCAAACTAATCATAAACCCTTAACACTAAACTAAAACACAAACTCAACTCAAGAAATCGGATCATTAGGGTGTTAACAAACCTAGATTAGTAACCAATTAACTAACCAATCTTGACTTAATGACTAAGAGTGTTATTAAAATGCAAGTTTGACACCTAGCTTTCCTTGGATGCTATCACTTCCTAAGCATAACACCTAACATGTTAATTGACACCTTATGAACCTAAAACTAACACATCACAAGTCTAGAACTGGACTCATGATCTCCTAGTTTCCTTTGAAACCTTCAACCGAGGAACACCATGCAACCACTACCACCATCGACCAAAATCACCGCCACCTCTCCCTCGGTTCACACACTCTCTCGGTACCCATATCACCCAAACCATCACTTCACAACCTCTTGATCTCTCTCACGGCTTCAACATCATCCAAACACCATCATCTTGATCACCATATCCTCATTCTAACATCAATCATCTTCATCTAGTGATAAACCTTCAAGCTCAAGGACACCCTCATCAAGTGAATCTTCAAGAACCCAAGAAGCAACTCACTAAGCCTATCTTTTACAAACCTATGATTAACAATTTGTAGAAGTTATATATGTGTTTAACATACATATATAACCAACATCTTACTTATGAACCACCAAAGCTATTTACAAACCTCATGAACACTTGATTTTCAATAAAAAAATCAATAAGTAAGGATCCAATAACAAAAAAATTGATAATTTTATAAAAAAAACAAGGATTTAAAGGGTTGAAATATGTGTTATTTCATGATTTACTAAATAAGTTAGATTAAATATTTAAATGATTGTGATTGTGGGAATAAAATTAGAAATTTATTAGAAAATAATAACTTGGAAATTATGGAATAATTATATAGGATATATTAATTTATATGATTAAATTAAGGAAATAGAAAAAAATACCAAAAAGGATATCTCAACTTAATAAGAATCTGGAATTTATAAGATGACCCTAATGTTATATTTGAATTATAGAATAAATTTCATGAATTAGTTCACAAGTATGATAAAGTTTCATATTTTAGAATAATTAATAAGAAGAAACTCGAAAGTGATAGCAAAACAGTAGTTAAAATCATGGGACAACTTGTATAAATTTCAAAATTTTAGAGATATGTAGCTATTTGTGCTATTTATTATGAAATTTGTAAAAATTCTAGGAAATTACCTGCAAAAAAATATTAATGGTAAATTTTAAGGGATAATCTAGATATTGAAACAATCAGTGCTTGTAAAGTTTGGTGATTTTTGGACAACATTAGCTACTGTTTAGAAACTTTAGTCTAATTAATTATATAAATACTAAAAATTTTAAAGAAATAAAATCTTATTCTAACAAATAATTATTTATAATAAAATTTTGACTTGTTTCTTTAGATAAGCTGAGTAACATAGCACATTTTTTATTTATAAATTTTGGAAAAAACATATTATCTATTATTGAAATTGATACAAATTTAAATGAGAATTTCGATACGTTACTGTCATTTTGACACAACTATTAATTCAAATGACCCGTTAAATAATATAGGTAGCGTTACTTATAAATATGTCATCCTGCATCTGCGGGAGGAGGGTATGTACGTTATATTATTTGATTATGTAATTTGTATGTGACAGTTATGAATCACTTGACATATAAGTAGGTTTTGTTGTGAGTTTATATTGATTGTTTAAGTATTTTTTTCAGGTAATCAGAATATTTTTATAATTCTATTTACATGTTCAACTTGTTCAGTGATTGGCACTACTACATAGGATAGCAGTGCATTTCGATGATAATAGATCTAATGGATTTCAGTTTCTTTGTAGACGTTCACGTCTATTACTAGCCGGAAGATGTATTGAAATGATTATGATGTATCTTTTGATCTAGGATTACTATTTAATGCATAAGTCTAGTTATTAGACAAATTTTGTATTACGTAATCCTATCGATATAATTAATGAAAGTTATGTTTAGTTAATTGTTGTGATTGTATGTTATTATAGTCAATGTGTTTTGAATCGAAAAATCACACCCAACCATTTCACGCTTCCATCGGGATGTGACAATTTAGAACTATTAGAAAAGTGAATGTTATGGAAAAATTTTACCCTGGCGATTAGCAACGTAACAATGACGAATATATGCCACTAGAAGTAAAAAGAATACCGGTTGGTAGTGCCAAATAACCTAAAGTAGCTTGGAAAGTAAATAATTCGTAATCACACATACATACACTAATTTTAATTCTGTAACTACCAGTAATATAGGAAGGTGTTATGGAGTCACCTTATTTTATTAAATTATAGCAAAAATAATTGCAATTATTAACGCTTTAAAGGAAAAAAGTTAAATAGAAATGTAGAAAGAAAGATACAATAATTGGTGAAGACCGTATCTTAGGTTTGCAACCATCTCTTTAGTTCCTGCACTGTCATGGTCCCTTGATCATGAATCTTTCTCTAATTAAATGCAAAACCAAACCGTACATACAATGAACATACATCTATACATTTAAATTTGCATGATTGATAGTTCGAAATTTTAGTGAAAATATGTTTGTTTATTTATTTTGGACATAAATAATATTTTTTTGAACGGCAAAAAGACACATTTTATTAATAGAAAACCGGGCTGCAAGAAACTAAAATTCTGAACAAACACCAAAAATACACTACATGACATTCAAAACATGAGAAAATACAACTCCAGTACAAATTAACTTCTAAACATAGGTGGCTATAAGGACTAATGGACAGTCTGTTCTAATATATGTATATGTTACTAATATAATTATTATATGGCACGTATGTGTTTTACTATGTGAGAGAATAATGACAAACTAGCCATCTTCAAAACCGAGTTAAGATAAATGAAACATCGATAAACTAAAATAAGTGACAAAACCCGGTTGAATTCTAGTATTCTACATCTTGTAATTTGTTTACCGTTTTCTTTATTTTCATATTGGTATCACAATTTAGATAATTCAAAATAAAATTCTTCAATTTTGTGAACACTATTTTAACAATCTTAAAATAGATTCTTAAAACACCGTTTAGCACAGTTTTGCTATAAACAACCGTTTTTTCAGCACTATTTTGTTAAAAACTGTAGTGACTTGTTTGATTAAAAGTGCACTATTTTGTGAGTCAAACTTCAGAAGTAACCTGTTTTGAATATGAAATCATGACTTGGTACTTAATGCACCACTCTAAACTTCAAAATATGGCAAAAGAAGATGTTGTTTACTTGACCACTTTAAAACTTGTGAGGTTCTTGACTAAGCCTCCCCTCAACTTAGAAGCACTCTGAGTACCTGTGTCGCGATGGATGCTTAGAAGCACTCTGAGTACCTGTGTCGCGACTATATGTTGAATGGTCTTATAAATAGTACGTATAAGGTGTACTACAAGATACCAACCACCAAAGAATTTTTGGAGTATTTAGAATGTAAGTACAAAACAAAGGATGCAGGCATGAAGAATTTCATTTTGGCATGTTTTTGGGACTATAAAATGGATGATTCTAAATCGTTATTAGCCAAGTTCAAGAATTACAAATTATACTTAGTGACATTCATGTCAAGAGGATGAAACTTAGTGAGACATTTGAAGTTGCATTATGGTTAAAAAGTTAACTCCTAATAGGGTAGATGTCAAGAACTACTTAAGCATAAAAGGAAGGAGATGACCGTTGAAGACCTAGTGGTACGTCTTAGAATTAAGAAAGACAACATGTTCGCTCAAAAGGGATGTAAAGTACAAATGTTGGCTAAAGCCAACATGATAGAGCATGCTCAATCCTCTAAAGACCATAATGCTAATAAAAGGAAAGGAAAGGCTAAGGCTATGGACTTTGGGCCAAAGAAAGAAGATGTTAAAAAGGTGGCTCCCTTTACATAGAAATGTTACACTTGTGGTGAATCTTGTCACCATGCAAACCAATGTAAGACACCTAAGAGGAGAACACAAGTATGATTGATGATATGCCCCGCATTGATATGATCTTGAACCTTACTATCCTAGCATAGTAGGTCAACTTGGTGTTCAACAACCCTAACGGGTGGTAGGTTGCCACCGAAGCAACATGCCATGTTTGCTTGGAAAAAACTTTTTGTAAAATATTTTAAAAGGTGGTGCAAAATGAGAAACTATGCATGAGGAATGCAACTACTTCCAACATCAAGGTAAAGACAATGTTATCATGAAATGGACTTTGTGGAAGGAGCTCACACCAAGCAATGATGTTCCAGAATGAAAGAATAGTAAATTAAAGGAGATGATGAATACTATGGTTATAAATTTTGAGTTAAGCTAGGATATGTGCTGCAGGAACACATTTGATCAGTTAATTATATTTTAAACAAAGATATCTTTCAAGAAAAATGATGTAATGTTTTATGAATTATGAATGAGAAAAAAACATCTTTCAAAAATTAAAAGTTTAGGGGGTGTGGTGGTTCGACATCAAAGGTTCAAATGATAGGACCCAAAACTATAAATTATTTATTCTTAGGAATGCCCATAATAGTAGTGTATGTCAGTTTCTTATGCATGAGTCAGAGAATCCCAAAACACAAAAGAATACTATAATTAAATCATAAAATGATTGATTTTTATAGATGTGTTTCTTTGCTTGATAAAAGAACGTGAGCTCATTAACACTTGTTTATGAGACTTTTTAAGATGAATCACAAGAACAGTCAAAGACTGAAGAAGTTGGCAAATAAGAATTAAATTGAAATGGTTACCTTCTCAAACATATCACAATGGAAAGAATCTAACAAGAGTGAAAGTGATTCTATCTAGTAGAATCATACTTGGATATTGTAGATCTTCTGCAATGTTGTAGATGACTTTAATATGACTGGATATTAATAGGAATATGATGCTTGATAACGTCACTGAAAATACATGGCAAGGTAAGTTATCAAAGGATATAGACAAAAGAAAGGTCTAGATTACTTTGATACTAACTCCCTAGTGACACAAATAACTTCTATTAGATTGGTGCTTGCAATTAGAGCTTTGTGAAATTATGAAGTACATCAAATGGATGTAAAAACAATTTTTCTAAATAGAAATTTAGATGGAGAAATTAACATGGAAACCTAAAGGTTTCTCCACTCCTGGCTTGGAGGCTAAAGTGTGTAAGCTCGTCAAGTCTATATATAGTTTGACACAAGCTCTACAACAATGGTACTAGGAGTTTGACCAACTTATGCTTAACAATGATTTTAAAATAACTAAGTACGAGGAATGTGTCTGTGTGAAAGACACATCTAGAGGTTATGTGATGCTATGTGTTTATGTATATGATATACTTATCATTTGGATTGATGATTAAATGATTAGATGTTCTACAAGAATATTAAAAGCATGATTTAACATGAAAGATATGGGTGTAGCTAATGTGATTCTTGGTGTGAAGAACACTAGAAACCAAAATAATCTTATATTAAGTCAATCTACCATGTGGATAAGATCCTAGAGAAGTTTAATATGGAAGACACAAGTAAAGCTCAAACTCTATTAGTTCCTAAAGAATAGAGGTTAGGTTGTTGTTTAGTTGAAGTATTCAATGTTGTGGGTAGTTTTATGTATCTCATGATAGTTACCTGGCTAGATTTAGCATAGTTGTGAGCAGGCAAAGATATATACTATTTAATATAGTTTTCAACAGTGGAAGAGTTTGACATGCCTACTAAGGTATTTGAGATACATGGTGAAATATAGACAATATTGTGGCCTACATCCAACTATTCTAGAAAGATATAATGATGCTAACTAGATATCTTATATGAAAGATTCCTAATCTACAAGTGCTTATGTGTTTACATTTGGAAGAACGGCTATAGCTTGGAAATCATTTAAGCAAACTCTCATAGCTACATCAGTAATGGATTTTGAGTTTACTACATTAGATAAAGTTAAAGAAGAGGAGAGTGGTTAAGTTAATACTTGGATATGTTTCAAGATAGCCAAAACATGTGACGACTATTTTCATACATTATGATAGGCAATCAACTATTAGTAGAGATCAAAATGCAATGTATAATGGCAAGTCAAGACATATACAACGTGGGCATAATAGGGTATGACTACTCCTCTCAATCGTGGTTATTATAATTTATTATGCTAAGTCAAAGATAACATTACAGAACCACTCATTAAAGGCTTAAATAGAGAGGCAACATATAAGTCGTGAAAAAGAATAAGACTAAAGTCATTAGAGATCCCATTATCTAGGCTCAAGAGGACAACCTTATTGTATATATTTGAGGTCACTATAAAGGAATACCCCAACATATATAGTAAGCTAAACACTTCTTAATGCATTCTCATAACCAATCAATTATATTAGAAGAGGTTAAGCGTTTAGCTTTTAGATATATAAGTAAATTCACCTATGCTAGAGAGAAGTAGTCTGTTTCAAATGTAACTATGAAGGTACAAATCCTAGAGCTATCACAGAACCAGAATAGGGCTCCATGACCATAATGGGTGGGACAATGAAGGGTTAAGAATTTGACCTTTGTTTACCTATGTTTATGTAAAAAAAGGTTGGATAAAAGATATCATGTCTACTAATCACTAGGATACCAAGTATTACGGGTGTGCAAAAAGACAGAAATCCAAATAAACCTAAAAATTGATTTGCATTTGTTACCAAAAAACCCAAACCATATTAAATCCAAACCACATTATAAATTCGGATCCTAACCGAAACCAAATTATGATTTCGGTTTTCAATTATATGTAATATTTTAACTCGGTTTATTTGATTAACCAAATTCAATATGCTATAATTTGTATATATATTTTTGAATTGTAAGTTTAGCCTAATTATGAAAGCCTAACTTTTTCAAAATGATTTACTTTTAACCCAATAACATTTTTTTATTTGTTATCTTGTCTCTAAACACCAGAACTCAATCTCAAATCTCAACGGTCAGAGAATAAAATCTAATTTATTTTTAAGAAACAAATTCTTAACATCTTAGGAGCTTAATTATTTAATATATAGTTTTGAGAAATGTATATGAAGGGTAATTCTAATAAAAAAAATTAAACTCAAACAACATTTGAAATGAAAAAAAAAAGAGTAAGCTCAATTTTTTCGGTTGAATTTGGTTTTTAATCAAAACCAAACCAAATTGCATTCAGTTGAAATCGGTTGAACCATATTCTTGATTTGGTTTGGTTTGCTTTTCGGTTATGCCTAAAAATTTGATCAAAACGAACATACCAACAACGAAACCAATAAACACTCGTGCCAAGTATACTTTAACAAGGAGGTTCGGATGTAAATCCTTCTTCCTACATTACTCAATCACTGATGTTGTATTTGACACATGTGTGCCTAAATCGATTTTCATTCATATGGGGGGTTGTTGGAAATTTTCTTTAATAATATGTTTTTTAATTTATTTTTGACAGGAAGAATTATATGTATGTATTACTAATAAAATAATTACTTAGTATGTGTGTTTTCTAACAAAGTTGAGATGAATGTGACATCTATAAGAATACAATACTAGAAGGGTACCCTTCTGACATGATGGTGAACATAACATGTAAAATAATTTTAAATTAAGAAGAAATTATAATATTATACTCAAATTAAAGAAAATAAAAATTTGTTTTTAGTGTGTAATAAGAAAATATATTAACATATAAAAAGTTATGTTAAATTTTAAAATTATGTTAGAAGTTGGTTTAAAAGTCAACTATTGTAATGTAAAAAGACAATCTAGTCCTCCTCAAATGTATCATAAAACGGTATATATAATTAACATAATTTCAAAGAAAACCTAATCAACTCATATATCATAATTATGTTAATAATAATGAAATAAATCCTAACTAGTATATACTCTCCAATATGTTATCTTGACATTTTATAATAAATATTTTTCCCGCTCAAAATATGTAAGGCCCCGTTCCCAGGACGCCTACAGCTGGTGATTCATCGTACGTAAAACATATACTTTACATTTATTCATCAAAACATTGCAGCGGAAAACATAAAACAATGGCATTTCATTTTGATCTAAGAACTTTTGCAAAATAATGCATCGTTTGTTGGTTATAAAATTACATTGTTGTATTACATCACAAAAGCCTTAATTAAATGGATGCCATCCAAAAGAACTGAGTAAACGCCTCGTGCCATCCTCAGCAACAGTTGACCTGCCAACTGAAAACGTATAAAAGTCAGCGTCGCTGAGTGAGTTCTAGTTTTATAAATAAACATACATAAATCGTTGTTTATTTCTTTAAAGAGTCAATACTATACGTTTCATACGTTCGTGGTCATACATCATACATACATACAGATAATATCATTATTATCTTCCATTACGTTCATTCGTTACATCTTGTGACATGTACAATACCCCAAACATAGTGCACGAAGCTGGTTACTGGGCCTGAGGTCTATCATAGACCCCGAACATTGTGCACGAAGCTGACTCCAGTACCTGGGGCAAGTACATTCATCATTCATCTTTCCTTTTCATTCCGGATCAATGTCATATGCTATACCCCGAACATTGTGCACGAAGCTGGTTACTAGGCCTGAGATCTATCATAAACCCCGAACATTGTGCATGAAGCTAACTTCAGTACCTGGGGCAAGCGGCAAGGATCCCATACATATGGTCAATCACAAGGATTGGACCCCAGTGTGCATCCTTCTAGGGTAGCTAACCCGCACACAGTTGAGTTAACACCCTTCATTGGGTGTGGACCTCCATACATTTGCTTGCAAGACTTTTTACGTTCATTCATTCGTTAATGCATGCATTCATTCATCATGTTCCTCTTCATTATCTTTCACTTTATGTTACATAATACTTTCGGTTCATTCATCATAACACGTAAAGCCATGGAAAGATAAACATTCATCATTATAGGAACATAACATAACATACCAGTCATACATCATCACAGGGCATTATACATACATAACATACATCATGCATAGTCATGCAACATCATCATCGTCATCATCATCATCATCCATAACATGCCCATCATACTATCTATGACCCCAAAAGTCAACTTATATAGTCCCCCAGGAATTTCCCAAGTCAAAGCCTACTTTACACATTTTCCTCAAAAATCAAAAAAAATATTCTAAGTCCTAGGCGCATGGGCACTGTTCAGGCGCATGGACACTATTCAGGCGCATGGGGAACACTTAGATGCATGGGCCACTTTCAAGCGCATGGGTACTGTTCAGGCGTATGGGGACTCTTGGACGTCTGAACACTTAGTAAATTCCAGCCCAATCTAGGCGCATGGATACTATTCAGACGCATGAGCACTTAGGCGCATGGGCCACTTGGGCGCATGGGCACTATTGGGGCGCATGGCCTTACACTTAGTCATCCGACTAACATTTCTAGGCGCATGGGCCACTGTTCAGGCGCATGAGCTGAACTTAAACATTTCTAAGGCAAATTTTGGGCGCATGAGCTACTGTTTAGGCGCATGGCTTACACTTAATTCTTTCTAAGACACTTTCAGACGTATGAACACTTATCTGGGCGCATGAGCATTCTGAAAAACATGTTTTTAGGATATTTTAAATCCTAATCATCGAACCCATCTATTCTAAGCATAATGTGGCTATTCAAAACATGAGTAGCCTATAAACCATCAAGAACTAACATCCAACATACACCATACATACGGGTATTCACACACAAATTTGTAAAATCATTTTAATACGTTTTCAGCCCCAAAGATAGTTTAAAACATGTAAAAACCGGGGTCTAGAACTCACTTGATGCAACTTGGGTGTTCTTCCTTTTAACCCGCTTGCAAAGAGTTCAAGGCACCTAGAAACAACATCCAAACACATACACACGAGCACAAACACAACACATAAGCACATAATCACATAACCGGGCTAAAACCCGTCATAAACACATAAAAACCGTGAATTCTTACCTTGAATTCGATTTCCTCGTCTTCTTCTTCTACAAAACTGAGAGTTCCTCTGCTTTCTCTCTCTCAAACCGAAGAAGATGATGATGTGAGATGAGGGTGGGCTGCCATGCCCACCTTTACACCAACTTTTCAAAGATTTTTGTTATTTTTTTACATTTTTAGTCCCTCCACTTGGACCTTATTGCCTTTCTTGCTTTATTATTCATATCTTGACTTTAAAAAGAATAAACGGGTGTTACAAAATAATTAAATCTACTATTTTTGTATTAAAATTTTTAAATACACATTCTGTTTCCAAAATTAACAGGATATAAATTAAAACACTTTCATTTTAAACTAAAAAACATATATATCTTACTTTTACTTTTACCAAACTTATTGGTTAATTTTTAAAATTATCTTCTTATCAAATATTTATTTTTTGAAAAACAAAATAAGTCATAATTTTAAAATAAATATTTACTCTAAAATTATAGAGTACCACTTAAAGGTACATCAATTATAATATTTTATATACAAACTACTATTAGTAAAAACAAGAATTGATTTTGAAAATTAAAATAAAATACTATTAAAAAAGATATTTAAATTAGACATAAATATTATTAATTGTCTTTTATTTTATTACCGTCTCTTTTTTTTCTTTTTTATTTGTTACCATCAAAATCATTGTTTTCTAAAATTTAAGATGTTTTTAACTAATTTTTTGAACGTGTTCTTATTTCGTTAGAAATATTTTATTTTATTTTATTTTATAAGTGGTTTCTTTAGTTTAATAGATAATGTTTTTTTATGTTTTTCTTTTATCCATTTTATTATAGTATTTTTTATTAAGGTATAAGTCTTTAATCAAGTCTAATAAGATATAGAGTTGTCATCTTTTTAATATGAAATTTAGAGGTTCTTTTAATTGATTTTTGCATTGTCTATGCTTAGTTGTATTATCATGTGAGCGTAAGTTTAATAGTAAACTCAACTAAATATGTATATGCTTATATGTTATAGTTAGTACGAAAAGGCATCACGGACCCTTCTTTCTATAAGGTTGTTTCTTATATAAATTTTCATACAATTTTACTTACACCATCATATTTTACGCTTTTGTCATTTACAATTGCTCGAGACGAGATTAGTCAATATTTTACTTTTTTAATTGTCACGTTAGGTTATTTAATTAAAATTTTAAACTCATGTACATATCAATGGTTTTCTCATACAAAACTTTGATAAAAATTTGATATCATTGTTTATTACTTATATTGTTACTCATACGTAATTTTAATCGTATATTTTAAAATATCATTTTATAATAAATAAAATTTTATTTTTAATATTTTATTTTTTCAACCCGTTAATACACGGGTTTACTAAAGGTGGTTGTTAATATTTAAACATTCATTAATCATAGCAGCAAAATTATAAATGTTCTTACGTAAACTACATATTTAACATAACATCATAGTCCTATAATTAAAACCTAAACTATCGTGCTAGGACATCAATCTTGAACAATGCCGTGTAGCCTCTAGATCCATCTCAAGTTGTATCATTACTTTATCTCATGTTTTTTAACCTAATATGTATACTAAAACATAACTGTTAAATAAGTACTGGTTTACATTTAACAAAGAAACTTAGCATAAACATAACTTTATGTATGACTATTATTTTGTCTCTATCATACTTTGAATTTTACTTTATTATTTTATGAAAAATAGAGCCTTACTGTTATATGTCTTAACTTCTAATCACATTTATATGAACTTTAATATGAAATCCCTAAAGCATGACCTTTTTGCTTCTTTACATTGATAATTTCTTTCTAGTATAGCAATAGGAAACATGAAGCACTTTATTTTAGAACAGCAATCATGAAGCACTTATGACCACTATTTGAATTTGATATGATTGGGTTTTTACAATTTTTAGACGGGATTGTCATTTTCAAATTATTATTTATTTATTATTCTATTTAATGTTTTGTCCCCCCAAGCAGTAAAAATATTAAAATTGACAAATCATAAACTTTAATCAACTTATATTACCCACCAAAATTTTATATCTATAAGTCTATATAGCGATAGGAGAACTAAAATCAGCCGGTTAATATGCCACGATAACATACATAAATTCAAATTCCTAACGGCTCTTAATTCACCACTGATCTTTTTATAAAACAAAATTAAATGATCAAATGCTATTTACATAGTGAAGGTGATACTCATGCTAACAAGAGTTGAGATGATGTCATCTAGTTCATATGTTTTACTTTCTCATTGTAATGGATCATGATATTATATTATAATATTATACTACATATTACATTGTACTATACAGTAATGAGATTTACGTTAGATTTTATCATGCCCCCTTCAAAACACAAAATCTGAGAAACATTTGTTTGTTACTATATGGGTTTTAAGTAAATAAATTAAACAATTACACATCTAAAATGTAAATCTTTTTATGCTAATACTTTGTCAAAAATTACTAAATCATAAGATTTTTAATATCATATTTTAAAAATAATTTTATAATTCTTGATCTTCATCATTGTCATTTATAATTTTTTAAATATTTATTTTTTACTAATGATTGATAATATCTAACATATAAAATTTTCATAAAATCTAATGATTTTTAAGAAGTTAAATTTATTTTACTCACGTAATACATAAGTATTACCAAGTCCTAACTCTCCTACAATACAAATAAGATAAATTTATAAAATACAAAGCAAAACAATCAAGCTTACATTATACTAATATATAATGTATTATCTGTAATAAAATAAAGTTTTATAGGTATACGTGACAATCAATAAAAACATCTCCAATTGAATTTTTTGTCTATAACTTATTATATTTTGATTATTTTATTTTGGAAGCTATAACTTTTTATCTAAAAATAAACTTATTAATCATTTAAAAAATAAATAGTTAATATAATTAACATGTCAAATAGTTTTCATATTAAAATTTGATATAATTTACATGTCAAATAGTTTTCATATTAAAATTTGATATAAAAGAAGTGTGCTTGTTATACGTTAACCTCTTAATGTATAAATAGTTTTAAAATTTTCATTATGTTAAATAATTAATTGTTTTGAAAATAATATCCTAATGCAATAAAAAATACAAGAAATTATATATTACCCTAAAAATTAATTATTGCAATTATATTACTTTCTAAATCTATTACACTAACAATATATAATTTATAGAGTCAGTGTATACTCTTATCTTATCACGTAAAGACAAGAAAATAATCTGAACTTAAATATGCAATCTTGTAATATATAATTTTTATTTGTCGTCTAGTACAAGGTTGTAACGTAATTTAAAAATATTAAGTTAATAATGTTGATGATTTATACATGGTTAATCCATATAAATATTACTTATAATAGGAACCAGTAAATATATAATAATTATAATAATAATTTTACACACTTGAAATACATGGACAATTATAGCTAGCTCCTTCCAAAATGAAATAAAAAAACTTCCAATAATTTAGAAGGTCCACAACCAAATTTTTTATAAAAAAAAAGATAAAATAAGAAAAAATACGCACTAATCCATGTTTTGAATATCTCTTAATAATGTCGCCATGAATACGCGTCGGAAAAAAAGGTGCAAGATTCTCCGGCGAAACATCCACCGTCAATCTCCGCCGTCCACGGCGTCGCCGATGAGTAGCAGTCCCACCCCGAGTCCACAAACACATAATCATTTCTTGACTCGGCCGAGTCATAACTCGTTCCCAAACTCGGTAACTCAAATATCTCCTCCAACTCCTCCGCCGGTGGTGGTCCCGTCGACACCTCCTCCGACGCTATCGTCAAGGTGGAGCCGGAGGAGTTCCAGGAGGAGGATGATGACGTGGCAGGTTTTGATTGGTTTGGGTTAAGGTGGTTCATGGCGGCAGCTTTTGCTGCCGCCGCCTGAACATCTATTGGCGAGCACGAGTCAGGACGTGGCAGCACTCCAGCTAGTTCTGGAAAGTTAAGGATCGCGGAGGATCCTTTTATTGTGAGTGCTGCCACGTCATGCGCTCGTGCTGCCATTTCTGGGTCAGAGAATGTACCCAACCAAATCCGAGATTTCTTTTTGGGCTCTCGGATTTCGGACACCCATTTGCCCCATGCACGCATCCGGACACCTCTATAAACCGGATGCTTGCTGGCGTTTTGGTTATCTGCCCTCTACCTCGTTTGCCCGTTTTCGTATTCGGATCGTTAGCACAAGTGTCTGAGTTCCGAAGCTCCGCCATCGCGACAGTGATCGGGGAAATCGATCTTGAACTGGACAGTCCGACCCGAATAGGAGAGAAGTGTTTGAGAGAAGGGTGGTGTGAGTAATGTGAGGTTTATGAAAGGAGGGAGAATAGAGGGGTTTACAAGTGTTTGAGCCTAAATGCACCTACAAATGTTGGTGGGAGTTCATGTATATATATATACACACATATATACATACATAGTGAGAGAAAATCTGGAGTGAGAAACATGAGGGAAATTGCGTACCATGTATCAAGGGAAAGAAAATGTGACATTTTTTAAATTTATTATTCATGAAATTACATATATAAATATAGACATAAACGTGTGCATAATATTAAATAAGGTATTGAATCACAAATATATACATCTTTTAAGCTACGTCAAAAAAATAAAAAAAATAACAGTTTTTTCTTGTTTCCTTTAAACCTTTAAATATGTTTTTATATAAAATTATAGACTCAAATGATTATTTTTATTGGACAACTAATGTAGAAATGGTGAAATTAAACCTTTAACACTACACACTGGCGCAAGATTTTGTTCCAATAGTTTTCCACTAGTTGATATACAATCAGAAGAAGCAAACATACAAATTGCTCAAGGGTTCCTAACATCAAGGAATAAATAAAATACTTTTAAATTTGACCTCTAATACGCATGTGCCATCTAAATGATTTTTTCTTTCTCATGTGATAAAACTGCTATTTCATATTGCATTTGTGAAGCAAACTTCTTAGTTATTCATGTTTGTTGTTGTAAAAATTGAAAGGTACCATAAAACTATTAAGAATAAAATCATACAAATACTAAGATAATACTAGAGGTGTATAAATCGGGTTTCGGCCCAAACCGATTAAGGATCCAAACGGAAACCGGTTTGGTTAAAGTTGGTCAAAACCGGTTTGGCCCCAAACCGGTTCGGGTTGGAACCGGTTCCAAACCCAAAATTTCCAACCTTATCAAACCAGTTTTGGTCGGTTTAAAACCGGTTCGGACCCAAACCGGTTTTTTTTCCAGAAATTTGGTTTTTTATATTCAAATAAAATTTTATACTTTTTATTAAAACATTTAAAACATAAAACAATTTATACAATTTAAAACCTTTATAAATATATATATATACAGTTTTAAATACAAGTAAAGTATATGAAACATTTATAAAATTTAAACAACATATAAGGGTAAATAATAATTTTTAAAACTAAACATGTTGCATAGTCGTTTATTCGTTCATCCGTATTATACTTGTACGTTTATTACTCGCCACCAGAACCGGAACTGTTACGAATGTAGTAATCATATGTCGCTTCATCATCGGTCATTCTTGGTGTCAATCCGCTCTCTTCCTCGTCCTCGTATAACTATGTTTCGTATTCCAATTCTCCTTCAAGTGAGCGTTTGTCTTGTACTCTTTTCGCGACATCCAAATAATCTTTCAAGCAAATTGACATTTCATCCGCTTGTGGAGTGAGTCGAGTTCGTCTTGTTGATATAAATCTGCCACTAACAGAAAAAACAGATTCTAAAGCTACCGTAGAAGCTTGGACTGTTAGTAAATCTGGGGCCACGGTGGATAGGATGGGAAATTGATTTTCCTTACCTTTCCACCAAGCCAACAAGTCAAAAATTTTAAAATCTTGTGAAGTTATGGTGGATAAAAAGTTTGTAAGACTATACCTCCCGAGTTCACTACTCAGAGCGTTACCACGTCGACCTTTATTACATTCATCCAATAAAGTATTATATAAATCAAACATTGGATCATTTGAACTTACGACGTATGCCACATGCCTTAAAGCCTCATTGATTTGTGATGTTTCCCTATATCTTAATAAATAAACATCACACATTTTTTCTACTTTTTGTTAAAAGTAGCTTTTAAAGTTTTACTATACATTAAAATAATTTTATCAAGTAAAGTTTCAACCCCCAACAAAGTTAAACAAGGGTTTAAAGCAGCGGCACATGTAATAACCGGAGGCATTTCTTTAAAATACTTTATAAGTTTTTCTTTCATTGGGAGTATCATATCCGAATAAGGTCTACCCATACATGACATTTCATTTAATTTTAAAGTCATTAAATAAATTTGGTAAAGTACTAACGGAATCGTTGGATAATAAACTCCGGTAAGACACGTTGTTGCATTTTAAAATTTTGAAGCATTTTTGTTACTTATTCAATAACGGCCCAACCCGATGGTTTGTAAGAATTTGCATTTCCACGACTTACCAAACTATTATGAAATGCTATTAAACTTTCTTTTTGTTCAAGTATTTTCAAACATGTTACAAGTGGAGTTCCATCGTATTGGTACGTCCCAATTCGGATCTAAACATTTGGTATTTGCGTATTTACAAAACTTGCGATATTTAGTATAGCTTTGGTTATTGCTAAAAATTTCACGTAACATTCTTTTAAAACAATCTTTTACTGTTCCCATTGTTTTAAACTGTATTGACCGACTAAGTTTATAATGTGCACAACACATCAACTATGAAAAAACACACTCTCACACATTGTTTATATTTTAATTTCAAATGATCTATCGCAAGAGTGTTATTTGACGCGTTATCAAAAGATATAGAAAATATTTTGTTCTCTAATTTATACGTTTGAATAACTTTATCAATAAGATAAAAAATGTTTGGCCGGTGTGAGGATAATCAACAATTCAATCGCAATCGTATGTCTCATCATTTGCCACAAATCAGGTTCAACCCAATGGGCGGTGACACAAATGTACGAGTCCGGTAAAGCGTGAGGTGTCGACCAAACATCACTAGTTAAGTTAACACCAGTTTGTAAATTTTCAAAATAAGATATTAATTCATTTAGCTTTTTTCCACATTTTTAAACAATCTCTTCGAAGAGTAGCACGACTTACATTGGTGTAACGTGGTTGGAGAGTTCGTTGAATTATTCGAGTCAAACATTCGTTGTCAAAATGTTTGAATTACAAGCTTTCTTTATTTAAATGTGTCATTTGCTCGTAAACCGCATCAATGTTATAAGACTAAATATTTCCTTCGTTTGTCATTGAAACTTGACCTTGAGAAGGTTCACCTTTCAACACTTTACAATATTTATTTGAATTATGGTTTTTCAACGTTGTATTTGCATCTTTTTTTGAAAAACTTATGACAAAACTTGCAACGAGCCTTGTTTGGAGTACTAGCTATTTGACATAAATCGTAATTGCACCATTACTTCGGGGTTCCTATTTGTAGGAAGGATTGCTTCCATCACGTTGTTTGAAGACGCTTCACAACCAACGGATGATTGGGCACTTGATGAATCAATTTGTGAGATTTTTGATGAGAGCGTTTAAAACGAAAGTATTTGTGAAAGCGTTTTTGAGATTTTTGAGAATAGAGAGTGTTATAAGTTGTTGTGATTCAACCAAAACATCAAAATATATATATACTAACCTAGTGGGGGTATAATGGTAAAAAAATCAAAAAATAGTTAAAAAATTGTACAAACAGCTATATAGCCGTTACCTAACAATAACCGATTTGAAAACCGGGTTTAAAACCGTTTTGAAAACCGGGTTGGAACCAGTTCAATTCAAAAACCAATTTTAATTTCGAAAATGGAAACTTGGGGAGCAACCGGTGGGTTGGGTCAGGTTCGAACCGGTTTGGGTCTCAAACCGGTTTCGGGTTTTCCGGCCAACCGGTTTTTTTGGCCATGTCTAGATAATACTAGATATGTGTATTTGTTTCTCACGAAAACTTTTACTAGATATATGTATTTCTTCCTCACGAAAACTTTCAACAATTTCCCACGAAATATATTCCTTGATTTCAAACCGCAAATAACAGCTATATTTTACCACTTCCGGCAAAATAACGAAAACAATTTTCATTGCAATATCGTTGTTAGATGTTTAAACTTTCGGGCAATTTACCGACAAAATTATACAGTTACTTAATAATTGTTTAACAACAGCGTACTAAGTTAAAAATAGAAAAAAATACATATTCTTAGAAAGTTGTATGAAAAAAAAACATAAAAGATAAGTAAATACTAATTATCAGTTTGGCTATTATTTTAAAAATAATATAATAATCTAAAAAGTAACATGTTATTTTTCTCCATGGTGTTTGTTGAAATTAATCCAAACATATTGTTTTTAGTCATTTCAATACCGTAGTTTATCAAATATTATTATTTTCATCCATTCCACTAATACCTTAAAAACCTCCACTAAAATTGAGGGTATTTTAGTATTTTTAAACACCCTAATTATTAATTTACAATCGAATAATATTCAGTTAAAACTAACGAACATGTGAAGTGACTAGGGAGATTGGCCGGCTAACCTTAATCGATCCAAAAAAGCTTTGATTTCTACACTTTTACGATCATGTGAAGTTTGATTGATTTTGATTAAGCCCAAACTGATTTCAATAGAGTTTAATAGGGGCAATGCATTGTTCAATTTTGACACTTGGTATTTGACACTATTTGATTGAGGCTTATTGTCATTATTGACTCCATTATTCGATTAAGGTTTGGCTGCTTTGTTGTTCGATTATTTTAACATTCAGATTAAGGTTTCCCTACCTAAAAATAATATCAATCGAACATGTGAAGTCAATGTCTATTATATTGATTGTTCGATTGATCTTATCATTTGGATTAGGTAGGGAACCTTTGTTGTTCGATTACGGGAGATATGGCTTTTAGACAATGACTTGTTTGAGGTTCTACTCAACAATTTGATCCATACGATTGCTAGCTAATATATACTTTGGTTTGTTTGATGTTTGTTCTAATCAACAGTTTGAACAATAAAATAGTTAATTGGATCATTTATTAATTAAATAGAATTTGGGTTGAAAAATATTAAAATACCATCAACTATAAGGAGGTTTTTAATAATGATAGTGGAATTGATGGACATGATAACATTTGGTAATTACAATGTTGAAATGACAAAAATAAATTTTGGTTTGATACGGCAATTTCAACAAACATCAGGGACAAAATGACATTTACCTTAATCTAAGTACCAACTATGGAAGCATTGTCGCAAACTTGTCGAAAACCTTTTTGCCATGAGGTTTTTTTCTAGAAGCTCATGTTTATCTAAAACTTTATTTATGTAAAACTTTGTTTGTATCATTATAACATGCCACGTAAACCATATGAAGATATTATTTATATTGTCTAGGAACTCACTATTTTGATTTCACCAGCTGAGTTGCTTGCGCAGACAGAAAGTGTCTTGGTATAGAAGGTGTCCTAACCCTTTAAAAGAAAGACTTTGTTCTACTCCATAATAGATGTCGAACTTATATCTAAAACAAACTGTGAGTTCTTGAATTGACATCCATCAAGGACAAAGCGGATATTATCTTGGTATGGTTTACGTGGGTTGTTACAGATGGTATCCGAGCCAGAGGTTGTATCGATTCGCCAACAATAATGTTGGGCTCCGTAATGGGGTGGAGATATAAGTCCCTGTAAGGATTCCTGAAGTCTGATGCAACCCAAAACTGCCTAAGTGTTTCAGCAACATGCACTAAGTACTGAAGTGAAGAATGCTTCGGAAGAATTACACAAAGCATTAGAAAATACTCTAAGTGTAATATCTTCCGAAGCCAAGACCAATATCTTCCGAAGCCAAACATGAAGTCTTCCGAAGCTTCAAGAGACAAAGTCTTCCGAAGCTTCACTCTATGAAGACAGATTTCTTCCGAAGACTTTTAGTACACATGCGTTATCTGATGTACTATTCCATAAAGCACCTTTTCCGCTGCGTCTCTGATAAGTCACAACTTACAAGAGTTGGTGAAAAGGTCCATGCTTTTGGTAACTGTACATTGAGGTCTTGAGTCTGAAACTTTCCACTTTATGTACTTTATCCTTTGTATAATGTATAAGGATGTGAGCTATGGCATGTCATAGTCACAAGGTCAAAAGGCAGATATGCCTTTTGATCCTACAATTGATTTTTGTTAGTGTCTAGTCAATTGTATCCAGCTGGCTTTCAAAGTATAGCCGGCTGTAGGTTGTAGTATAAGTATTCCAAGTTCTTGTATCTTTCTTTATGCTTTGTAACACTTGTAAAAGAACTTGAGAAAGCAATATACTGCTCCCTTGAAAACTACACTCTCTTGTTCTGTCTCTTGCTTACTTGTGTTCTCTGTATCACCTTTGGTTACCTAGTTCACTGTTTGATTAATGTTTAGTTAATCTTCTCATTGTGTTGTTGTGTTGTAATTGTGTTTAAGCCCTTAAACGTTCCTGCATTTGGTATCAGAGCTCTCAGGCTCGTGATATAGATCTAACCATCTTAAGATCCCTCCACACACAAAAAACTAAACTCTTCAAATGGCTTCCATCTCAAAGACTGATATGGAGACTGGAACCATGAACAAATCCCCACTGATCACTCTTGATGACTTTGACACCTGGTGCATGAGGATGGAAGGCTTCATCAGGTCTCTTGACTCAAGAATGTGGGAATCTGTTGAATATGGACCTTTCATACCCAGCACCCCCTCTGCTACTGGTGCTTGTATGATTCCTAAAGATGTGGCCAACTACTCAGATGAAGATAGGAAAAGAGTAGGATTGACAGGAAGGCCATGACTGCTCTTCAGACTGCTATCCCAAACTCTGTGTACAGAGGTTTTAAGAAGTGCAAGACAGCTAAACAGCTGTGGGATGCACTGAAGCTGATGTATGAAGGCTCCTCTGAAGCCAAGGAGAACAAGAAAGATCTTCTGAAGCAGCAGTTTGAAAATTTCACCTTTAAAGCAGGTGAAACCATGACCCAACAATACTTCAGGTATGTTGAGATTGTGGATACCCTTGTGGATGGAGGAGTTCCTCTTGAGAACAGACATTGTAAGGAAGTTCATGTCCTCACTTCCTAGGCAATGGACACACTATTGTGTGGTAATCAAGAGGACCGAGAACCTTAAAACTCTTACTCTGACAGAGTTATATGGGATTCTCAGTGGATACCAGATGGAGATGAACATACAAGGCTCATCTGGCAACTCTAACAATCAAATGGGTTCAGCCCTTCATGTGGTTGAAAGGGACAGCATAGAACCCCAACATCATCTCCTATGCTACCCTGACAACTCACAAAAGGGTCCTTTCATCACCTTCCCGGAGACACCAAGGAGAACTTTACTCAAGGAGCCATTCCAAGAGATAAGTTCTTCTCAAGCCTTTGTGTCTGCAGATGAAAGCTGTGGGAATTATCTCTTCACTCTTGAAGACCTAGACTGTATCCATCCAGATGACCTGGAATACATGGAGATAGTTCAGCAGATGGCTCTCCTCACTCACAGAGCCAAGAAGTTCTACAAGAGGACAGGAAGAAGATTTCCAAGCAATGCTACCAGTGGTAAGTTTGGGCTGGATAAAAGCAAAGTTAAGTGTTACAATTGTAACCTTATGGGTCACTTTGCTAGGGAGTGTAAGGCACCTAGAGCAAATGGGGGACAAACAAAACTCAGACCAAACTACACTAACAATACCCCTCAGGCTGAGAAGACAAAGCAACATGCTGCGGTTGCTGTTGAAGAGGAGGATTTGACTGGAGTTTTCAGTGGAGGATGCTTCTCCAAACCAAGCATTGATGGCTGACCATGATAAAGCCAAGGTATTAGAACATCTTTGCTCCCCTGAATGCATTGCTAAAGTAAATAGATACAGGTCCTACAACCTAGAGATGAGATCTGATCTTGAGTCATTAAACATATTAAAATCTGATTTTAGAAAGTCTGAAAATGATTACAGTTAAAGATAGAAGACTTGGAGAAAACCATTTCAGTACTAAAACATGAACATACAGATTTTAGAACTCAGATCCAAGATCTCATCACTAAGTTGACTGAGTGCCAGGCTGAGCTTGTGATCAGCAAAGCCATGGCAGAGAAAAGTGTTCTTGAAGAAGAGACCTTCAAGAACATGATATCCTCATCCCTACACAATAAGGTTTGTTATCAAAATAGACAGGGACTGGGATCAAATGAGATAGCTCCTCCACACACATCTTGTCTGTAAGATCTCCTAGGTGTGGAACTTATGAAGATGAGCTTCCTCTCATAGATCCAATAAGTGAGGTGATGAAGAAGTGATAGTGAGGAATCCCTCTGAGAAGAGTGAAGAAGAGGATTCCTCCAAGGGCCACTATCCTTCTGAGGAGAAGAAATTAACTGTGATGACCAAGTCCAAGAGAAACTTGATCAGGAAGAGCAAAAGGAAAGCAAAGAAGGCTCAAGAAATCAAGGCTACTTTTGATGCTAAGCAGAAACAAGTTTTATCTCTGCAGGTTTCAAAGCAATAGGACTGAAGACATCCACCAAAGCTCTTAGCCAAGAGTTCTAGTTCATGTTCAAATCATCTCAGTACAAAGAAGAAGACTGAGCTGCTGTGTACCACCGCTGCACAGCCTGGAACATCAAATTCCAAGAACAGTTCACAGCCCAAGGGAATTGTATCTGCATCTACCAAGATGAAGGGAAAAGGGATGTGACCAAAGCCAGTCTTGCTCTCAAAAGTGATTTCTTTGAAGAAAATGTTGTGTGTTATGTGTGAAAGTACTTCTCATATTGCCAAGGATTGTCCATACAATCCTAAAAGTACTATCCACATGACCAATACAAAGACTTCAAAGAATCTCAAGAAGTCTCAAGCTTCGGAAGGAAGTCAGTTTCCTTCGGAAGCTCCAAATCAAAGAAGAAGGTAAATGGAAAATTACCTTCGGAAGTAAAATTGGTCTCGAAAGAAAGGAGTTCTTCCGAAGCACTAAAGTCTGCTGCAGTGACTGTAGATTCTTCCGAAGTATCAGTCATTAAAACTTGTGAAGCTCCAAAAGCTTCTAAGGTTTTGAAGGTCAAGTCCAAGACTCCAAAGGTGGTGTGGAAGTCTAAGAAAGACCAAATGACTGAGGTTTCTCCATCAACAACAGCTGAAGATCCCTCTGTACAACCATAGGATCTATTACTGTTGCATTACCCTCTATTACACTTACTGAACCCAAGACAAGTAAGCTTGGGTTTCCAAATGTAACTAATCATTTTCTTTGTGCAGGAACAGCTCAAGACAAACAAGAATGTCTGGATAATTAACAGTGGCTGTTCCAGGCACATGACAGGCAATAGGTCTTACTTCATAATTTTGAAAGAATTGATGGAGGACCAGTTGCTTTTGGAGGAGATGAAGGTGGTTACATTTATGGAAGGGGCAAGGTCACAAATGGTAAGCTCAGCATTGAGAAGGTAAACTTTGTTAAGGAGCTTGGGTACAATCTTCTGAGTGTATCCCAATTTTGTGATCAGAGTCATAACATGCTCTTCACTGAGCATGAGTGCATTGTTCTCAAGCCTGGAGTGGTCATTCCTCATGAGCATATCCTGCTCAGAGCCCCCAGGAAAGGGAACATGTACAAGATGGATTTGCAAGAAACATCTCCCTCTGGAGAAGTTTCATGCTTTCTATCTAAAGCCAATAGTGATGAGTCTTTCCTATGGCATAAAAGAATGTGCCATGTAACTTTAAAACATGAATAAATTGATTAAGCATGATCTGGTAACTGGAGCCAAAGAAAGAGTTTACAAGTGATGATCATTGTGTTGCATGCCTGAAAGGGAAGCAACATAAGACATCCCATAAGCCTAAGGAAATGAACTCCATCACTACACCCCTACACTTATTACATATGGATCTCTTTGGCCCCACCAGTGTAATGAGTTTAGGAAGGACCTTATACTGTCTAGTGATCATAGATGATTTTACAAGATTCACTTGGGTCTTCTTCTTAGAACTAAAGATGAGACTCCTGAGATTCTAAAGAATTTCATCTTAAAGATTGAGAATCAATGTGATCACAAGGTCAAAACCATAAGATGTGATCAAGGAACTGAATTCAAGAACCAAATCCTTGATACATTTTGTGATGAAAAGGTATTACAAGACAATACAGTGCTCCCAGGACTCCTCAGCAAAACGGAGTTGCTGAGAGGAGAAACAGACACTTATTGAAGCTGCAAGAACTATGTTGTCTGACTCTAAACTGCCTATCACCTTCTGGGCAGAGGCAGTTAATACTGCTTGCTATGTGCAAATAGAGTTTTAGTAGTTAAGACACATGGTAAGACTCCTTATGAACTTTGGCACAAGAGGAAACCTTTCATTGGTTTTCTCAGGTCATTTGGATGTCCCTGCACCATCTTGAATACCAAAGATCAAGTTGCCAAGTTTGCTGAGAAATCAGACGATGGACACTTCATTGGATACTCTTCCCAAGCTAAAGCTTATAGAGTATACAATCTCAGAACTAGAACATTAGAGTTGAGGATCAGCCATGTGACTTTCAATGAGCACACACCCAGTGTGGCTGGTTCTGGTCCGGATTGGCTATTTGATCTTGATTTAGTTACCAACTGTTTTAATAAATCTTGTGAGCATGTTTCAGGATCTGCAGAAAATTTAAATACAGGTGATCCTGATCCAAGATTTGAGCTAGGAAGACCTTCAACTCACACACCTTCAGCTCCAGTTGAAACTACTTCAGCAAATGAGGTTTCTATCAGCACAACAATGACAAATCCAGCTGATATATCTGGCATGCCTTCAATTCCAGCTCAGAGGCTTCTCAACCAGATAAGACATCTCAATTGCAGAAGACACAATGGTGATGGTGATAGTGATCAAGAATTTCTTGATGCTAATAACCATACCATAGATGACAACATCAATGATGTCACCACTCATGGATCAAGTTAATCTTGATAGGTGTGATAATGTGGAGGATCAATCTTCAAGACCAGATCTAAATTTCTCAAATTGGATCTATCTCAGCAACTTGCTGTGATCCCTCAGCTAAGGATCCACAAGTCTCATCCTACCACAAACATCATTGGAGATGTTATCTCCGGGGTAAAGACAAGAGGGCAAACCCATGAAGCAAATGTTTGTCTTCACTCTTGTTTTCTATCCCAGTTAGAGCCAAAGAAAGTTGAGGAGGCTCTAAAGGATGGAAGTTGGGTTGAAGCTATGCAACAAGAGATGCTTCAATTCAAAAGGCAGAAAGTTTGGAACCTTTGTCCTCTTCCTCATGGAAGACTACCATTGGAACCAAATGGGTTTTTAGGAATAAAAAGGATGATAGAGGAATCATCATCAAGAACAAGGCAAGACTAGTTGTTCAGGATACACACACAGAAGAAGGGATTGACTACACTGATGTCTTTGCTCCTGTAGCTAGACTAGAAGCTGTTAGGATATTCCATTTGCTGCATCCAAGAACTTCAAGGTCTACCACTTGATGTAAAGTGTGCTTTCTTATATGGAGTGATTGATGAGAGGTTTATGTCAAACAACCACCTGGTTTTGTAGATCCTGATCATCCTGATTATGTCTGCAAGCTTGACAAAGCTCTCTATGGGCTGCATCAGGCACCCAGGAAGTGGTATGAGACACTGTCTGAGTATCTCTGTAAACATGGTTACAGGAGAGGTACTATAGATGGAACTCTCTTCATCAAAGGACAAGGAACGACATTCTGCTAGTTCAAGTATATGTGGATGACATCATCTTTGGCTCAACCAATTCAAGGCTCTGCAAAGACTTTGAAAAGCTGATGAAAGATAGATTTGAAATGAGTTCAATGGAGAACTTAATTTCTTTCTGGAATTCAAGTGAAGCAGGTTGAAGATGGCATTTTCATAAGTCAGTCAAAGTATGTTCAAGATATACTCAAGAGGTTCAACATGACTGATTGTAAGACTGCTAAGACAACCATAGCCAGAAACCACTCCCTTGGTCCAGATCTTGAGGGGAGTGTGTAGATGAGCACTTATACAGGGCTATGATGGGTCTCTTATGTATCTTACAGCTAGCAGGCCTGATATCATGTTTGCTACATGTATTTGTGCAAGATATCAAGCCAATCCTAAGATGTCTCACTTAATCACTGTGAAAAGGATTTTAAGATACCTCAAAGGTGCTTCAACACTTGGTTTATGGTATCCAAAAATTCTAATTTCAATCTGTATGCCTATACAGACAGTGATTATGGTGGCTGCAACATGACTGCAAAGTCTACATCTGGGGGATGTCAATTCCTTGGTGGAAGGGTTGTCTCATGGCAATGCAAGAAACAAACCTGTGTGTCTGCATCAACTGCTGAGGCTGAATACATTGCTGCTGCAAGCTGCTGTGCTCAAGTGCTTTGGATTCAAAATCAGATGCTAGACTACGGATTTAACTTCAAAGAGACTCCTATCCACATAGACAACAACAGTGCTATCTCTATCACTGAGACCCTGTGCAGCACTCAAGGACCAAACACATCAACATCAGGTATCATTTAATAGAGATAACTATGAAAAGGGGTTAATTAAACTAGTCAAAGTTCACACAGATGAACAATATGCTGATCTGTTCACAAAAGCTTTTGATGAACAGAGATTTAAGTATCTGATATCAGCTATTGGGATGATTAACTTTGAGTAGACTTTTTCTTAAAACTAATTCTAATTATTTCTTCTTAAAAATATGTGTGTCCTAAGTTGTCTAGTTCATCACTTTCATAAGCTCATGTTTTCTTTGAATGAAAAACTCTTTTTGAAGACTTTCCTTAGATTCTTGAAAATTTTCTGATACTTCGGAAGATAACGTTTTACCTTCGGAAGAAAAATATGTCTTCAAATAAATGACTGTCTAAAGATTTTACCTTCGGAAGAAGTCAAAATTTATCTTCCGAAGCTTAAAATTCTTAACTTAGACACTTATTCATTTTTAGGACTTTTTCCTTCCGAAGCAAAAATTACTTTCGGAAGCTTTGTTCATTCTTATACAAAGCATCCAAAAGTTTATTTCTCTTCCGAAGCATAAATCTTTAAGACTCTCAGGAAAATTCTTCCGAAGTCACTTTAGCTTCGGAAGCTTTTTCAATCACACTTCCGAAGACAAATTACTTTCGGAAGCTTTTCGAATTCCAAGAAAACTACTTTTTGAGCAAAAAGGTAAACTACTTTTTCAGAGGTGGAACCGACATACGGATTTCAAGTTTATCCTCTTTCATTAAACTTTGTCTGAAATCCTTCTCTCTCATATAAACCCAACGGTTTCCCCCCTCTTTTATCATCTGCTTTTCTTCCATACCTAAAACCCAAAGCTTTCTCTCTGAAATTTCCTTCCCATTTTTCTCTTCATCACAATGGCTGACCTTACTCACAGAAATGATCCTAACTTTGCCATACAGCTACACAGACAACACAATCAGGTTGCTCTGTTATGCTCTGACAAAGATCCTCATTTCTCAGAGGTTTGTCGTTTCTTGTCTTTGTCTCACTACTTCACCTCCCTAACCATTGATCCTCCTCTATATGAGGATCATTTGCTTGAATTCTGGAAGACCTGCCAAGAGGTCATTATGGATGGGGAGAAGGCACTGTCTGCCACAGTGCAGGGAGAACAATTTTCATCACTCCTCGGCCATCATCAACCGACATCTTCAGCTGGATGATGAAGCAGGTGAAGTGTTCTTCCCAAAAGAAGCGGTTAATCATTCCTTCGAGCAGATGGGCTATGAAGGAGATTTCTCTGAAAGACCTTCAGGAAAGGGAAGGTCTCATCCCAGTGGAAATACCTGCTCCATGTGGTTATCCACAGCTTATCAAACAAGCATGGTGGATGGGACCAGATTCCTGAGGATCTCTCTTTTATAGTTCATGGGATGGTTCAGGGGGTCAAGTTCAGGTATTCATAATTTGTTTATACTAATTTACTTGCAAACTTAGACTCCTTAGAGTATTACATGTTTCCTAGATAGTTCAACACATTCTCAACTGTGAACTGGGCTCACAGTTGAGGGAAACAGGCAATACTCTTAAACTGGGACAGATGAAGCCCGGCATCTTTAAAATTATGAAGAAGCCAACTGTAGGCTTCTCAGGGGTAGAAACAGCCCTAGTCCCAAAAATGTTAGAGCTCATTGCTCAAGGTGACAACATAGCAGTCCAAGCTAGTGTTGAACCCACACTTACTGCTCTCCTACCCTCTTCACAACCTCAAATATTCATCACCTACAAAAGAAAATCCCAACGAACCCCTGCTCAGGCTATTGAGTCTGTGCAGGCCCCCAAATACTCAACCTTACAGGAAGAAGTGGACTCCAGAGCTCCCACTTCTCCTGAGGAGCAAACCACTCCCATTACTTTACCTATCAGGGCTGAGGTTCCTCAAGCTCAACCTGATGAGCTCATTAGCCCAACAACCGTAAGCTTTCACTCTGAGTCTCAACACTCAAGTGAACAACCTTCAGGGGACAGCTACCATCCCCAGCCTTTGGATCTAACCAACCAATTCCCAACCTATCCTTTTACACTGATGAAGACTTAGGATTCAGTGAGTACCATGAGTCTCTCTTCTCCTCCCTTACTCAAGAGAGATGAGTACCTCTGACTCTCCTCAGTCTATCCCTCATCAGTCACCTATTACTGAGGTGGACACATCTGAACCTGTTCAGGATGTCCATATGGAAGAGGCTCTCACTTTTGAAAGTGATTACATCATTAAGACCTCAACCATGGCAACTCAGCCCATTGGCATCTTAATTGAGGTTGCCAGTGAGCAGAGGAAAACCAGCAGCCAAGAAACTCAAGCTGGTGGTGAGAGAGAGGACTTTGGTCCAATCCTCTCATCCCCCAGTGATTCTTCTGATGAAGATGAGGGGAATTTGAGACTAAAGGTACAAAAATTGTCACAAACATGCACCTATCTAGTCTCTAAGGTTAGTCACTTGGAATCTCAGGTGACTACCCTGCAAAACGGGTCAATGATCAGCAACTCCAGATTTCATATCTGCAGAAAAACTAGCTGGGAGACCTTTAAGGAGAGCTCAACCAGGAACACAAGAACCTGTGGAAGTGATTGATTTATCCTCCAGCACCTATGCAAGTGGGTGATGCTACCAAAAAGGGGGAGAATGTTATCACAACCACAAAACCTGGGAGTTCTTCAAAAGAATGGACATAGAGGACTCACCATCCTCACTTGTTGTTGTGCATTCTCAGCAACTTCCTCAAGTTCACATTAATGTGGACTCTATAGACTCTCTCATCAGGAGTCTCTTTGAGGAAGGTATACCAAGGGCTGTCTCATCTCCACCACAAGGAACTGGCAACTACATCATCAGATGGAGGTATGATGATGACAGAAAAGCCCTCATACTTCACAGAGTTCAAGGCCAACAAGAAATTTTTCAGTTCCAAAGCCTGAGCTTCTATGAAGGATTGGATTTAGTCAACATGCCACTTGTCAATCCAAGCAAATCAAGACAAGCTGACAGGCTGACTCAAAGAATCCAAGACAGGATCCTTGCAGAGTTCTCTCTAAGAAGGAGACTTAGGCAATCAGGCAATGTCATCGTCAACTGGATGTTGAGGTGGACCCTAAGATTATTTCATAGGGGAACCTTGGCTGAAGGCCCAGTGGCAGAACCTGAGACCCTTGTCTCACCATCAACAACTGCTGCAGAGATCCAAACTCCATCTGAGACACCTGCTGGTGAAGGTGTTTCTCACCTCTCTCTGGCCAGAGCATGGAAGCTACACCAAGCAATGAAGGCCAAGCCTCAATCCACCCTGAGTCACAAGGTCTGTTGGTGACAAAGGGAAAAGGATAATGACTCCTGAGGAAATTGAGGAGGAAGAGAGAGAGAGGAAAAGGAGGCTAAGGGAGAAAGTTCTTCTGGGTCATCTAAATTCATGCAAGCTGCAATTAGGGCTGCCCCCAGACCAAATACTCAAAATGATGAACAAAGGGCAGTCAGGATTACTTATTTACAGACCAGGAACTATGATGTTGATGAAATCATCTCCCCCCTCTTAGAAGAGTTGAATGAACTGGCTGACATGGAAGTGTCAAGATAGATAAAGGAGAAAGAGGATGCAAGGTTACTTCTCAAATTCAAAGAGGAGAGGAGACAGAAAAGACTTCACAAGCATACTCCCACTCTCTCTCCAGTTCAAGAAAATCCTGCACAGGAAGATGTAGCTCCACAAGAACCTCAGGTAGATAAAGAAGAAGATAGAATCAAATGATAAACTACCTGAGTGCCACAGGCTTCTATCAGGAAAATGTACTTCTTCCCTTGTCCTATGACTTTATTGAGTTCGAATACTTAAAGCAACTTGAACTTGAGCAAGTCAAAGAAAGAAAAACAACCAAAAGGAAGCTAAGGGAAGAAGCTGCAAAGTCAAGAGTCATCATTCAAAAGAATGCAAAGAAGTCTGCTGACAAACAAAGAATGGTGAGCTTCTTGAAGCTGTATGGATTCTCCGGAAGGAGACTTGGCCCCATGTCTATATTCACTATGGATGAACATATTAGGGTGATCAAGCAGAAGATTAAAAGTGGAGAACTCATTGACTTGCACTCTCTTCCAAGTCAAGTCCCACCTGAAGTGGAGGTCAAGTTTGAACAACCAGAGACACCTCAACCAGCACCTCCAGCTGAGCCTCAGCAAGCTTCATCTTCTGATCCTAGGCAGGGTCAAACTCCCTCTCCTTCTGAACCTGTGAGGGAGGAACACCCAACTGAGAAAGACACTGATGATCAACATGGTGCTGCAGACCAGTGTTCTCAGTTAAAGACATCCAAGAGGAAGAAGAAAATGGCTTCTAAACCAAAGATAAAGAAGAAGCGAATGTCATCTACCTCTACACCCCAGGCTGAATCAGATCAACCTGAGGAAGTGCATGATGAGGCAGCCCAATCAACTTCTATGCAAGTGGCTCCTCTAGCAACTGAGACACCCATCTTATCCTGGACTTACTCTACCAATCCAGAAAGATGGAATGTTATCAGAGATCAAGGTGTTGAAAATGTCTACTCATAGCAAGACATAATCAACTTACCTCTGCATGATCTCTCTGAAATGAGAAGATACTATGAGAGTCTTGATGATCCTGACCATCAAATGAAGAAAGGAATGGTCTTGATTGTTCTGAAGACTACAAACATTTAAAGATCTTCTAAGTGTTTTTGGTAGCATCAGCCTAGGGGGGTTTGTAAGATTCCTGAAGTCTGATGCAACCCAAAACTGCCTAAGTGTTTCAGCAACATGCACTAAGTACTGAAGTGAAGAATGCTTCGGAAGAATTACACAAAGCATTAGAAAATACTCTAAGTGTAATATCTTCCGAAGCCAAGACCAATATCTTCCGAAGCCAAACATGAAGTCTTCCGAAGCTTCAAGAGACAAAGTCTTCCGAAGCTTCACTCTATGAAGACAGATTTCTTCCGAAGACTTTTAGTACATATGCGTTATCTGATGTACTATTCCATAAAGCACCTTTTCCGCTGCGTCTCTGATAAGTCACCAACTTACAAGAGTTGGTGAAAAGGTCCATGCTTTTGGTAACTGTACATTGAGGTCTTGAGTCTGAAACTTTCCACTTTATGTACTTTATCCTTTGTATAATGTATAAGGATGTGAGCTATGGCATGTCATAGTCACAAGGTCAAAAGGCAGATATGCCTTTTGATCCTACAATTGATTTTTGTTAGTGTCTAGTCAATTGTATCCAGCTGGCTTTCAAAGTATAGCCGGCTGTAGGTTGTAGTATAAGTATTCCAAGTTCTTGTATCTTTCTTTATGCTTTGTAACACTTGTAAAAGAACTTGAGAAAGCAATATACTGCTCCCTTGAAAACTACACTCTCTTGTTCTGTCTCTTGCTTTACTTGTGTTCTCTGTATCACCTTTGGTTACCTAGTTCACTGTTTGATTAAAGTTTAGTTAATCTTCTCATTGTGTTGTTGTGTTGTAATTGTGTTTAAGCCCTTAAACGTTCCTGCAGTCCCATATCAGTTTAGGGGGAGAATAAAACCTTCATAAGGAGTTGGAAACATTTTATATCAAGACGTGTTACGCCCTAGGGGAACAACTCATCAGGTGAAAACAAAATTATGAATTTTCGGATGGGCAACCCATCAAGGACGAAATAGACAATATCTTGATACGGTTTACGTATGTTGTTACGGATGGTATAAGAACCACGTAGTCGGGTCAGTGTGCCAACAAGGACGTTGGGCACCATAAGGGAGATAAAGTAACACATTGATTGAGAGGGAGAACAAAGTCTTCCTTATAAGAAGGTGGAAATCATCTCTATGAAGACACATTTTGTTTTGGCGAGCAACTCATCGGATGAAAATAGAACTGTGAGTTCTAGAATAACAAACCATCTAGGATGAAATGAATAATATCTTGCTAAAGTTAACGTGAGTTTTTACAATCATAGTTTTGCTACAAGATTATAACAATTATTGTTGTCGCAAAAATTGATGTTTTTTTGGCAGTGAGCTACGCTTTGTGACTCGCTTACTATTTAGAGGCAATAACTCCAATAATGTTCTCGAATTTTGATAATGGAGAGAAAGAGAATGGTTGGAAAAAATAACCCAAGAAAACTTTTATTTATTTTTGTGGTGTTAATTATTTTCTTATGAAACGAATGAAAACAAACTGAGGGTAATTATTGCTTCAAAATCCTAAATATGAGAAAATTTAAAGAGAAAGTAAGCTTTCCAAAATTTTTTAATGAAGATGTTACTCCTACGTAGCTCCAGTTTATCTATTAGTGAACCCATATTTAAAAAGGTATCATGATTGGATCTGATAATGTTGAAGATGAGTGAGCTTGAAGGTTTGATCGGGTAATGATATTTTTAGGTTTATTATCCTTGTGCTTTTATATGATGATTATAGTGGAATAAGATGAGTTTATTTATATTTTAATCTATAGGTGTTGAAGTTTAAAAAAGATTAATTTGAAACAAAAAAAGCAAAATAATGAATTGCAGGTACCGGATGTGCAACTAAACGAAATATAGAGTCACATTAAGTCAATGAGGCACCATCGTATCCATCACCATATCATATGCTAACCACCGTATCAGTTACCGTATCCTGAACATAATTGAGTTAACAAGCTTCGTACAACTTCATACCCGGTGTATGATATGCCAGTGTCAGCGTATGATACGTTGGTGACTCGACAAACTTTTGAATTTTGGGGATTTTCAAGTTTATTCTAACCAATTAAATCCCAATTTGAAGGCGAACTTCCCATACATGAAAATTGAAAATTCTAAGCTAGTTTCTGAAGATTTCAAGCCTTAAAAACATACATACAAACATACATACATTCATACATACATACATACATGCATACATACATACATACATGCATACATACATACATACATTGATGCATACATACATACATGCATACATACATACATGCATACATACATACATGCATGCATACATACATGCATACATACATACATGCATACATACATACATAGATACGTACATACATACGTACCTACATACGTACGTACATACATACGTACGTTCGTACGTACGTACCTACTTACGTACAGACGTACGTACGCATGTACGTACACGCGTAGTACGTACGCGCGTACGTACGCACGTACGTACACGCGTACGTGCACACATATGTGCATACACACGTATGGACGTGCGTACGGAGGTGCCTACGCGCGTATGTACGCACGTACGTACACACGTACACGCACGTACGTACACACATACGTACACACGTACACACATACTTACACACATACTTACACACATACGTACACACATACGTACACACATACGTACCTACATACGTACGTATGTACGTACGTGCGTGTATGGGCGTACATACGTACGCACGTACGTACATACGTACGTATTGATATTTTTGATTGAAAACAATTCACTTCTCATAGTAATGTTAAGACTTACAAATGTAATAGTGTAACATTAAAGACCAACCAAACACAACCAAACCTAATTGCTAAATTGATTTATTCTGCAGACGAAGCCTTGTGATATAATATAGTGTATGTTTTTCAAACATATAGATCTATCATCGCCACTCAAATAATCATATGGGGTGGGTTTGTCAAAATAATAGATTTATCATTATTACCATGGTTGCATGAATTAATTATTATATTATCATCCGGTTTATATAACTATGCACACATAATTGAAAGTAATTTAAAGCATGTTTTGAATTGAATTTAGAATAAAATATCAATGAATATCAATAATTTAATACAAATCACATGATTTACCCAAAATATGAAAGATATGAAAGTGAGCAATAATACTCACTTGAAAATCAAATGCGGTTTGAATAATAACAACGCTAGATTAGACAACATGGTTTTCTTCAAGGTTTTAACATGAGTGATTATTAAATTGGTGATAATAGAAAAGAGATAGGTCATGACCGAGAGGAAATCAATTTGAGTGATTTTTAAAGATTTGATTTAATTTAAATAATTTAGGTAGTTTCTAAGTGTGATGATCGTCGATAACTCGATGTTAATTGTGGCTTGGAAAGTTAAGAAAGTGTTGAATGACATTTGTAGGTTTACAATGAAAAACGACACTTGAACTTCATATGAATATGTGTTGTATGAAAAATTATAATTGTAATGAGATTAAAGGAGTCAGATGGGTTGGATCCCCTCGATTATATAGTGTTCAATTTCTCTTTTAGTTTGAACAGGTCATTGTTTTAATTCTGGAGTTTCAAGTTTTTAATTATTTGAATGACTATTTTAATTAATATTAACTGTGTGTGGTTTTATTTGGATTAATTAGGAAGGCATTGAGGCTTGAATGATTGAATCAATTTATTGCTATTAATATGAATCTGATTTAAGTTTTGGGTGGGAACATTCGGTTTCAATTGAACACACATAGGAGTCCATTGTTCGAATTAAAGTAGGTATTGAGTTCGAATCGGGTTCATGAACGAGGTGAAACAGTTTAATTGGTATAAAGTCGATGAGTTTAGGTATGGAGGGGATTGGTTGTAAGATTTCATCTCCCCCTCCTCCATCAGAGCTAACCGGAGAATTTGCCGGAAAAGAGGGGTTAACGGGGGAGTAATTTGTTTTAAAATAAATTTTTATTTTTGGTCCCTGTAGGCGTCTATCATGTAAAAACTTTTTAATTCAACTTGTAAATGTTACACTTTACATGCACCCCTGATCTAAATAAAATCCCAAATTGTAATAACTATGCAATTTATTTTTTTATTTTAATTAAAATCTCTTAACTAATTATAGAAATATTTATATTATAAAATTTTATCTATTACTAGCTTTAGTAAACCCGTGTATTACATGGGTTGAATGAATAAAATATTGATATAATAAATTTATTAATTATAAAATGATATTTTAAGATATGATATGACTGAAATTACGTATCAGAAATGATCACAAATTATAAAACAATGATATCAATTTTTTAAATTTTTTTAAAAAATAAACATTTTAATTTTAAAACAACTGTATAAAAATATTATTTTTAAAAAAATTTCTTATTACAACTCCCAAATTTGATTATTTTTTGTTTTAAAAAAATTGACTTATTAAAAATATCAATTTATTAGAAATAACCTTAATAAATAAATTTCTAATTTATTATATATTAATATGTATTAAAATAATTTTATTAGTAATTAAAGTAATTATTTAATAGGAGAGATAGACAGAGAAAAATTGATGAGAATGATTGTGGTGCTGACACGTGTCATCCTCATTTACCCTGTTATTAGAGTAGTAAGATTTTATAAATTGCAAAATTGTATAAATTGAACAAATGACTTAATTATTGCATTTGAAATACCAAAATAATTTAAATAACGAATTTTATTTAGATGATTGAAGCAACGGGTTCAGGTTTTATATTTTCAAAACAATTTAAATGTTACAATATGATTTCATGACAAGAGCCATCCCATGTTATTAGTTTTTAAACTTACAAGTGAAAACAATGTTAAAGTTTTGTTTGATGCAAAATATTGGTATGTTCGGGATTTATACACTAAGAAAACCTTGGTGACTAGTAGACAATTCGATGGACTATAAGTGTATGATGATGCATTTGTAAATTCTAAGGTATGTTTTAATAGCCTTAATGTGTTAAATAAGTGCATGATCGATTAAGTCATCCATGTGTTCAGGTCCTTAAAATTTTAAATAATAAGTAGCTCTTTAAATACAAATTAGAATTACCTCTCTATGATATATGCCATCCTGATATCGAAATCATTTTCCTTCTAAGCGAGCATACATACCACAGGTGACCTAATTCACTTAGATGTAAGGGGTTCGTATAATGTAGCTAGTAGAAAAGGTTACAAGTATTTATAACCTTAGTTGATGATTATTCAAGGTTTATGTGACTATATTTGTTGAAGTATAAAGATAAAAAAATTTTAAACATTCAAGATTTCTTTAGTTTAATCAAAACTCAATTTGAAAAATAGTTAAGATTTTTAACATTTAGATGTCTAACTTTATCAAAGCCAATGGAATTGTACATTAAACAACTTGCGCTTACACCTCACAACAAGATATGATAGTTACGAGAAAGCATAGGCATGTTATAAATATGGCTAGATCTCTTTTGTTATGGACACGTATTCCCTTAAAATTCTAGTTAGCTTGTATTCTAACAACACCATATCTCATCAACATGAATCCTTACCTTAATTACAATATCTCATCAACATGAATCCTTACCTTAAATTACAAGACCCCAATGAACTTATGTTTGGCTATGAACCATCTCATGAGCATTTCAAGGTGTTTGGTTGTATATGTTTCAACATCGTTTTAAATTTCTCAAATAAAATTTCTAATCAAACTAAAAATGTTTTTTTAAGATATTTGAATCATAAAAAAGGTTACAAGTTATGGAATCTTATTAATAAACATGTAATGTTTTCTAGACATAAAAATTTTTGTAAACATCTTTCCATTTAAAATTGGATACTTCATCTGGTATTGATAACCTTGATTCTGTAAATGAATTTTTATATTTTTATGAACATAACAATCAGACATATGTTATTCCTGAGCTTAAGGCACCCGATGATGAGCAGAGGGTAATCATAAACAAATAGATTCTCGAGACCAGCCTAGTATCACTCATTCTGATGGTGAGGTAGTTGCTTAATAGTCCAGCAATGAGGTCTTGTTGTTGTGGTAGCAGCCTTAGGCGAGTTGTGGTATTACTGGTATGGCTGGACGAGAAGCTTCTTTGGATGAAAATAATAATTTTTCTAAGGGTTCATGTTCAACAACTCTAGCTAGGTGGTCAAACCGTTAAGCGACCTTTCCAAAAAGATCACGATGTTGTTGTTGATAGAAATGTTAAATATGGCCTAGAAATATTTATAAACTATTCTAACTTATTTTATAAAAATATTTTTTTTCCAACTTTAACAAATGTTGTGAACCTAATTTGTTTTAACAACTATAAAAGATATGAGTTGGGTCAATGCTAGGAAATTAAAGCCTTTAAAAGAAATAATATTAGGATATAGTCAACTTACCTTTCAATTGTAAGCCTATAGGTATCAAGTAAGTTTTCAAGATAAAATATTAATCGAATGGTGAAATTAATAGGTTTAAGGCTATCTTGGTCGCAAAAAGATATAGTAAAAAGAAGGTATAGATTTTGATGAAATTGTTTTGCCTATAGTATAAAATGGTCATTGTAAGATGTTAAGAATAATGCTATTCAATATGACTAGAAAATATATCAATTAGACTTAAATAATACATTTTTGTATGGTAAACTACATGAAGAGATTTATATGAAAATAAAGTGTATCGATTGTTAAAATCTTTATATGCTTTAAAACAAGCTTCACGTGTGTGGGATGCTAAGTTGGTTAGTGTTCTTGTTACGTATGGTTTTCTTCAAATAAAAATGATTATTTATTATCTATTAAAAATAGTGATTCTGTGAAATTGATTTTACTTGTCTGTTTGTATGATATTTTGCTTACTGGAAATGACCTTGCTGAAATCAATAAAGTGAAGTCCATGTTAAAGTCTAAGTTTCTTAATAAGGATCTTGGTGAGTTAAAATATTTTTTGAGTATCAAGGTTATGAGAGACTTGAATAGTATATGTTCGAATCAAAGTAATATGTCTTGAATTATTGTCTGAAATTGAGCTTACTAGCTAGGTGTAAACTAGTGGCCACTCCAATTAAACAGAATTATGTGGTTACGACCACTTGTAAAATGATAAACCTTTGGCTAATGTCACAAATTTTCAAAAGTTAGTTGGTAAACTTATTTATCTATGATGTACCCATCCATGTATTTTCTACAATGTCTATTTTCTTAGTCAATTTATACATGAGCCTGCTAATACTCATCTACAAGTTGCTCTACGATTATTATGGTATTTGAGAAAAGCTCTTGGGATGGGTATATCTCGAGATAAGTTTGATAAAACTATACATTGGTTGCATACTCTAATTTTGATTAGGAAAAGTTTCTAGGTTCTAAATGGTCTTTGAATAGTTTTTGCATTCTAGTGGGTTTTTCTCTTTGTCATGAAAATGTAAAAAAAGCAGTCCATTGTTTCTTGATCCACTATTGAAGCTGAGTATGTTATATTTGTGCGGCTAGATGCGAGCTAATATGGATTCATAAAACTCCTACATAATTGGGTGAATCTATGTCTTTTTCAGTTGTTTTTTTTATAATATTACAACCATATTGATTGTTGTCAATCAAATTTTTCATGATCGCACCAAACACTTCAAGATAAATCTATTTTTCTTGTCAGAAAAGATTTCTACAGGCATGAGTAAGCCCAAAATTTTTTAGCAAACAGTTAAATCTGGTTTCTATATGTGGATCAATATATTATGAGATAGGACTCAACTAAATACCTCTGGACCATTACCTAGCTTCTAACCATTTTGATAACCGAAATTTGCAAATAATGAAGTTCCAAAACACATTTTAGAGATAAAAAGAGTATTTTAGAAAAAAAATATATAACCAACAAGCTTCCTATGAATTTTGTTACTATAAAGTTATCACCGTGTGCTCCAACAAGATGAAATTAAAAGCAAGATAAAAGTAAAAGGTAGGGAAGTTGATGTTGATCCACAATACTATAACTTCCATCATGAAATTATGCTTACGATAAGCATCAGAAGTAAGAACATAATGCTCATAAAAGTTCTTCAACTCGTCTATTAATGACCAAAGAAACACCACCAAGTTCTTCACTCGTCTACATATTGATATAATACACATATACAGACACAACATTATACACACGTGCGTTTGTGTCTATGCGTACACATGTAAATTTATATATATCAAGGGACGTATATTGTGAGAACTACATAAGATGTGTGTATATCGATTAAAAGAAAAATATGAGATAAGGAATGATGATTCATTTATCTTTTCCTACTCTTTCTTTCATTTTATCTAATGTATTTTAACATTATTGTAAAAAGATAAATTTGTATGCATATGAGTCTATACTGTATGTGCATTTAGATAAATACTATGAATTTTGTAACTTTTAAAAATTAGATCTTAAATATGTTGAAATCCACATGTATTTTTAGTAAAATTTTATAATAAAAAATACAAAGAAAAAAGAGCACTCACATATATGCTGAACTAGCATTTAGGTGATCTCCAATCTCAAACATCACCAAAGATTATTCACAATCTCTCTCCTTTTAGCAGGTTCATTTAATTTTCATCTTTTATTGTATCATTTATGTTAAATCACTAAGCCAAAAAAATGAATTTCAGAATTATATAATTACAAAGAAACCAAATATCCAAAAATTTCCATGAACACCAATTGATTTACAAAACTGTAATTATGTAAAATAGTTACAAATATGTAACCATATACATAATCATTTACATATACGTAAATTTACATTACGTATTCTTTTACAACTAGTTAATACCAACTTATTTACATATTGTTACTATGTTGAATAGATATATGTAACTATGTACATAACCATTTACATAGATATAACTAGTATATTACATATATGTAGGTATTGAAAAAAATCAAACACCAAAATTATATCATTTCTATATTTATTAGATGAATCAATACGAAATAAAATAAGAAAATAAACATGTTTGGAGGAATTGTAAAATGATGCACATGTAGCTCATGTATGTTTACATATATGTTGTTTTAATATGTTTACATATACGTAAATTAATTTGCTACATATATGCAACTCTCATATGTATACATATAACATCTAATTTTCATGTAGAAGCATTATATGAGTTACATATATGTAATTTTTAAATGTGTCCTTTATGCCCACTTAGTCTCTAATCTTAAAAATAGAAAACTGAGAGTATCTTCTTTGTGTTCTCAGCATACTGACCACCACCGATTTAAAACCGTAAAAGAATCCCGAAAAGTAAAATGTAAAAATGATGTAACAATTCATAAACATGATATTTTGATTTAATAAATGAAATTATAAAAAAAGAAAAATAGTTGGATACACATAAAACCATCAATAAACATTGAAGTCACTTAATCACTATAGAAAGGTTAAAAATATGACTAACATTTTGCGTTTTCGAGAATAGTCTTATGTACTTGCTTTAGCATGATGAATTTTTTAAGGGTGGTGGAATGACGGATGTTATATGGATGGAATCCGGAAACAATGGTTTGAGTTTTGTAACAAACTATAATTTTAGGTAAATTTTGTATCAAAGATTAGTTTTGAAAATATTATAGGAAATATTGTTAAATTTATAATTTTTGTTACTATTCTATAACATGTATTGTTTTGCTATCTAGTGGTATTTTATTTTGTATTATTAGACATTAATTATTATTTGTCATTTAATGTTCAAATTTGTAATTCTATGGGCTGTACAAAAAGTTTGTAGCTCGAAGCTCCCTCGAAGTTCGCTCGAAAAAAGCTCGAATCTAAACGAGCCGAACTCGAGCCAGGGTTAGCTCGGTTCGAGCTCGGCTCGTGGCTCGATTCGTTAGCTCGGCTCGTGACTCGGTGCATATAATATATGTGTATATATTTATATAGTATAATTATTATTATTTTATTATTTTTGTTTTTATATTATGATTTTAAAAATGTTTTCTTAAAAATAAAAATGGATTCTTTTTAAAAACATTAAGTATTTTGTTTAAAAATATATAACTTGATAGTAAATTGTTTATATTCAAAATAATAATCTTTGTTCCCATAAATACGAAGTATCCAACAAAATGTAAAAACATTAATATATATATTTGGTGTTTTCATATAAATTAATGTGAAAAATAAAAAAATATATTTAAATTGAGCCGGCTCGAATGAGCCACGAGCTGGCTCGAGCTTTTCACGAGCCGAACTCGAGCCGGTGTTTTGAGCTCGTTAAAATTTTCGAGCCGGCTCGGCTCGGCTCGATAAGCTTTGAGCTCGAGCTCGAACCCATCCTGGCTCGGCTTGACTCGGCTCGTTTACAGCCCTATTCTATATAAAATATATACTTTTTAAACTACTACAACTATGACACACATTTAGAACATACAAATGTGCATCGTCATCTTTATCACAAGCCTTTTCTAGACACGCGTTGCGTGCCGTAAATGTGTGTCATAAGCAGATAACACACAAATTCACGTCGTCTTTTTTTAATAGGGCTTTTGCTTGACGACCTTCAACGTGTAATCTACCCCAATTTAGAACACGAATTGTACATTATCAAAAGTATATTTTGAATGTGTCTCCAAAAATTTCTTCATATGATTATCTGATACATCGTCTCCAAGAACTCGTATGCATATTACAGATGAGCTACAACCTTAAAAATCCAAAAAGTTATAAATGTTGAATTGAAGACCATGGTATTGAAGTAAGAAAATATAAAACAAAACGTTTATAATGGAGAGGAAATGAACGGATATTACAGGATACAGCTTTCAAAGATTAAGTGGAATTTTATTTTGAACGCCCTTTCAAAAATAATATAAAATAGTTATGAATTATGGGATCGGTAGGTTATATTCTTGGTTTTCCTCGATAAATGAGGATTTTCTTTTTATTCTTATATATGTGTGTGTGTTTATAATATATCATATATGTGAATGTATCCGTGTGTTTGTACATATATCACACAACAAATTTTCATAGATGAGAGTCTATCAGCCTAATGAATTATAACAAAAAGAAACATAATAATTTGCAAGCATAGGCGCATTTATGTTGTTGCATGTTAAATAGCAAAGACCTATTGTATTTAAAATTAAGTAAAAGTCTTAGTAAGGAAACCTGTTACAAACTAAAGATGATATGAAAGAAAGATAAACTGATAATTGTAATTATTTGTTTTCTAGTCTTTGTTTGTTCTAAGTAACATTAATAAAGAGACATAGTAAAAAACAGAAAACTTTATAGTGGGTGCTACTTATAGTGTCCTACTATCCCTGTTCTCTTTTTGAAAAACTAATAAATGACTTAAGTGACACCTTTCATGATGTTTTGTCTCTTGCAAAACAGCAAGAAACTCTACTAAACCAATTTCTTGAGGCAAAGCCTAAGTAATTATTATAAAACTAAAGGGCATTTAGCCCAATTAGTCCAAGCCACATGGTGTCTTGCTCACTTTTAAAGGGTAAGTGTTGAAATAGTTAACTTCAGAGTTATATCTTTGGTTACTATTTGGTTGAGTTCGTCATTAAAAATATATGTAATTATTTTATAATTTAGATAAAAATTTAAAGGTCATATAGGTGTCAAAATAAATAGCAACAATTAAAACAATTTTTAAACTACTGAACTTCTATTATTATTTTGACAAATTAGATTTAAATAATCTAAATTATGATTTATTGTCCGGTAACAATCTATACTATTAGTTTAGCCCATTATAATACAAACTTCTATTTTTGTTGTCAAGAACTATTCTAATAACATAATAATCATTGATTTACATTTGATTTTCACTTTATTTTATTGTATGTTTCTTTATTTCATTTATAATCATCATCATGATTTAAATTAAGTGAAAATTAAGTGTAAATCAATGAAAAAATGTCATTAGAATTGCTCTTGACAATAAAAATAAAAATTAAGATTATTATTGGCTAAATTGTATTATGGATTATTAACGACCGGTAGATCATAATTTGATTATTAAAATCCAAGTTCTAAATTTTTTATTCAAAATTATATAATAAAATTAAAATTTGGTGGAATCATCTCTAAACATTGATACAATAATGTTTAATAATTACAACTCTAAAGGGTTATGTGATATGACATAACATGATGAAGAAAATAGCCTTAGAAAATCATTGTTTCATTTATAATTTACTTTTCATGGGCCATTGAATTTCTTTATGTAGATTGTACTAATCATGTAACGTAACGATGATCAAATTATTGCAGTGGACTAGTTAAATTTAATATATACATTAAAAAAACACTTCATATTTGGAACTCTTGGTATTTTTGGTTTCTTTTTAACGATAATATTTTTAATCCTAAACACCACATAATTTTACTTCCGTAAGCATTTAAACCGGTAAAACTTTACAGCGTGCAATTATTTATCTATATTACTAAATAAAGTGTCTCTTTATCCTTTCATTATAATTTCATAAAATTTTTGAGACAGCTAACATAAGTTTTAATATGTAAGATACAATATCCTTCTATTTCACCCTTATGAATAGCATGCAAATCTTATTGATTTACTAATTTATTGTAAGTCTTTTAATTTCATTTAATTTGAAAAAACTAAATAACATCAAATGCTAAATAAATCTCTTAATGATAAAAAGATAAGAGATGAAATACGCTATTTTAATATAATAAATAATTTAATCAATAATCATTAATATAATTATAAGAAAAATATATGAATTACGTTTAATTTTATAGTTTTAGACCTAAGTGAAAAGAAATCAGATGATTTACATTGTATTTTAACTATTAAAATAAGGGCCTAGGTTAAAAAGTTCCATCTTGAGATCAGAGGTGGTGTTTTAGAACGAGGTAAACTTGATTTTAACAAGTACGATACGTGAAGCGTGTATTACGTTTTGTTTTTTCTTATGTAATGTTTTAATGGAGAAGTGATATTAACATAATAAAAAACACAATGCAACATGCATGTTAGGTTTTCGTTGAAAAGTATATAAAAGATTTTGTTAAGAAAAATAACAACCTTAAATTTATTGTGAAAACAAGACTTGCTATAAAACATACCATATAAGAGTTTGATATTTTAAAATACGATTGTTATCTTTTCTCAAAACTTTAAGTAATTATTAAAACAAAATATTAAATTTGAATTTCACTTTAAAAAAATATTGTTTTCTAAGAGCAACTAACTTGGATCGTGCTTGGAAGAAACTCACTTGAAAGAGTATTAGTTGTAAGTCATTCGAAATTGAACCAACTCTGAACATAGTGTCATCGTACAGTTTCCAGAAAACTAATTATTCTAATATAATATAAACTTATATATTAATTTTTTTAAAATAAATTAGAAAAACTAAATAACATCAAATAATAAATAAATTAAAAAGGTGCCATATGATATTGTTAAACTTTTATATTTAGAATACTTTAACTTTTTTTAAAAATAAAAACCTAAAACAATAGCAATGAATAAATAAATCAAGAATTATTAATAATTATAATTATAACAAAATTATATGAATTAAGTATTGATTTTATACCTTTAGAGTGAAATTTATTATAGAGTAAACTTCACTTTTGATCCCTATGGTTTGACCTAAATAACTTTTCATCCAAACGTTTCAAAATTAGAATGGTTTTTCTCGTTAACGACTTTGACCTAGATAACGATTTTCTACTTACGTTTTCTTTTTAATTTTGTTGAAAATCCTTAAGCCCGTCATGAAGCACAAGTTCTCCCGCTTTTCACACCAAACCGACGAAGAAAGAATTAGGGTGGATGAAGATAAATTGATTGTTCATAGTACATGGTAATAAATAAGTTGAAATAACATTAAATGTAATTTTCATTCAATAGTACTAATCAAACAATACTTAACCAAATAATAACTCAACTAAACATAATAAAAATGTATTTATTTTGATTAAGTCCAAGCCCTACATGTGCATAAAAAAATCCATGAAACATTATTTTTTGAAATAAAGTGAAAAAAGTAAGGACTCAGCTAAGAATTAAGTGATAAGTAAATACAAGTTTTGCATACATATGTATATTGATTAAAATGATTGAAATCATTCAATATTAAAAGACAAATTAAACAATATTAAACCTAATTGAATTAACTTGATCCGCATACGAAGCCTTATGAATAAGCATGAATTCGGTTTCAATCACCACTATAATAATCATATGGGTGTAGGTTTGTCAAACTAATAGATATTATATTTGTGTTTGTATAAATTAATGATTGTGTTAACATCAAGTCTATCTAACTATAAACATATAAGTGCAAGTAATAACATAGCATAATTTGAATTGAATTTTAAACAAAATACTAATGATCAATAAAAATTGATTAAATATTAACATATTATTACCCAAATATAAAACATATGAAAATAAACTATGAATGCTCACTTGATAGGAATGATTTGAATTCTAACTTACTATATTAGACACCAACGGTTTCTCACGATTAATTTAATGAGTGGTAACCTAAGTTAGGACAGTAAGTATTTAAAAACTAAAAATGGATTAGGATTTCATTTGAGATTTAGGTTTAATAAATACTTTAAATAAACATAGAGTAAATTTAATTAAATATTCGACTTTAAAAAGTGAATTAGAATTATTAAGTATTGTAAGGCCCCGTTCCCGGGACGCTTACAGTTGGATCCTCATCGCACATAAAACATATAATTACATTTGTATCTCATAAAGCATCGCAGCAGAAACATTTAAAAATGACATTTCATTTCAATATAGTAGCTTTTGCAAAATAATACATCGTTAATCAGTTACAAAATACATTGTTGCATTACATCACAAAAACATTATATAAATGGATGCCATCCCAAAAGAGTTGCGTAGCCATCTCGTGCCATCCTCAGCAATCATTACCTGCCAACTGGAAACACATCAAAGTCAGCGTTGCTGAGTGAGTTCTAGTTTTATAAAATAAAACATACTTTTCTTTCGTTAAAACCGTTATTTACGTTCATGCGATGATACATCATACGTACACATAGATAATAATTTTTATCTTCATCGTTCGTTAACTTCCGTTCATTCATTCATTCCTTCTTTCATTCGTTCGTTCATCATTACATCTTTTCCTTTCATCATCACCATGAACTTTACCCTTCATTCTCGTGGTACTGACCTAAGCCTATAAAAGACCTTCATCGTGGTGCTCGGCACCAAATGGTCACAGCGCCTATGGTAAAGTTCATGTATACCATTGTCATATGCTATGTCCTTTATTCTCGTAGTACTTGACCTAAGCCTATAAAAGACCTTCATCGGTGGTGCTCGGCACCAAATGGTCACAACACCTAAGGCACACAACAATGGTTCATCCATATGGTCAATCACAAAGAAAGACCCCGATATGCATCCTTCCGGGGTAGCGAACCCGCACACCGTTGGGCTAACACCTTAATGGCGTGTCCCGACATCCAGTGCTTGCAAAACTTTCATTACTTCATCATGTCCCGACATCCAGTGCTTGCAAGACTTTCATTACTTCATCGTTTATTAATGCATGCATTCTTACTTCATGTTCCTCTTTCATTATCTTTCACTTTACGTTACATAATACTTCATTTCATTCATTAACATTCAACATAAAGCCATAGGAAAGATAAACATACATCATAATAAGGAACATAACATACACAGTCATCAACATCATACAGGGCAACATCATACATACATAACATGCATAATCATGCAACATCATCATCATTATGCCCAACATTCTCTCTAAGGCCTCAACAGTCATCTTACATGAACTTACGGGAACTTTATGTCCAAACTTACATCTGCACTTTCCCCCGAAAGTCAGAAGTTAAAATACACTACTCCTCCGATGCAACATCCCTATTCGGGCGTATGGACACCCTTCAGTCGCATGGCCTCCATGCGACTGAACATCATGTGAATGAACCAATGCGGATGAACACTCATGCGAATGGACACCCAATCGTACGAATGGACTTAATGCGGATGAGCACTTATACGACTTGACCCTCAGTCGTATGGCCTCCATTCGAGTGGCCCCAATCGTGCGAATGGACTCTCAATCGTGCGAATGAACCTTAATCGCACCTCATTCGGCCGTATGGCCTCCATTCAGTCGCCTAGCCCTAGCTGATGCAGAATGCAGTTCATCCCGAACCTAATCTGCCATTTTCGACCTCCAAGGTCATCAAAACCCATTCTAAGCCCAAATAAACCATCCTAAACCTTAGAGATGCATATCACAAACCATTCAAGCACACACAAGCTCACAAACAAAGCTCAAACGCATCATCCACACACATACACATACACAAACAGGTCAAACATACACACACTCAAAACCCGAATTTCAGATGTGTTCCAGCCCCAAATCATTCAAAAACGTTTAAATGAGGGGTCCTAGAACTCATACAAACGACCACAACGAGGAGATCTTCGATTTAACTCGCTTCTCAACAATTTTGGCTCACTCAAACCAACCCGAACCAACTTTTCTCCCTTTTTCTCTTCTTTCTCTCTTCTCCTCTTTCTTTGGCTGAAACTGTGGGTGTGGGGAGAGGGTAATGGCTGCGCTCTCCCTTTATATACCCCCACTTTCCCAACTTTCTCTCATTGGCGAGTTTGGTCCCTCGACTTTGGACTTTATTTCTTTTCTTCCTTCGACGACTTCAAAATAGAAAATAACGGGTGTTACAAGTCCACCCCCCTTAAATAGGTTTGGTCCTCGAACCTGTTATTCCTCGAACAAGCATGGGTAATGCTGTCTCATTTCTTCTTCAGTCTCCCACGTTGACTCGAATCCCTTCCTGTGCTTCCACTGTACCCGCACAAGAGGAACCACTTTATTTCTCAGTCTTTTCTCTTTCCGATCGATGATTGCCACTGGCTGCTCCACATAATTGAGCCGTTCGTCTACTTCGATATCCTCCAGTGGAACAATCATATCTTCGTCTGCCAAGCACTTCCTTAGATGAGATACGTGGAATGTCGGGTGAATTCCACTTAACTCATCCGGTAACTCCAGTCTATAGGCCACCTCTCCTACTCGAGCAATGATTCGAAAAGGGCCTATGTATCTCGGGCTCAACTTGCCCCGCTTTCAGAAACAAATGATACCCTTCCAAGGTGAGACCTTGAACATAACCCGGTCACCCACCTGGAATTCAATCGGTCTGCGTCGTTTATCAGCATACGACTTCTGTCTATCTTTGGCTGCCTTCATGAAGGCTTTGATCTTCTCAAGCTTCTCAGTCGTAGCCTCGATTACCTCGACGCTCCCCAATTCCTTCTGACCAATCCCACCCCAACAAACGGGTGTTCCGCATCTCCTATCGTATAGCATCTCATATGGTGGCATACCAATGCTGGCATGATAGCTGTTGTTGTATGAGAATTAGGCTAACGGTAAGTGGTCATCCCAACTTCCCCCAAAATCAATCACACATGCCTGAAGCATGTCCTCCAATGTCTGAATGGTCCTCTCAGACTGACCATCAGTTTAGGGATGATAAGGCGTGCTAATATTTAACCTCGTCCCCATCACGTCGTGGAATTTCTTAACTTTGGATGTAAACCAGGTGTCACGATCAGACACAATAGACACCGACACATCATGACGAGTTACAATTTCCTTAATAAACAGATAAGCCAACTCTCGGATGAATATGTCTCGCGGATCGGTAGGAAGTGAGCACTTTTCGTCAAACGGTCGACAATCACCCATATAGCATCATACCCTTTTGGAGTACGCGGCAACTTCGTAATGAAATCCATGGTGACGTGCTCCCACTTCCATTCCGGTATATCCAAAGGTTGAATCTTCCCATACGGCTTCTGATGCTTGGCCTTCACCTATAGACAAGTAAGGCATTTACTCACATACTCCACTACGTCACGCTTCATACTCGGCCACCAATAATCTTTCTTCATGTCTTGATACATCTTTGTGGCACCTAGATGAATGGAGTATCGAGTCTTGTGAGCTTCATCTAAGATCTTCACCCGTAGATCCCCAAAACAAGGAATCCACGTTCTCCCGAATCGAGTTCTAACACCAAGCGTGTCTTCACCCAATTCTGGGACCAGACCTCTCATCATCTCAGAGTTAAGATGATTTTTTTTAGTGCCTCATCTTGAAACTCTTTGACATGCTTCATCATGTCAGAGATCATGATCAGCTGATATGCTTTCACCCAAATCGGCTCGGGCCTCTCTTTCCGACTAAGGGAATCAGCCACCACGTTAGCCTTGCCCGGATGGTAATTGATCTCACAATCAAATTCCTTTATGTGCTCCAACCACATTCTCTGCCTCATGTTCAGGTCCTTCTGCTCAAAGAAATACTTTAAGCTTTTGTGGTCAGTGAGTATGGTGCACTTCGTCCCGTAAAGATAGTGCCTCCAAATCTTTATTGCAAAGACCATGGCTGCTAGCTCCAAGTCATGAGTAGGATAATTGACTTCATGAACCTTCAACTATCGGGATGCATAGGCTATAACATTCCCTTTTTGCATCAATACGCACCCCAACCCCGAGAAGGAAGCATCAGAATAAACCACCAGATCTTCGCTTCCATCAGGTAATGACAGAACAGGAGCTTGAGTCAACCTCGCCTTCAATTCCTCAAAAGCCTTCTCTTGAGCTTGAACCCATACAAACTTTACATCTTTCCGGGTCAACTTGGTCAGTGGAGAAGCGTTCTTGTAAAAGTCTTGGATGAATCTTCTATAGTAGCCCGCCAAACCCAAGAAGCTACGAATCTCGGATGGCGTCTTTGGAGGCTTCCATTGCATCACTGTCTCCACCTTTGCCAGGTCCACCATAATCCCATTAGGATTCACCACATGACCCAAGAATTGAACCTCGCGCAACCAGAACGCGCACTTGGAGAAATTGGCATACAGCTTCTCCCTCCTCAACATCTGTAGAACCTCCCGAATGTGTCCGGCATGCTCTAACTCGCTCTTTGAATAAATCAGGATATCATCAATAAACACAATCACTGATTTATCTAACATTGGCTGACACACCCGATTCATTAGATCCATAAAAGCAGCTGGCGCATTAGTCAAACCAAAAGACATAACAAGAAACTCGTAGTGACCATAGCGCTTGCGAAAAGCTGTTTTAGGGATATCTTGCTCCTTCACCTTCAACTGATGGTAACCGGATCGAAGATCTATCCTTGAAAACCAACTAGCACCTTGAAGCTGATCGAACAAATCGTCTATTCTTGGTAAGGGGTATCGGTTCTTCACTGTCAACTTATTCAGCTCACGGTAGTCGATGCACATCCTCATATTACCGTCTTTCTTCTTCACAAACAAGACCGGAGCACCCCAAGGAGAGATACTCGGTCTGATGAACCCCTTATCAAGCAGCTCTTGTAGCTACTCCATCAACTCCTTCATCTCAGTCGGAGCCAACCGATACGGTGCCTTGGCAACAGGTTGGGCACCCGGTATCAGATAATCTGAAACTCAATCTCTCGGTCAGGTGGCACTCCTGATAAATCTTCTGGGAACACGTCCGGAAAGTCACACACAACCGGTACGTCAGATAGTTATGGTGTTCGCGTATCTACATCCTTTACATAGGCCAAGTAGGCACTACATCCATGCCTCACACACTTTCCTGCCACCGCCATCGATATCACATTCGGAATCGTAGTAACCCGATCACCATAAACCGTCACTGAACTACCGTCAGGCGCTGCCAAACAAATCATCTTCTTGCAACACACAATGTTCGCCTCGGAGTCCGCCAACCAATACATCCCAAGAACCAAATCAAGACCACCTAAGGCCATCACGAACGGTCCAATAGGAAACTTATGACCCTCAGATTCCACATTACAGTTCTCTATCATCTTCGAAATCCTGGTAGACTTACCTATGGCAGTTTCAACATCGAAGGGTGCATCAACACGTCTACTACTAACAGGCAGCTTAGCATAGAAAGCAGCAGAAATAAAACTTTTACTAGCACCCGAATCAAATAACACAAAAGCTAAAGTTTGGTTCACTAGAAACGTACCAGACACGACATCAGGGTCCGTCCTAGCTTCCTCTTGTGTCATAGTGAATGCCCTGGCGCTCGCCCTCGGCCCTTCACCTCCCGTCTTCTTCGCCCCGGAACTCTCGGTCCTCGGCTTCTTACAATCCCTACTCATATGACCTCTTCACCATAGTTATAGCACCAGACCATACGACAATCCTTTGCCATGTGCCCCACCTTCCCACATTTGAAGCACAAGTTCGACCCAAACCTACACTCCTCACTATGCTCCCTTCCACACTTGCCACACCGCTTCGACCCCGCACTTGATGTGACCACACGACGGTCATCCAATTGTGCCTTCTTATTACCCGTCGAGGCATCACCCCGACCAAACCTCTTCCCCTGCCAGTTTCGATCACCACCTTCAATCACCACCACCACAGCCCTTTCATCATATAGCCTCTTACCAAATCCACCACTGACCTAAACGTTCTCGGACAGGCGGCAATCATGTGCCTGCGAATATCCATTGGCAAAACCTGAATATACCTCTTGATCTTTCGAGACAGTGGTGTTACCTGATCCGGCACCAGACATGCCATCTCGTTGAATTTGGTGGTATACTGTTGGTGCATCATCGTTCCCGGATCCAGCTGCAAGAACTCTCTCTCAAGCTTATCCAGTTCTCTGTGAGGACAAAACTTCTCAATCACCTACTTCTTCAGTTCAGACCATCTCATTCTCCCAATGGCCTTGCCACCCTCGGCTTGGATTATATTGTCCCACTAGCACAGAGTCGAGTTTACAAATGAATGGGTAGCAAACTTCACCTTCTGGTCCTCCCAGCACTCGCTGATATCAAGAACAGCCTCCATTTCCCTTACCCAACGGTGCGCAGCAGCAGCAGTGCTGTTTCCATCAAAAGTTGGGGGCTTGCATCTCATAAACGCCCCATAGTTACAGCCTCGTGCTGCCTCCTGCACTGGCTCTTCTTCTTCCTCCTCTTCTTCATCATCCGAGAGAACCGTTTCAGGCTCCGGTTGCTCTCATCCTCCCGAGGACCTGTTCCTCTCCTTTCTTTCTCCTTCCCGTACTGCCTTGATCACTTCGGTCACCACAAATGGTAAGATTGTCTGCATGACCTGATGAACTTCTTTCACAACAGCCTCCTTTACTGAGGCTCTCAGATTGGCGCTCTCGTCGCCACCCTCTGGATGAGGGGTCTCTGGTTCTTCATGAACCACCTTCTCAACTCGGGGTTTCCTTCTCTTGGGTCGCTGTTCAGCACCGTGACCTCCACCACGAGAGGCTTTCGAAGATCTACCACCAGCCATCACACACACACTGAAAGATTCAAACACCAACACGGTCATTCAAGGGAACAACTTAGTTTATGTCAAGTATAGTAAGCCCCTAATTACAGTGGCCAGTTGTGATTAGCCACTTACTTTACTTTTCACACCCCGAGCATTACCTATCCTGACTACATCAGTATTTAGATCCACAAACAACACATAACACATCACATGCGCACATAATACCGGTTAACTTTACGAAAATAACTGATGGCACGCAGCTACTCAGATTGACATCCCTTCCCATTTCGTCCCATTCTCAGTTTAAGTTAAGGCTTATTTTGAAAATTTATCCATTTCACTTAAACTTTGGCTCTGATACCAACTTGTAAGGCCCCGTTCCTGGGACGCTTACAGTTGGATCCTCATCGCACATAAAACATATAATTACATTTGTATCTCATAAAGCACCACAACGGAAACATTTAAAAATAAATTTTCATTTCAATATAGTAGCTTTTGCAAAATAATACATCGTTAATCACTTACAAAATACATTGTTGCATTACATCACAAAAGCATTATATAAATGTATGCCATCCCAAAAGAGCGGAGTAGCCACCTCGTGCCATCCTCAGCAATCATTACCTGCCAATTGGAAACACATCAAAGTCAGCGTTGCTGAGTGAGTTCTAGTTTTATAAAATAAAACATACTCTTCTTTCGTTAAAACCGTTATTTACGTGCATGCGATCATGCATCATACTTACACATAGATGATAATTATTATCTTCATCGTTCGTTAACTTCCGTTCATTCATTCATTCCTTCTTTCATTCGTTCGTTCATCATTACATATTTTCCTTTCATCATCACCATGAACTTTACCCTTCATTGTTGTGGTACTGGACCTAAGCCTATTAAAGACCTTCATCGGTGGTGCTCGGCATCAAGTGGTCACAGCACCTCTGGTAAAGTTCAGGTATACCATTGTCATATGCTATGCCCTTCATTCTCGTGGTACTGGACCTAAGCCTATAAAAGACCTTCATTGGCGGTGCTTGGCACCAAATGGTCACAGCACCTAAGGCACGCAACAATGGTTCATCCATATGGTCAATCACAAAGAAAGACCCTGATGTGCATCCTCCCGGGGTAGCGAACCCGCACACCGTTGGGCTAACACCTTAATGGCGTGTCCCGACATCCAGTGCTTGCAAGACTTTCATTACTTCATCGCTCATTAATGCATGCATTCTTACTTCATGTTCCTCTTACATTATCTTTCATTTTACGTTACATAATACTTCATTTCATTCATTAACATTCAACGTAAAGCCATAGGAAAGATAAACATACATCATAATAAAGAACATAACATACATAGTCATCAACATCATACAGGGCAACATCATACATACATAACGTGCATAATCATGAAACATCATCATCATCATTCCCAACATGCTCTCTAAGGCCTCAACAGTCATCTAACATGAACTTTATGTCCAAACTTACATATGCACTTTCCCCCGAAAGTCAGAAGTTAAACTACACTTCTCCTCGGGTGCAACAGCCCAATTCAGGCGTATGGACACTCTTCAGTCGCATGGCCTCCATGCGACTGAACACCATGCCAATGAACCAATGTGGATGAACACTCATGCGAATGGACACCTAATTGTATGAATGGACTTAATGCGGATGAGCACTTATGCAACTGGACCCTCAGTCGCATGGCCTCCATGAGAGTGGCCCCAATCATGCGAATGGACTCTCAATTGTGCGAATGAACCTCAATCGCACCTCATTCGGCCGTATGGCCTCCATTCGGTCGCCTAGCCCTAGCTGATGCAGAATGTAGTTCATCCCAAACCCAATCTGCCATTTTCGACCTCCAAGCTCATCTAAACCCATTGTAAGCGCAAATCGACCATCCTAAACCTTAGGTATGCATACCATAACACCATTCAAGCACACACAAGCTCACAAAAAAGGCTCAAACGCATCATACACACACATAGACATAACATACACACACTCAAAAACCCGATTTTCAGATATGTTCCAGCCCCAAATCATTCAAAAACGTTTAAATGAGGGGTCCTAGAACTCACACAAATGACCACAACGAGGAGAGCTTCGATTTAACGCGCTTCTCAACAATTTTGGCTCACTCAAACCAACCCGAACCAACTTTTCTCCATTTTTCTCTTCTTTCTCTCTTCTCCTCTTTCTTTGGCTGAAACTGTGGGTGTGGGGAGAGGGTAATGGCTGCGCTCTCCCTTTATATACCCCAACTTTCCTAACTTTCTCTCATTGGCGAGTTTGGTCCCTCGACTTTGGACTTTATTTCTTTTCTTCCTTCGTCGGCTTCAAAATAGAAAATAACCGGGTGTTACAAGTCCACCCCTCTTAAATAGGTTTGGTTCTCGAAACCTGTTATTCCTCGAACAAGCGTGGGTAATGCTGTCTCATTTCTTCTTCAGTCTCCCACGTTGACTCGGATCCCTTCCTGTGCTTCCACTGTACACGCACAAGAGGAACCACTTTATTTCTCAGTCTTTTCTCTTTTCATAGATGATTGCCACTATTGCTTCACATAATTGAATTGTTCGTCTACTTCGATATCCTCCATTGGAACAATCATATCTTCGTCTGCCAAGCACTTCCTTGATGAGATACGTGGAATGTCGGGTGAATTTCACTTAACTCATCCGGTAACTCCAGTCTATAGGCCACCTCTCCTACTCGAGCAACGATTCAAAAGGGCCTATGTATCTCGGGCTCAACTTGCCCCCCTTTCAGAAACAAATGATACCCTTCCAAGGTGAGACCTACAACATAACCCGGTCACCCACCTGGAATTCAATCGGTCTGCGTCGTTTATCAGCATACGACTTCTGTCTATCTTTGGCTGCCTTCATGAAGGCTTTGATCTTCTCAAGCTTCTCAGTCATAGCCTCGATTACCTCGACGCTCCCCAATTCTTTCTGACCAATCCCACCCCAACAAAGGGGTGTTCCGCATCTTCTACCGTATAACATCTCATATGGTGGCATACCAATGCTAGCATGATAGCTGTTGTTGTATGAGAATTCGGCTAATGGTAAGTGGTCATCCCAACTTCTCCCAAAATCAATCACACATGCCTAAAGCATGTCCTTTAATGTCTGAATGGTCCTCTAAGACTGACCATTAGTTTGGGGATGATAAGGCGTGCTAATATTTAACCTCGTCCCCATCACGTCGTGGAATTTCTTCCAAACTTTGGATGTAAACCAGGTGTCACGATCAGACACAATAGACACCGACACATCATGACGAGTTACAATTTCCTTAATAAACAAATAAGCCAACCTCTTGGATGAATATGTCTCGCGGATCGGTAGGAAGTGAGCACTTTTCGTCAAACGGTCGACAATCAACCATATAGCATCATACCCTTTCGGAGTACGCGGCAACTTCGTAATGAAATCCATGGTGATGTGCTCCCACTTCCATTCCGGTATATCCAATGCTTGAATCTTCCCATACGGCTTCTGATGCTCAGCCTTCACCTATAGACAAGTAAGGCATTTACTCACATACTCCACTACGTCACTCTTCATACCCGGCCACCAATAATCTTTCTTTATGTCTTGATACATCTTTGTGGCACCTGGATGAATGGAGTATCGAGTCTTGTGAGCTTCATCTAAGATCTTCACCCGTAGATCCCCAAAACGAGGAATCCACGTTCTCCAGAATCGAGTTCTAAACACCAAGCGTGTTTTCACCCAATTCTGCGACCAGATCTCTCATCCTCTCAGAGTTAAGATGATTTTCTTTCAGTGCCTCATCTTGAAACTCTTTGACTTGCTTCATCACGTCAGAGGTCATGATCAGCTGATATGGTTTCACCCGAATCGGCTCGGGCTTCTCTTTCCGACTAAGGGTATCAACTACCACGTTAGCCTTGCGCTGATGGTAATGAATCTCATAATCATAATTCTTTATGAGCTTCAACCACCTTCTCTACCTTATGTTCAGGTCCTTAGCTAATACGTACACCTAATTAGTAATTAAACTAAACTTATTATGTACACTCATAATATAACACATATTTACATGAAATTAGTTAAAAGTTACGTAACTAAAAAGATTTACCAAATAAGTTTTGAAAGAACCCAAAACGACAAACTAATATCGAAACTCTATTATGATTTACCTATCATTACTAAACCGATTATAGTTCATTCTCATACAAACTTTTCCCTAACATATAAACGAAAAATCTAACTAAAGCTTGTATCCACTTTTATAAGTCTATATATTTAGGATCTTCGTCATATTCTGCAAAAGTTGATGATGTTTATAATTTTGTTTATGGTCGCATAAACCCTTTGTATTATTTATGCAAAATTTCTAACATTATTATATATATATTAAATAGCAACTTCGATGCTACAAGATAGTTTTAAGACTTTTCAAATTTGCGACAAGGTTTTTGCTTGGTTTTCATTAGAGCCATAGTTTATTTTAAGTTAATTTTAGTGTCAAGTAGTTTTAATAAAATCACATGCAAGCTCTGAAAATTGAATCACAATGAGGGCTGTTCATGTGTATTTATTCTACGTTTTCATTTTTAGAAATATTTAATAATTTGATGTGTTGCCAAACCAAACCCATTGCTCATAACCTGAGGATAATCTCTCACCCATACGTTTATACCAGTATTTATTTTTGTTATTTCAGATAAACCGATCCGATAACAAATAAAATCACGTCACATAAGATAGTAGAAAACGATAAACTCCCGCATGTCGCAGAGAAGAAAACACTAATTTGAATTAAATAGCACAATCAATATTTGTGTCTTTATTATTAAATTTGATATGTAACTTATTATACCACGTGGGTTAATTTATGAATAATGAGTTTAATTTCAATTTAAATATCATATATTCATAGGTCACTTTCATATTTATGCAACATATAAACAACATAAAATTTGTAAGATCGGTCTTGTGAGAAAGTCTCGGAATGAAATTCTTCACGGTAACATGATTAGAGCAAGAAGATGTAAGTTATCAAGAAGAAACAAGCAACATGTAAATAAATTCTAGTAGTATTGTTCTCTAATAAATATTACACATATACTATTTGCATATAAGAGTACTAATGGACATAATCAAATAAGCAAACGATATATACTAAACCAAAAAGGTCTCACGCAAGAACTAACTTCTCGCGCAGATCAAAGTTTTCATGCAATCAGAACTTCAAAATCTCGTTTTGATTTCCCGAGCCTTTAGGTTCAATCGCTACATCAAATCTTCAATAATCTACGTCTGTAACTTTGTAACTGCCATCATAAGCATACAATTGGTAAGAGCCTTTGTGATCAAAACAACCAAATTAAGCTGCTAGAAAATGAACCGATTCATCAGCTTCAATTGGACAAGCTTGAAGCCTTCTCAAATCTTCTTTATTGAATTTGAGCAAGTCAAGATGATAAGGCACTCTTTGTCAACATAGTAGATCATAGCATACCCAGTAATCTTCTCACAAACCTACCTTATTAGTTTTGATAAACTATTGATTGATATAGGACGTGAATTGCAATCTAGCTTCATATCTGGGATGCTTGAACACTCTGATCTTTATTGGTGTGTTGGTTTTGAATCTATGCATTTCTTATCTCCAATGACTTTGGATTTAGCAGTTTTAAAGTCCTTGAAGTTGGTTTTTCTTTGCCTCCTAATCATATTTCTTATCCAATTAGCTTTTCCATAATTTCTTGTATTGATGAATGGTACACATCCCGTTGTATACAAATTGTCACTCTAAGTGTAAGGAAATCATACTCATCTTGATAATACCCGATAGCTCTAGCGCATCGTTTGACAACATACATATTTTTCTCTTCACTATAAGCCCAACTCAAGAGTGGCTCTAAATTTCCATACCGAGTAAACGGTTTGGAATGTCTCGACGTATGCACATAAATAGGAGGTGGAGGAGAGAGCACCAATAGATTCCCAACCTGACGTGAAGCAATCTTTCTCATTATGTCGCTAGTGTCAGATGTTTACTACTCAACTCTAGAATTAGTGGCAATTTCTCCCTCTTTTCATCCTTATCATTATCATCACCATCATCATCACCACCATCATCATCATTATCATTGAACTTATAATCAACTTTGTCTAATCCGTCATCCTCATCTTCTGTCTTGATATGTTGAACATCATGCTCAGGTTCCATAATCGATTCACAAACATCTTAAACCACAGGTTGATATTCAGTAATTTCTTCAGCCAAAATAATAGTGGTTTCTAGATCAACAGTAGTTGTCTTTGTAGTTTGAGCATCAAAAACAAGATCAGTACCAGCAAATTGTTGTCTACTAGACTCCCCAACTTCACTATATCTACTATGATTAAGCTGCTTAGATGTAAATGAAAATTTTGATGTGAGGTCTCTAATTGTAAGGCTCCGTTCCCGGGATGCTCACATCTGGTTAGTCATTGCACATAAAACATATAATTTCATTGATTTAAAGAAAACATTGCAGTGGAAACATTAAAACTAACATTTCATTTCATTATAAAAGCTTTTGCAAATTAATACATCGTTTCAGATTATAAAATACTCGTTGCATTACATCACAAAAGCATTATAAAAATGGATGCCATCCAAAAGGAGCCAAGTAGCCACCCCTTGCCATCCTCAGCAATCTTTACCTGCCAACTGGAAACACATAAAAGTCAGCGTTGCTGAGTGAGTTCTAGTTTTAAAACAAACAAACTTTACTTTCATTTAAAACCACTCTTTACTCTTTATCAAATCATACTATATACTCGTACTTGATCACACACCGTACATACACATTCTTTCTTTATCTCTTTATCTCTTACCTCTTTCCGGATCCGTGTCATCAGCTATACCCCAAACGTATGCACAAAACGGGTCGAAGATCATAATTGACTTCCATAATGCACATAGCCTGGCACTAGTACCGGGGCAAGCGACAAAGATCCCAATTGTATACTACACCTCAAACGTATGCACAAAAAGGGCCGAAGATCATATTTGACTTTCATAACGCACATAGCCTGGCACCAGTACCGAGGTGAGTATTCACTATAATCCACGTACTACATCGTTGGTCAGTCACAAAGACTGGACCCCTGTGCGCATTCTTATGGGTTAGATTGAGCTTACGACATTATAGAGTCGTGCACCTCCGTACATTCTGCTTGCAAGCGTTTCTTATTTTCATTCATTCATTAATGCATGCATTCTTTCATTATGTTCCTCTTTTCATTATCTTCCACTTTACGATACATAATACTTTTCATTTTATTCATTTACATTCAATGTAAAGCCATGGGAAAATAGCATATAAAAATAAGGAACACAAACATGAACATACAAAACATCACCATATAAGCACCATCATACATACATAACCCCACCATCCTCTATGACCTCAAAAAGTCAACTTACTTGAACCCCCGGGAACCTCCCAAGTCAAAGCCTACATCTACTCTTTCCCTCATAAATCAGAAAATAAACTATGTTCTTTCGGGCACATGAGCCCTATATGGGCGTATGGGCACTATTCAGTCGCATGGCTTCCAGGCGCATGAGAACACTTAGGCGTATGGACACTATGCGTATGGACTCTTAGTCTCATAGCCTTCAGTCGCATAACTTCCATGCGTTTGACCCTCAGTCGCATGGCATTCGGGCGTATGCGCTTCAGTCGCATGACCTTCAGCCGCATTTCCTCCAATCGCATGGCCTTCGCCGTATTTCCTTCGGTCGCATGACTATTCAGGAGCATGAACTTTAGTCGCATGACATCGGGAGCATGACCTTCAGTCGCATGCCTTTCGACCATATGGCCTCCATCGCATGCCATTCAGGCGCATGGACTTCTAGTCGCATGAGCCCTAGCTGGGTGCAGAATGAAGTCTCTTCGAACCTGAACTGCAAATTTCGACCTCCGACCATTTTCTAACCTTTTCTAAGCTTACACAAACCATCCTAAGCCTTAGAAACACGACCATAACATCATTCAAGCATCACAAGCCCAAGCACGAGCCCCACCCGTTCGCACACACATACAAACACACACGAACGGGTTCAACACCCAACATAACCAAAAACAGTTTGCTATGTGTTCCAACCCCAAAATCATTAAAATCGTGTAAAAGAGGGTCCTAGAACTCACCTTAGTAGCTTCTTCGGATAGAACTTCCCACAACCTGCTTGAATCGACTCTTTCTCTCCTTGATTCTTCAAGAACCCAAAGCTTCCTCCCCTTTTTCCTTTCTCTCTCTCTCTCTGATCCGAATGGAATGGAGTATAGAGGGAGAGTGGGCTGCCATGCCCCCCCCCCCTTTTACACCCACTCCTCCAAACTTTTGTCCTTTTTGGCAAAATTAGTCCCTCAACTTGGGCTTTATTTCTTTTCTTTCTTTTTCTTTCTTTCTTTGGCTACAAGGAAAATAACCGGTGTTACAAGTCCACCCCCTTATATAGGTTTCATCCCCGAACATGTTATTCCTCGAACAAACATGGGTAATGCTGTCTGATCTCTTCTTCAGTCTCCCACGTAGTCTCAAATCCCTTTCTGTGCTTCCACTGTATGCGCACAAGGGGAACCACTTTATTCCTTAATCTCCTCTCTTTACGATCAATGACCGCCATTGGTCACTATACTTAATTGAGTCATTCATCTACCTCGATATCCTTCAGTGGAACATCATATCTTTGTCCGCTAAACACTTTCTCAGATGAGATACATGGAATGTCGGGTGAATTCCACTTAACTCGTCTAGTAACTCCAATCTATAGGCCACCTCTCCTACTCGAGCAATGATTCGGAAAGGCTCTACGTACCTTGGGCTCAACTTGCCCTGCTTTCTGAACTGCATGATACCTTTCCAAGGTCAAACCTTCAACATGACTCTATCACCTACTTGGAACTCAATCGGTCTACGTCTCTTATCAGCGTACGACTTTTTCCTATCTTTAGCCGCCTTCCTAAAGGCTTTGATCCTTCCCCGCTTCTTAGTCATAGCCTCGACCACTTCGACGCTCCCTAACTCTTTATGACCAATATCGCCCCAACACACGGGCGTTCTGCATCTAATACCGTATAGCATCTCATAAGGGGGCATACCAATGCTGCCAATAGTTGTTGTTATATGAGAACTCAGCTAACGGTAAGTGGTCATCCTAACTTCCTCCAAAATCAATGACGCATGCCCGAAGCACATATTCCAGTGTCTGAATCGTCCTTTCTGACTGACCATCCGTCTGAGGATGATAAGCCGTGCTAATATGTAACCTCGTCCCCATCGCATCGTGGAATTTTTTCCAAAATTTGGATGTAAACCGGGTGTCACGATCAGACACAATAGACACCAGCACACAATGACGAGTTACAATCTCCTTAATGAACAGATCCGCCAACCTCTCAGATGAATATGTCTCCTAAATCGGTAGGAAGTGAGCATTTTTTGTCAAACGATCAACAATCACCCATATTGCATCATACCCTCGCGCGGTACACGGTAGCTTCGTAATAAAGTCCATGGTGATACACTCCCACTTCCACTCTAGTATATCCAACGATTGGATCTTCCCATACAACTTCTAATGCTTCGCCTTCACTTGCAAGCAAGTAAGGCACTTACTCACGTACTCCACTACGTCGCGCTTCATACCCGACCACCAATAATCTTTTCTCATATCTTGATACATCTTTGTTGCACCGGGATGAAGGAGTATCGAGTCTTATGAGCTTCGTCCATAATCCTCCCACGTAAATCCCCGTATCGAGGAATCCACATTCGTCCGAATCGGGTCCTAACACCAAGTGTGTTTTCACCCAACTCTGCGACCAGACCTCTCATTCTTTCAGAGTTAAGATGATCTTCTTCGAATGCCTCATCTTGAAACTCCTTGACCTGCTTCATTACATCAGAGGTCATAATCAACTGATACGCCTTCACCCGAATCGGCTTGGTCTCTCCTTTCGGCTAAGGGCGTCTGCCGCCACATTGGCTTTGCCCGGATGGTAATGGATCTTGCAATCGTAGTCTTTTATGAGCTCCAACCATCGCCTCTGCCTCATGTTCAAATCTTTCTACTTGAAGAAGTACTTCAAGCCCTTGTGGTCAGTGAATATGGTGCACTTCGTCCCGTATAAGTAGTGCATCCATATCTTTAACGCGAAGATCACAGCTGCTAGCTCCAAGTCATGAGTAGGATAATTAACCTCATGAACTTTCACTGTTAGGTTGCGTAGGCTATAACCTTTCCCCTTTGCATCAACACACATTCCAACCCCAAGTAGGAAGCATCTGAATAAACCACCAATCTTTGCTCCCATCGGGTAACGACAAGACAGGAGCTTGAGTCAACCTCGCCTTTAACTCCTCAAAAGCCTCCTATTAAGCTTGACCCCATACAAACTTTACATCTTTTCGGGTCAACTTGGTTAATGAAGAAGCGACTTAGAGAAGTCTTGAATGAACCTCCCATAATAGCCCACCAAACCCAAGAAACTACGAATCTCAGAAGGCATCGTTGGTGACTTCTATTGCATCACCGCCTCCACCTTTTCCGGGTCTACCATAATCCCCTCAGGATTCAATACATGACCCAAGAACTGGATTTCGCGCAACCAGAACGCGCACTTGGAGAACTTGGCATACAGTTTCTCCTTCCTCAACGTCTCTAACACTTCTCGAATGTGACCGGCATGCTCCATCTCGCTCTTTGAATAAATCAGGATGTCATCAATAAACACAATCACTGAGTTATCCAACATCGACTGACACACTCAATTCATCAAATCCATAAAAGCAGCTGGCACGTTGGTCAAACTAAATGACATAACGAGAAATTTGTAGTGTCCATAACGCGTGCGCAAAGCTGTTTTAGGAATATCCTGCTCCTTCACTTTCAACTGATGGTATCCAGATCGAAGGTCCATCCTCGAGAACCAACTGACACCCTGAAGCTGATCAAATAGGTCATCAATTCTCGGTAAGGGGTACCGATTCTTCACCGTCAGCTTATTCAACTCATGGTAGTCAATACACATTCTCATGCTACCATCTTTCTTCTTCATGAATAAGACCGAGCACCCGAATGAGAGATACTCGGTCTAATGAACTCCTTATCAAGCAGCTCTTGCTATTGCTCCATCAACTCTTTCATCTTTGTTGGAGACAACTGATACAGTACCTTAGCTACAGGTTGGGCACCCGATATCAAGTCAATCTGGAACTCGATCTCACGGTCAAGTGGCACTCCAGGTAAGTCTTCGGGAAACACATCTGGAAAGTCATGCACTATCGGTACATCGGATAGTTGTGGTGTTGGCGTGTCCATGTCCTTTACATAGGCCAAATAAGCATTACATCCATGCCTTGTACACTTTCCCGCCACCGCCATCAAAATCACCTTCGGTATCGTAGTGACTCGATTACCATAAACCGTCACCAAACTCCGATCGGACACTGTCAAACGAATTATCTTCTCGTAACACACAATATTCGCCTATAGTCCGCTAACCAATCCATTCCCAGGACTACGTCAAACCCGCCTAAGGTCATCATGAATGGTCTAACAGGAAATTTGTGACCTTCTAATTCCACGTCACTACCTTCTATTACCTCAGAAATCCTGGTAGACTTACCTATGGCAGTTTCTACATCAAATGGCGTATCTACACTCCTACTACTAACAGGAAGTTTAGCATAAAAAGCAGTAGAAATAAAACTCTTACTAGCACCAGAGTCAAACAACGAAAAAGCAAGAGTTTGGTTAACTAGAAACGTACCTGACACCACATCGGAGTCCGCCCCTAGCCTTCTCCTGCATCATCGTGAAGGCTCTACGCTTGCCTTCTGTCCTTCAGTTCCGATCGTCTTTCTTGCCCCGGAACTCCCGTCCATTGGCTTCTTACAGTCACTGCTTATGTGACCCTTTCCACCATAGTTATAACACCTCTTCACCCCACACTCTCTTTCCAGATAACCAGGCCTCCCACACTTGAAGCAGAGGTTTGATCCCCACCTGCACTCTCCAGTATGCCCCTTTCCACACTTACCACACCTTATCATCTCCGTACCAGACATGGCCACACACCAGTCATCCGCCCTGGCCCCCTTGCTGTTTGGAGTGAAACCCCTATGTTCAACCCTCTTTCCGTTCCAATTCTTGTCGCCACTACTCTTCTTATCCACTTCAATCGCAGTCGTCTCCTTCACCGCCCTAATTACCTCAATCACCATAGATGGCAGAATCATCTGCATGACTTGATGTACTTCTTTCGCAACAGCCTCTTTCTATGTGGCCCTCAAACTAGCAATATCATCACTGCCTTCCGGGTGATGGATCTCGGGCTCTTAGAGTGCCATTTCAGCAGATCTAGCCATGCTTCTCGTGACACGCGGTCTAGCACCACGTCCACCACAACCTCCACCATGTGAAGCTTTCGATGATCTATCACCGGCCATCCTCTAACACGCTATAAGATTCAAACACCAACATGGACATTCAAGGGAATAACTCAGTTTATATCAAGTATAGTAAGTCCCTAATTATAGTGGCCAGTTGTAATTAGCCACTTACTTTACTTTTCATACCACAAGCATTTCCTATCCTAACTACATCAGTATCTAAATCTACTAACAGCACATAAACCACATAACATGTGCACGTAATACCGGTTAACATTAAGAAAATACCTGATGGCACGCAGCTACTCGGACTGGCATCCATTCCCTTTCCGTCCCATTCTCAGTTTAAGTTTAGGTTTCTTTTGAAAATTTACCCGTCTCACTTAAACTTTGGCTCTGATACCAACTTGTAAGGCCCCGTTTCCGGGACGCTCACAGCTGGTCATTCATCGCACATAAAACATATAATTTCATTAATTTAAAGAAAACATTGCAGTGGAAACATTATAACTAACATTTCATTTCATTATAAAAGATTTTGCTAATTAATACATCGTTATTAGGTTACAAAATACTCGTTGCATTACATCACAAAAGCATTATAAAAATGGATGTCATCCAAAAAGATTCAAGTAACCGCCCCGTGCCATCCTCTGTAATTTTTACCTGCCAACTTGAAACACATAAAAGTTAGCATTGCTGAGTGAGTTCTAGGTTTAAAACAAAACATACTTTACTTTCATTTAAAATCATTCTTTACTCTTTATCAAATCGTACTATATACTCGTACATGATCACACACCGTATGTACACATAGATAATACCATTATTATCTTCCTTTACTGTTCAGCACATTCATTCTTTATCTCCTTATCTCTTTACTTCTTTCCAGATCAATGCCATCAGCTATACCCCAAACGTATGCACACAATGGGTCGAAGATCATAATTGACTTCCATAACGCACATAGTCCGGCACAAGTACCGGGCAAGCGACAAAAATCCCAACTGTATACTACCCCTCAAACGTATGCACAAAACGGGCCGAAGATCATAATTGACTTCCATAATGCACATAGCCTGGCACCAATACCGAGGTAAGTATTCACTATAATCCACGTACTACATCGCTGGGCAGTCACAAAGACTGGACCCCTGCGTGCATTCTTATGGGTTAGCTAAACCACACACAGTTGAGCTTACGAAATTTTAGAGTCGTGCACCTCAGTACATTCTGCTTGCAAGCGTTTCTTACTTTTATTCATTCATTAATGCATGCATTCTTTCATTATGTTTCTCTTTTCATTAACTTCCACTTTACGATACATAATACTTTTCATTTCATTCATTTACATTCAATGTAAAGCCACAGGAAAATAAGCATATAAAAATAAGGAACACAAACAATAACATACAAAACATCACCATACAAGGCACTATCATACATACATAACCCAACACATCCTCTATGACCTCAAAAAGTCAACTTACTTGAACCCCCGGGAACCTCCCAAGTCAAAGCCTACATCTACTCTTTCCCCTGTAAATCAGAAAATAGACTATGTTCTTTTGGACGCATGAGCCCTATTTGGGCGTATGGGCACTATGTAGTCGCATGGCCTTCCAGGCGCATGAGAACACTTAGGCGTATGGACACTATGTATATGGACTCTCAGTCGCATAACTTACATGCATATGACCCTCAGTCGCATGGCATTCGGGCGTATGGGCTTCAGTCGCATGACCTTCGGCCGCATTTACTCCAGTCATATGGCCTTCAGCCGCATTTCCTCCAGTCGCATGACTATTCAGGCTCAAGACCTTTAGTCGCATGACTATCAGGCGCATGACCTTTAGTCGCATGCCTTTCAGCCGTATGGCCTCCAGTCGCATGCCATTCGGGCGCATGGACTTCCAATCGCATGAGCCCTAGCTGGGTGTAGAATGAAGCCTCTTCGAACCTGAACTGCAGATTTCGACCTCCGACCCTTTTCTAACATGTTCTAAGCTTAAACCAACCATTCTAAGCCTTAGAAACACGACCATAACATCATTCAAGCATCACAAGCCCAAACACGAGCCCCACCTATTCACACACACATACAAACACACATGAACGGGTTCAACACCTAACACAACCAAAAACAGTTTGTTATGTGTTCTAGCCCTAAAATCAGTAAAAAACATGTAAAAGAGGGGTCCCAGAATTCTCCTCAAGAATCTGGTTCCAGCCCCAAAATCAGTCAAAAACATGTAAAAGAGGGGTCTAGCCCCAAAAACAAATTGAGAATACCTGAACTTGACTCCCTGAACCATCACATGGACAATGAAGGATAGATCCTGAAGAATCTGGTCCCATCCACCATGCTTGTTTGATAAGCTGTGAATAACCACATAGAGCAAGAATTTCCATTTGGATGAGACCTTCCCTTTCCTGAAGGCATTGATAGAGTAGTCTCCCTCATAGCCTATCTGCGCAAAGGACTGGTTTACATCTTCCTTTGGGAAGAACACCTCACCTTCTTCATCATCCAGCTGAAGATGCATGTTAATGATGGCCGGAGTGATGAAGACTGTTCTCCCCTACACTATGGCAGATAATTCCTTCTCCCCATCCATTATGACCTCTTGGTAGGTCTTCCAGAATTCTAGCAAATGATCCTCATGGAGTGGAGGATCAATGGTGAGGGAGGTGAAGTAGTTCGACAGAGCTAAGAAATGGCAAACCTCTGAGAAATGAAGATCTTTCTCAGAGTTTAACAGAGCAACCTGGTTGTATTGCCTGTGTAACTGCATGGTAAAGTTTGGGTCATTTCTATGTTGAGGGTTGGCCATTTTGAGAGAGCTTAAGGATGAAGAAAGAAGAAAGAAAGAAATTTCAGAGAGAAATTTAGGGTTTTAGGTTTGGAGGAAAGAAGCAGATGATAGAAAGAGGGGGAAACCACTGGATTTATATGTGAAAAAGGATTTCAAATAAAGTTTCATGAAAGAGGATAAACTTTGAAATCGGAATGTTGGTCCCACCTCTGAAAAAGTAGTACTTTTACTCAAAAAGTAGTTTTTTTGGAAGTCAAAAACTTCCTAAGGTAAACTATCTTCGGAAGTTTTAATGAAAAAGTTTCCGAAGCTAAAATGACTTCGAAAGATTTTCCTAAGGATTCTGAGAATTTTGACTTCGGAAGAAAAATTAAAACTTGAATGCTTTGTCAAGCAGAACAAATCTTCCAAGAGTTAATTTTGCTTCAGAAGAAGATTTTCCTTGAAAACATATAAGTGCCAAAGAAAATTTTAAGCTTCGGAAGATATTTCAGAAATTTCTTCCAAAAAATACTTGGGCAGTTAATTGTTTTAAAGGCATAAGTTTCTTTCGAAGTTAAAAACATAACTTCCGAATGATCAAAATTATCATAATTCTAAGGAAATTCTTCAAAAAGTTTTCCATCCAAAGAAAACAAGAGCTTATGGAAATGATGAACTAGACAACTTAAGACACACAAATTTAAAGAAATAATAAGAATTAGTTTTAAGAAAAACCTACTCAAAGTTTATCATCCCAATAGCTTATACAACATATTTAAATCTCTTTTCATCAAAGGCTTTTGTAAATAGATATATTATTCATTTATGTGGACTTTGACTAGTTTAAATAATCCCTTTTCATAATTATCTTTTATCAAATGATACCTGATGTTGATGTGTTTGGTCCTTGAGTGCTACACAGGATTCTCTGTGATTGAGATAGCACTGTTGTTTTCTATGTGAATAGGAGTCTCCATGAAGTTTATCCCATAGTCCAGCATCTGATTCTGAATCCAAAGCACTTGAGCACAGCAGCTTGCAGCAGCAATGTATTCAGCTTCAGCAGTTGATGCAGAGACACAGGATTGTTTCTTGCATTGCCATGAGACAACCTTTCCACCAAAAAACTGACATCCCCCAGATGTAGACTTTGTAGTCATGTTGCAACCACTATAATCACTATTTGTATAAGCATACAAATTGAAATCAGAATTCTTAGGATACCACAGACCAAGTGTTGAAGCACCTTTAAGGTATCTTAGAATTCTTTTGACAGTGATAAGGTGAGACATTAGGGTTGGCTTGATATCTTGCACAGGTGCAAGTGGCAAACATAATATCAGGCCTGTTAGCTGTAAGATACATAAGAGACCCAATCATAGCCTGTATAAGTGTTCATCTACACACTCCCCCTCAAGATCAGGTCCAAGGGAGTGGTTCCTAGCTTTGGGTGTCTTAGCAATCTTACAATCAATCATGTTGAACCTCTTGAGTATGTCTTGAACATACTTTGACTGACTAATGAAGATGCCATATTCAACTTGCTTTACTTGAATTCCTAGAAAGAAATTAAGTTCCCCCATGGCACTCATTTCAAATCTGTCCTTCATCAGCTTCTCAAAGTTTTTGTAGAGCCTTGGATTAGTTGAACCAAAGATGATGTCATCCACATATACTTGAACTAGCAATATGTCATTTCCCTGTCCTTTGATGAAGAGAGTTCCATCTATAGTACCTCTCATGTATCCATGTTTGCAAAGAAACTGAGATAGAGTCTCATACCACTTCCTGGATGCCTGATGCAGCCCATAGAGAGCTTTGTCAAGCTTACTGACATAATCAGGATGATCAGGTCTACAAAACCAGGTGGTTGTTTGACATACACCTCTTCATCGATCACTCCATAAAGAAAAACACACTTTACATCAATTTGAAAGACCTTGAAGTTCTTGGATGCAGCAAATGCTAGGAATATCCTAACAGCTTCTAGTCTTGCTACAGGAGCAAAGACATCAGTGTAGTCAATCCCTTCTTCTTATGTGTATACTTGAACGACTAGTCTAGCTTTATTCTTGATAATAAAGCCTCCATCATCCTTCTTGTTCCTAAACACCCATTTGGTTCTAATGGTAATCTTCCTATGAGGAAGAGGACAAAGGTTCCAAACTCTGTCTTTTGAATTGAAGCAGCTCCTCTTGCATAGCTTCAACCCAACTTCCATCCTTTAGAGCCTTGTCAACTTTCTTTGGCTCTATCTGGGACAAGAAACAAGAGTGAAGACAAACATTTGCTTATGGGTTCGTCCTCTTGTTCTTACCCCTGAGACAACATCTCCAATGATGTTTGTAGTGGGATGAGACTTGTGGATCCTAAGCTGAGGGGTCACAGCAAGTTGCTGAGAAAGATCTAAATTAGAGAAATTTAGATCTGGCATAGATGTTTCTCCCACTACATCAGCACACTTATCAAGAGAAACTTGATCCAGAGTGTGTGACATCATTTATGTTGTCATCTATGGAGTGGTTATCAGCATCAAGAAAGTCTTGATCACTATCACCACTACCATCATTGTCTTCTGGTTGTGGAGCCTCTGAGCTGGAATTTGAAGGCATACTAGATGTATCAGCTGAGTTTGTCATTGTAGTGTTGATAAAAACCTCATTTGCAGAAGTAGTCCCAACTGGAGCTGAAGATGTATTACTTGAAGGTCTTCTCACTCAAATCTTGGATCAGGATCACCTGTATTTATGTTTTCTACAGATCCTTAAACAGTCTCACAAGATTTGTTAAAATAGTTGGTAACTAAATCAAGATCAAAAAGCCAATCAGGACCAGAACCAGCTACATAGGGCGTGTGTTCGTTGAAAGTCACATTGGCTGACTCCTCAACAATTCTAGTTCTGAGATTGTATACCCTGTAAGCCTTAGCTTAGGAAGAGTATCCAATGAAGTGTCCATCATCTGATTTCTTAGCAAATTTGGCAATTTGATCCTTCATTTTCAAGATGGTGCAAGGACATCCAAATGACCTGAGAAAAACAATGAAAGGTTTCCTCTTGTGCCAAAGTTCATAAGGAGTCTTGCATGAGTCTTAACTACTAAAACTCTATTCTACACATAGCAGGCAGTGTTGACTGGCTCTGCCCAGAAGGTGATAGGCAGCTTAGAGTTAGATAACATGGTTCTTGTAGCTTCAATCAGTATCATGTTTCTCCTCTCAGCAACACCATTCTTCTGAGGAGTCCTCGGAGCACATTATTGTCTTGTAATACTATTTTCATCACAAAAAGCATCAAGGATTTGGTTCTTGAATTTAGTTCCCTGATCACATCTTATGATTTTGACCTTGTGATCAGATTGATTCTCAATATTCAAGATGAAATTCTTTAGAATCTCAAGATTCTCATCCTTAGTTCTAAGGAAGAATACCCAAGTATATATTGTAAAGTCATCTGTGATCACTAAACAGTAAGAGGTCCTTCCTAGACTCATTACACTGGTGAGGCCAAAGAGATCCATATGTAACAAGTGTAGGGGTGTAGTCATGGAGTTCCTTTCCTTAGGCTTGTGAGATACCTTGTGTTGCTTCCCTTTCAGGCATGCAACACAATGGTCATCACTTGTAAACTCTTTCTTTGGCCTTCCAGTTACCAAATCATTCTTAATCAGTTTACTCATGTTCTTAAAGTTTACATAGCACATTATTTTATGCTATAGGAAAGACTCATCACTATTGGCTTTAGATAAAAAGCATGAAACTTCTCCAGAGGAGATATTTCTTGCAAGTCCATCTTGTACATGTTCCCTTTCCTGGGGGCTCTAAGCAGAATATGCTCATGAGGAATGACCACCCTGGGCTTGAGAACAATGCGCTCATGCTCACTAAAGAGCATGTTATGACTCTGATCATAAAATTGGGATACACTCAGAAGATTGTACCCAAGCTCCCTGACAAAGTTTACCATTTTAATGCTGAGCTTACCATTTATGACCTTGCCCCGTCCAGAAATGTAACCACCTTCATCTCCTCCAAAAGCAACTGGCCCTCCATCAATCCTTTCAAAGTTATGGATTAATGACCTATTGTCTGTCATGTGCCTAAACATCCACTGTCAATGATCCAGACATTCTGTTTGTCTTGAGCTTTCCCTGCACAAGAAAATGATTAGTTACATTTGGAAACTCAAGCCTTACTTGTCTTGGGTTCACTAATAGAAATAGAAGGTAATGCAACAGTAATAGATCATATGGTTGTGCTTGGAGGATCTTGAGCTGTTGTTGATGGAAAATCCTCAGTCACTTGGTCTTTCTTAGACTTCCACACCACCTTTGGAGTCTTGGACTTGACCCTCAACACTTCAGAAGCTTTTGATACTTCGGAAGTTTTGATGACTAGACCTTCGGAAGTATCTGCTAACACTGCGGCAGACTTCAGTGCTTCGGAAGTATTCCTTCCTTCCGAGACCAACTTTTCTTTCGAAGGCAATTTTTCACTTGCCTTCTTTTTAGATTTTGAGCTTTTGAAGGAAACAGGTTTTCCTTCCGAAGCTTAAATCTTCTTAGAACTCTTGGAAGTCTTTGTATTGGTCATGTGAAAAGTACCTTTATTGATAATCCTTAGCAAGATGAGCAGTGCTTTCACACATGATACATTCTTTTTTCTTTTTCACAAGAGCCTTTTGCTGGAAACAAGACTGCCTTGGTCATATCCCTTCTCCACCCTCATCTTTGCAGATGCTGAGTCAGTCCTTTTGGGCTGAGGACTGTTCTTGGAGTTTGATGGACCAGGCTGTGTACCAGTGATACACAATAGATCAGTCTTCTTCTTGATACTGAGATAGTTTGAACATGAATCAGAAATCTTAGCAGAAGAGTCAAGGTTGATGTCTTTAGTCTTTACCACTTCAAACCCTACAGAGATAAAAACTTGTTTTTGCTTAGAGTCAAAAGTAGCCTTGATCTCTTGAGCCTTCCTTGCTTTCTTTTTGCTCTTTCTGATCAAGTTCTTTCTCATTGACTTGGTCATCACAGTCTTCTTCTTCTCCTCAGAAGGATGGTGGCCCTTCTTAGAATCCTCCTCTTCACTCTTCTTAAAGGAATTCTTCAATATCACTTCATCATCCTCTTCACTCAAAGGATATATGAGGGGAAGCTCATCTTCATAAGTTCCACACCTAGGTGATCTTACAGACAAGATTGTGTGTGGAGGAGCTATCTTATTTGATCCCAATCCCTGCTTGTTTTGATAGCACACTTTGTTGTGTAGGGATGAGGATATCATGTTCTTGAAGGTTTCTTCTTCAAGAACACACTTGTCTGCCCTGGCTTTACTGATCACAAGCTCAGCCTGGCACTTAGTCAGCTTAGTTATGAGATCCTTGATCTGAGTCCTAAAGTCTGTATGCTCATGTTTTAGAACTGAAATAGTTTTCAAACTTTCTTCAGTTTATAATCATTTTCAAACTTTCTAAAATAATCTTTTAAAATGTTTAAGGACTCAAGATCAGATCTCATTTCCAAGTTCTAGGACCTGTATCAATTAACTTTAGCAATGCATTCAGGGGTACAGAGATGTTCCAATACCTTGGCTTCATCATGATCTGCCATCAATTCTTGGTTTCGAGAATCATCTTCCACCTGAAAGCTTTAGTCAAAGCCTCCTTCTTCAACAGCAACAGTAGCCTACTGCTTTGGCTTCTCATACTGGGAGCTTTGTCAGTGTAGTTTGGTCTGGACTATGTTTGGTCACCATTTGTTTTAGGTGCCTTACACTCCGTGGCAAAGTGGTCCATCAAGTTACAGTTGTAACACTTAACCTTGCCTTTGTCTAGCCCAAACTTTCCACTAGTTGCACTGCTGGGAACTTCCTTCCAGTCCGCTTGTAGAACTCTTGGCTCTGTGAGTAAGAAGAGCCATCTGCTGAACTATCTCTATGTACTTCAGATTATCTGGATGGATACAGTCCAGGTCTTTAAGAATGAAAAGAAAGTTGCCACAACTTTTATCAGAAGACACAAAGGCTTGAGAAGAACTTGTCTCTTGGAATGGGCTTCCTTGAGTGTAGTTCTCCCTTGGTGTCTCTAGGAAGGTGATGAAAGGACCCTTTGGTGAGTTGTCAGGGTAGCATATGAGATGATGTTGGGGTTCTATGTTATCCCTTTCAACCACATGAAGGGCTGAGCCCATTTGATTGTTGGAGTTGCCAGATGAACCTTGCATGTTTATCTCCATCTGGTAGCCACTGAGAATCCCATATAACTCTGTCAAAGTGAGATTTTTAAGGTTCTCAGTTCTCTTGATCATCACAAAGTAGTGTGTCCACTACCTAGGAAGTGAGGACATGAACTTCCTTATAATGTCTCTGTTCTTAAGAGCAATTCCTCCATCCACAAGGGTATCCACTATCTCAACATATCTGAAGTATTGCTGACTCATGGTTTCACCTGCTTTGAAGGTGAAGTTTTCAAACTGCTGCTTCAGGAGATCTTTCTTGTTCTCCTTGGCTTTAGAGGAACCCTCATACATCAGTTTCAATGCATCCCATAGCTGCTTAGCTATTTTGCATTTCTTGAAACCTTTGTATACAGAGTTTGGAAGAGCAGTCTGAAGGCTGTCATGGCTTTTCTATCAATCTCTACTCTCTTCCTATCTTCATCAGAGTAGTTTGCCACAGCCTTGGGGATCATACCACCAGCAGCAGCAGAAGGGGTGCTTGGTATGTAAGGTCCATTCTCAACAGATTCCCACATTCTTGAGTCTAGAGACCTAATAAAACCTTCCATTCTTAGACACCAGGTATCAAAATCTTCAAGAGTGATCAGTGGGGATTTGTTCATGGTTCCGGTTTCCACATTAGTCTTGGAAATGGCTACCATTTGAAAAGTTGAGTGTTTGTGTGTGTGAGGGATCTTAAGATGGTGAGATCTTATATCAAGAGCCTAAGATGCTCCGATAACAAATGCAGAACCGTTGAAAGGTGGTCAACTTACAACACAACAACACAAAGAGGAGAGTAACTCAACTTAATCAAACAATGAACTGGATTAACCACAAGTAAAGACACTAAGAACACAAGTAATAAGAGACAGAACACAAGAGCAAGATACACAAGGAGATGGTTTTCAAGATTGTAGTATATTACCTTCTCAATGTTCTATTACAAGTGTTACAAAGCATAAAGGAAATTTACAAGAACATGAGATACTTATACTACATCCTACAGCCGGCCATACCATGAAAGCCAGCTAGATACAATTGACTAGACACAACACAAAATCAATTGTAGAGTCAAAAAGGCATATTGCCTTTTTAACTTTGTGACTATGACATGCCATAGCTCACATCCTTATCTATTACAAAATGGATAAAGTACATAAAGTAGAAAGTTACAGACTCAAGACCTCAATGTACAATTACCAAAAGCATGGACCATTTCACCAACTCATGCAAGTTGGTGACTTTACAGAGTCACAGCGGAAAGGGGTCCAGCTTTATGGAAAAGTACATCAGATAAAGCATGTTGTTAAAAGTCTTCAGAAGAAATCTGTCTTCAAGAGTTGAGCTTCGGAAGACTTTGTCTTTGAAGCTTCGAAAGACTTCATCTTTGGCTTCGGAAGATTTCACACTTAGAATATTTCTGTTGCTTGTGTGAAACTTCCGAAGCATTCTTTTTCAGTACTTGTGCAGCATGCATGCAGAAAGACTTTAAGTGTTTGGTTGCTTCAGCCTCTTCATATAAGCTCTATAGAGAATGACGAGCTTGAATATGACAAGACTATAACTCTTAATCTATTATAATACAGAATCGGTGTTACAACAACACTTTGATATACTACTCGCTTCAGTCATAGTGGATTTAGTTTCAATACATCACAAACATTTAGCTTTTCATTCTTGGAAGTAGAGCCTATCAACATCTCAAACAAAAACAATTCAATTCTTTTTAAGTATTTGTATGTAATATAACAAAATTTAAAAATAATACTATCGTTTCCTACAAACATAAAGAATTAAGTTTTGTAATGCTTATCAAATGAACCAAATCCTTTTGAATTTTTTCAAAGTTACCCCCCTAAAACAAAAACTTTTTTGTATTACATTTTTTAATCTCTACTTATAAAATTATGATTATCTTTTAGAAAATAATAATTTTGACGAACGATAAAAGAAAAATATTTTTGGGGTTAGGTTCTGGTCAATCAACCAAACTTAATCATTCCTAAAGATTTGACAAGAAAGTCAAACCAGAAATGATCAAATGCATCGGTAAACAAGTCAACAATGTTTCTATCTGATGTGACTTGAATAATATGAATAATTTTTTTATCAAAACACTCATGGATAAAATGCATACGAACGGTTGTTTTTTAGTGATGAATTCTTCACTATGTTTAAGACTGCAGAATTATCACATCAAATTATGGTGTTAGAAATATTAAGACCATAATCGAGATATTATTATTGAATCCAAACAATTTGGGAACAACAACTAGAAGCAGCCACATATTCAGCTTCTGAAGTGGATGTAAAAAAGTGTTATGCTTTTTTCATTGCCAAGAAATAAGAAATTGACAACCACCTATGGTTGATTTACTATCCAAATTACAATCATCGTAATCACTATCAGTATAAGCATGTAAGTTAAATTCAGAATTCCTAGAATACCAAAGTCCAAGTCGTTGTTGGTCTACTTGCTGAGAGATACATCAAGGATCCAATCATTAAACTGTATAAAAGTTTATCAACGTCTTCACCCGTGAGATAAGGAGGTAAAGTGGGATGAGATAACATAGGATTTGGTGTAATCTTGAAATCTTGAAACTTGTATTCTTTTCAGAATACTATAAACATATTTCTCTTGATGTATCAAAATACCCTAGTCGTCTTGTTTGCTTGGATACCCAAGAAAAACTATCGGTTTCCTAGTGAACTCATCTTAAACTTCTTCTCATCATCGTTTCAAACTCTTTACACATATCATCATTCATAGATCGAAAAATGATATCACCAACATAAATTTGAACAAGAACAACATTATCACTGGTCTTTTGTACAAATAGATTTTGATCGATAGCACCTCTAGTATATCCATTTGCAAGCAAATGTTTAGTAAAGGTAGCATACTAAGCACGAGTTGCTTGATGTAACCTATAGAGTGCTTTGTCTAACTTGTAAACATAATCAGAATGATCTGGATCTTTGAAACCAGGTGGCTGACAAACATAAGTTTCCTTTTTCAACTCACCATACAAGAAATCAATATTAACATCCATTTGATGAATCTTGAAATTTATGAAGGAAGCATATACCAGAAAGATACGAATTGCTTCAAGTCCAGCCACGGGAGCATAGACCTCTTCATAATCAAAACCTTAATTTGATAGAATCCTTGTACAATTAGTCTGGCCTTGTAGCGAATAATAATACATTTTTCATCCATCTTATTGCAAAATATCCATTTTGTCCCAATATGTGCTTATCATTTGAAAGTTCATATAAATTCCATACATCTAACCTTTTAAATGGTATCAGTTCATTTTGCATTTCTTCAACCAAGCTATTTTTGTTCAATATCATTTCTACATTCGCCAACACTATTTGAGATCTGTAGCATATGCGAACACCTTAAGATAACGGACCAATAGTTGCATCAATTGGATGATCTTTATGAATTCTCAATTGAGGAATTTCATCTTTAGAAATAAGTTCATCTAAGTTAGAGATGTAACCAATAGGTTCATTCTTAATAATTCCTCCTTTTGGACAGTAAACAATACTTTCCTCTTGGTTAATGTCACAAGCTATTATTTCTGATGAATTTTACTCAGCAGAGGAATCTTCAAAACAAACTTGAATGATTACAATTAGAACATCTTGTGCAGAAGAAGAAATTGTATTTGAATCATGTGAAGCTTGTTCAATAACTTGATTGACTGGACTTAATTTAGACGCTTGTGATGAAGAGGCAACTGAATCAAGAGTATGATCCATAATTAGATTAGAAGGTTGAACAACTAAATCATTTGAAGAAAAAATTATGTTTGAAGATATCCTTTTGATTGAATATGATATAGATCCAACATCATTAGAAAATACATCATGAATGGATGATGTAAAAGGTTAATTATCTATAGAGAAAAACAAGATCGATTAAAGATGGTCAAACAATAAAGCACAATCATATACCCAAGCAGGAGCAGATCAGTTATCAGTTTTGTTAGATCCGTGCCTATCTATATCAAATAACTATAATCTATTTAGTTCTTTTATTATAAACCCGATATGCCACTTTTTTCGAGGAGTATCCAACAAAGTAACAATCATTAGCCTTTTCATCAAATTTAAATTTTGAATTAGATATGTGTAACAAAGCATAACAATAATCAAAAGTTTTGAAATATTTGACTTGGGGTTTATGTTCAAAGAATATTTAATAAGCAATCATATTTTGTAGTTTGTTTATCAAGACATGATTCTAAATATAACGAGTGGTATTGACAGCTTCTGCCCAAAAGAATGATTGAAGTTTGTAGCACATAACATTATTTGAGCTGCTTCAATCAATGTTTGAATTCTTCTTTTAGCAATGCTATTTTATTTTGGAGTTTCTGTTGTATTGAATTGTCTTGTTATCCCCTTTTAGTCATAGAATTCATTCAATATGTGATTATGAAATTCTATTCTATTATCACTTCTAATTCACTTTATCTTCTTATCAGTCTAATTTTTCACAAGAGTTATGAACTTTATTAGCAAGTGAGCCATTTCATCCTTTGTTGCTAAAAACCCAAGTAAATCTAAAATAATCATCAGTAGTAACCAAACAATATGTACGTCATCCTAAGTTCAACACACTCATAGGACCAAATAAATCTATGTGTAACAATTGAAGGATGGATTTAATTTTAGTATGTAGAACTGCTTTTGAGAAACCTTGTAATGTTTACCTTTTGAACATGACCGACGATATTCAATAAGTTGAAATTCTTTCAAATGTAAACCCACAACATGCTTCCTTTTACCAACTTGTTCATATTCTTAATATTGACATGTCCAATACAACAATGCCATAACATTGAATCACTTTTTGAGGCTTTTGATAACAAACATGAAGCTATCACCAATGTGAACCAATCATGTCCAATAAATATGTATCATTGTCTCTTGGAGTCCTTAATAATACTCATTAATCAGGTATTATAAAACTAAGTTTAATAATAAGACATTCTTTATCAGTAAAATATGTTGAATAATGTTTATCACTAATTTGAGACATACTTAGTAGATTGTGTTTTAATTTCTCAAGAAACTTATGCTTTCAAAACTTAATACACCATTTGTCACTATACCTTTCTTTGTAATTTACCTCAAAATAATAAACCCACCATTATGAGGTTGCACATTATGTAACGGTGATATGCTACCAGTCATGTATCTAGAACAAATGCTATCAACATGCCATAAGCTATCAATAGCTTTCCATGGTTGTTCCTGCACATATTGACAAATTTAATCAGTTTTAAGAAACCAAGCCATCGTTGACTTAAAAACATTGTTTTCATCCAAGTATGTTACATAATTTAAAAGAATGTCTCTTTTATCATTAAACACATAATCATCAACAATATTTAAAACTATAATTTTGACCTTAATTTTTCATTTTTGAGTCGTTTTTGGCATTTTGCCACCGGTTCTTCTTGTATAATTCTTAGCTCTATACACCATCATTCCATTTGATACTTGATGACATTCTCTTCTACATCACAAGGATTAACCTATTGCAAATCAACTAGAATATTTGGTGCACTTAATCTTCCTATTATGAAAACTTCATAGCTAGACATGAAAGTTATGAACAGGGAAAGGTGAAAGTTATGAATACGGCATGTTGTTCTTCTGCAATCTGAATGGTTTGTTTTAATAGGTTGGAAGTTGCAACAAAAGCTTGTTGGATCTGAGGTGGAGGTTGAATGGATTAGTATTTTTCTTCAAATTATCATTCATGAAATTTATATTGCTTTCATCAACACTTTAAGATTTCTTAATCACATTTATTTGGCTCAATTATCATTTATCATAACTTTTGGTTTTGCAATAAAAGATTTCATATAATTTGAATCTTTATTAAACTTAGCATTGTCAAAAAATTATTTTCTATTATGTGAAATGATTATATGAAATCGTTGTATGCTTATTGATTTGTGTGAATGAATACAATTACTTTTCATATGATTTGTCTTTCCATAAACATAGCAACATGGTTTCTAAGAAACATGGTTCACTCGTGTATTTCTCTCGAACTATTAATGATAACCACTAAATTATCATAGAATCCGGCTTTAGTTTTTCTCTGGTTCATATGATTATTTAAAAATCTCTCGTTCTCTTTATCAACATAAACTTTTCTAATCTGCTATGAAAGAATAGAGGAATGCTTCTTTATTTGTTGATTTTGACTTGAAGCCAATGAGACATGAGCTGTAGCTTTAACATTTTGAGACACAGATACTGGAATTAGACTAGTTTTAGTGCCACCTGAAGTACAAACTTCTTGTTTCACAAGGTTAGCATCATTAGGAATTTTATTTTTAAAGAATCAAGTATTCATTTATTTAAAAATATAATCTACCTTGTCTATATTGCTTTTTGAAACAAATATGTTCTTGAAATCAATTTTCAAGTCAGATAATGATTTAATTGATTGTTTTCTTTTACAAGATTTGTCACTATGAATGATATTTGTTTTTAACTTTTTTTTGTTTTGTAGAATCAATTAAACAATCATTCTTGAGAATAGAAAAATCCGACTATTTATTGACTAATACTGATGGATTACAAGTAGATATATTTTCAGTAAAATTTCTATTTTTATATCTTGAAAATCTAAATCATCATCACTATTCAAATATTTCAAAAAACCCTCATTCTTCACATTTTATGCACAAAAATTAGAATCATTGAGTTTAATTTGTTTTTTTGTGAATGGATCAACAGTTAAATGAGTGTTGACCGAAGGTTTTAAGTCACACATTGATTGAAATCCTAAACCATAGCTAATATCTTCATCTGTTATGTAAGTGATGAAGGCAAACATGAATAACCATGATTAATGGGTGGTGATATTTTAGAGAATCCAATGTCACTCTTACCACTATTGATCTTTTGTGTCATTTAGGATTTAATTATGCCTTCAATCATATATGAAGAAAGTTCAAATTTCTCAACTCTAAGTTCAGCAGATAATACTTCATTGTTTAGTTTGTTTATTTTCAAAGCTAGTTCATCATTAAGTTTTGACAAATTATTATTTGTACATTCTTTATCATGAATATTAAGTTGTAATTGATAAATTGTTTTATTTAATCCATGTAGCTTTTCTTTGAAAATATGTTCATTAGATTTATATTTTTGAGCTTGATATTAAAGTTTGTCAACTTCTAAAATCAAGTTCTCATTGTAAAATTTGTATCTTTGAATATGTTTTAACACAAGAAGTAGTACAAAGATTATTATATAGCTCATTTGTGATCTCAAATATTGCAAGAGCTTCATGCACCTCTTTCACCATAAAGGCTTTCAGCACTTCTTCCTTTTCACCAATTGCTTCTTTTGTTGAATGTGTTGTAGTAATCTCGACAACTTCAGCATTTTGGATGTTAGCATATGCTAGAATCTTCTCAATAGAAATAGAAGTCAATGATTATTTCCTTGTGTAGTTGGAGTATTCTCAACAGTTTTTTCGAGAACAATCATTTTATCAACCAGATTTTTCTCAACTTGTGTTGGAGTAGTCTCAACAGAATTTTTAACATCTTTTTAGCTTATTAAGTTGATTATTCTCAACTTCTTTCTCTTCCTTAGTCTTTTCTTCATATTTAGAAAATGTTCCTTCAAGTATGTCATTTGAAACAAATTCAACAAACAAGTTTTTTTGTCTCTTCTTCTTTGTTGATTTTGATTTCTGCCAATAATGTTATGGATAACTTGAGATCCAATATTTACATTTGATCAAACCAGTCTTATTCGCCACTGGTCTATGATACTAGTGCATTGTTGATGGATGTGCTTGGCTTATCATGTTTAGATTCAACTTCAGCAGTCACCATCCTTTTACCACCTTCATTAGGATTGGTTTTTGGTTCTGTGCTGTCCCCAGCAAAATGTCCAGGTTTGTCATAGTTATAACATAGCAGACTTGTCAACTCGAACTCAAATTTACTAGCATCGTTCATTCCAAACATTTTTCCACCGGTTCTTCTTGTATAATTATTAGCTCTATACACCACCATTTCCATTTGATACTTGATGACATTCTCTTCTACATCACAAGGATTAACCTATTGCAAATCAAGTAAAATATTTGGTGCACTTAATCTTCCTATCATGAAAACTTCATAGCTAGACATGAAAGTTATGAATAGGGCAAGGTGAAAGTTATGAATACGGCATGTTGTTCTTCTGCAATCTGAATGGTTTGTTTTAATAGGTTGGAAGTTGCAACAAAAGCTTGTTGGATCTGAGGTGGAGGTTGAATGGATGAGTATGTGTGGGTTTGAGGTTAAGCTGACACATGTTGAGAATGTATAGGGGAAATTGATTGGAATGAGTAAGTTGAAAATGAGAAACATATGTTTCTTTGGCTAAAAGGAACAAATAGGCTTCGAGGCTATTGTTGTTGGCACATTTGTGTGTAACCCGTATAGTAATTTGGATTGCTAGCCATTTTTGTATATAAAGCAATTGCTTCAGCTCCTATTGAGTTTGTATGATTAGCAGCTTTTTGCTTATCATCCATCTTATATGATTTAATGGTAGAAATCAGATCATGAAGGCTAGTTTCTTAATTCTCTCTTCTCAAGTTTCATTTTTTTTAATATTCATAAATTTTACATACAATATTATATTTTTTAAATTACACCATAAATATGAGCATTTTTTTCAACCTTTAAAACGCATATAGTGTTGATTTAAAAAGCAATTTTTTAGCTCATTGTGTAATTTTCGAATTGAAGAAGATTACACAATTATCTGATGATGAATACACAATAAACTTGAAACATAAAAAGTTTATATTTCTTATTATTGTATTATTCGAAAATCATTATTTAAAAAAAACACAATGCATAATACAATAGTCAACATTAGACATAATGGGTAACAAAATAAACAGCACCAGACTCGATAAATTAGTAATAAACATAATGAGTTGTTTTACCAAAAGTTGTAGTATTTGACAACATAGCATGTATAAAGCAATAAAATCAAACTAGTATAAGCATGAGTTATCTTAAGGTCTTCAGAAACTACAAGAGTATGTTAGACGATTTGCGCGAGTCTCTCTATGTATTTAATGTACGAGTTCTTGTACATTTAATCATACGTAAACGTATTCTCATCATTTTTTTAGTGTACGGATCCTTAGTCATTTTATAGTAGCGTATATATTACTTCCTTTGTAGAATCTTTTCATGGCGTCACATCACTATTATCGGCAAACATTTGTTCAAATGACAGTTTACAATACTAGTACAAATTGGACTCGCCTATTTCCTTTATGTTTGTGCATGGTTTAATAGTTATGACATGAACTTTGGACGATGACTATCACTAATTCTTAAATCACTAGAAACACTTACATATAGAGATGTATGTATTGTTGTTGATTATCAGTGACAGTGACCAAAGGTCTTTTAATAACATAACGTGAAATGATGATTATGCTTATACGAGCCATACGACATTCTCAATGTATCAATAGGTAGCACTAATGCTCATTACACGGGATAAAAAATGGTTTCATATACGACTACTTTACGCTCAAATTGGGTTGGGCACTACGTTAAGTTTCATTTGGTGAGGCACGACTCGTAACTACAGGTCCTTATGACATCTCAACAAAAAGGACAGGGCCTACATATCTCTACTTCCCTATATAAAATTTATAAGAAAGATGATTATCGACGGTCAAAGAAAAAGAAGAGTTATGCTACAAATTTGATTATTCTCATTCTTGTATTGTAATAGCTTGGTGATCACCATCATTTCTTAGTGAGAAGTTTGTGAGGTCATCACTATACTTGGTAGTGACCAGTAAGAAAGTTTATCACTACCTCTTAACACTAGTGAAACGTAAAAGTTGAGCACAACCTTGATTTACTGTAATATAAAATAATGTGAGCATTATCTTCGATCGTCTAGTAAAATGTATGATGTATCGATGATCTCGCCTGTTTAAGGAAATATATTTAGCGGAGCAAACTCTCGATTAAAGATCGAGGAGGGGACGTAGGTGGATTAATTAACCATCACTTAGAAGCTCTATTAATCGTTTCTTTTTCTTGTATTATCTTTTTGTTGGGTTTTTAACAAGGGATTTGCATATAAGGTTTGGGTAATTTACGAAGATTTTAAGAAAAACGCTTCATTCCCACCCACCCTTTTATAGACATCTAGTTTACTACAAAGTAGAACATATGGAATTATTTTCACCTTATTAATTTAGCTATCGATATTGACAATCCATACAAAATTGGTGGCCTACATTGCTTGTTATAATACATTTTCTTTCCTGATGGAAAGAGGTGTTATGGGAGAAAAGTGAAGATAATGAACTTATGAGAGTTTATACGTATCTTATCAACATAGGATACTATAAATTAAATACCTAGTAAATTGCTTATGTTGGTTTTCTTCCACCAACGCTCTTCTTTTTGGTAAAATGTAATACATTCAAATTGTATTATGATGTTAGGAATTTTATTATGTTGTTAAATTTATACTTATTAAAATATCTTTAGTGTCACGTTACATTCTTTTAAACTTTTATTTTTTTCAATTTCCCTTTAAATATGTATTTGTTTTTAATGTTAGTTTAAGTTCATTTAACTAAAAGTTAACTTAAATACAAGAGATATTTAAGGAAAATTTAAAAATTTAACCCTAGATTAAAGCACATCTTTTTTTGAAAATTAAATCATACCCAATATTTTTTTCAAATAAATTATTAATAAAAACTATACAAATCATTTATGATTTTCTTTATCTATGATATAGGTTCTTTAATTGTGTTTTTCCATTAAATACTCGATTTATATTCAAATATTGACAAAAGTTACGAACTTTTTTAATCAACTCCTTTCTAGTTTGAAGGAATTCGTAGGTATCTTTTTTTGTAAATAAAATCATACTTGATTTTAAAAAATTTCTCAACCATCCCAGGTTTACGACTCTCGCGATTTGTCTTTATAAAGTCTGATAATATCGCATTTGAGAGACTTCATTTACGTTCTCATTTTGACTTCGGTTTTATCAATTTTTATTCAACAAAAGGTATCTACTTTTTGTTATATTTGAACTTTCATCATCTACGATTATGATTTAACATATCATTGTCTACAATTGTTATTTTGGATTAATATTATTTTACTTAATTTTTTTTAAAGGTGATCTACTTCAACAATCAATCTATAAGAGGTATTACATGTTTTTACTTTTTAAATTATCATTATTATTATTATTATATTATTATTATTATTATTATTATTATAATCATTACTATTATTATTACTATTATTGTTATTATTATTGTTATATTATTATTATTATTATTATATTATTGTTATTATTATTATTACTATTATTATTATTATTATAATAATAATAATAATTATTATTATTATTATTATTGTTATTGTTATTATTATTATGGTTATTATTATTATTGTTATTATTATTATTATTGTTATTATATTATTATTATATTATTATTGTTATATTATTATTATATTATTATTATTATTATTATTATTATTATTATTATTATTATTACTATTACTATTATTATTATTACTATTATATTATTACTATTATTATTATTATTATTATGTTTGATAGGAGTTCGTTTAATATGTACAATTTGTTTTGATGTATCTGAAAGTAATATTGAAAATCATATTTTTATTCCACGATTGGCTTTAACACCTTTAGACAAAAGAATTTTTTTTAATTTCCAATAAGATAGTTGTTGTTATTAGTATGTTATGCAATGATAATAAAACAAGATCCAATGATAATCGATACTCAAAGTTAGTTTGCTTTTAAACATAGATAATGATCAGCTGTATGTTGTATTATTTTGAGTTAAAAATAGATAGAGGTTAGAATTATTAATATTAGATAATGATGAAAAATAACCAACAAAACACCAAATGTTGTATACAAATAAATTTTTTGATGTTTATGAATTTGAAATATTTTTTTTCATGTTCAATTAAATTTGTTTATTAGTTAAAGTTCTTATTTTTAAATATATTTCATTTCATATTATACACTATTTAGATATATAAATATTATTATGAAAACCTACTAATGTTAGATATAGCTAATGTTAAAAATTATACATAAAAGTTGATATACAAAATATTATCAACAACATTATAACTTACGCATATTTTTAAATAATAATATTTTTTTATTGAACCAGTGTGTTACACAGAACTTTAGCCTAATTGGTATATAAATAAATAAGATTAGATCAACTTCTATGATGAAAATTTGGGCCGTTAACTCGTTAATAACATGTTAACATTAAATATTATTAGTGACCGCTTAGAAAGGTAATTTAACCTAACAGGTATAGCAGCATGTGATGGAACGGATATGCTATGTAATGTAGTTCTCATACCCTCAAACAATATATTATACAGGACTAGGTTAGTTATTCGTGTGTTACACGGGTTGAAAAAATAAAAAAAATGATACATGCGAAACTTAAATTATAGCATGATATGAGATATATAACAAATAAATTAAAATGTTAAAATTATCGCAATAGTTTTGGTATATGAAAAATGAAATGTAAATAATTTAAAAAAAAGAGAGCACATATTGCATTAGTAAATCAATCTAATAAAAATATAAAATTTGAAAGAAAATACAATATTAAAACAAAGACTAATTAAAAGTAAAACAAATGTTTATAAAAATCATAAATACTTCTGTGAAAACAATATTAAAAATTTTATTTATTACTTGTATAACTTTATCTAAAATTAATAAACTCAATTAGTACTTTCTATATATATGCTTAAGGTTATGGTTGAAAAGAGTATGTAGGTTATAATTAAAAATCAAAATTTTTAAAAGTTACGAAATATATGAAAATGATTTTAAGGTTAAAAATCAAGATTTTCAAAGTATATGATAAAGACATGTGGCAAAGTCTACATGACGCCTAGGTGTACAATCTAATTAGACGTCATGTGAACAATAATTAATATTTTATTATATGTTATAGATTAACAAAATTCTTTACATTGTTTTAAGTTGATTAGTTGTTCATTTTTTAAGCTAACAAGGTTGGATGAATTTACTAAAAATAATTAGAATTAAAAAGTGCATAAAACCTTAAACCGTTCGAAACACATAAATATAAAGAGAACAATTTATTTGTTGTTGATTATTAGTGACCATGTCCAAATGTCTTTTAAAATCAAATCAATTGATCGACGATCATGATTATACAAATGGTACACCATTGTCGATGCACATGGAGGTAATAGCACGGCTCCTCATGACACGAGACCAAAATGGTTTGGTATATGACTACCGATTATGATATTCATAAAAGGTTGAGTCTTTTTGGTATCGGTTATGGAAGCTAAAAGTTGTACTAAATTACACTTTGTTAATTGCTACTTACTAGAATGACATATTGAACATGGTTTTTACTTGTTAAGATTTTTACAATTTAGATGTAGTTTACGTCGTCACATTCTTGCTTATTTCTATGTTAATATCCTTTAGATTATTTTCACCTTATTAATTAGTAACCAAAATTAAAAATACAATGCAATATTTGTAACCTAAATTGCTTGTTTATAATACATTCTATTCCTTGTGTAGAGAAGTGTTAGGAGAGGAAATAAAAATAATAAATATAAAAGGAATTCTGTCACAACCCTCATGAAACTTTATTTTTTTTATTTTGGGTTTGTTCAAAAATCTCAGAAACCTATCATAAGAGAGCTTATGACCTTCTATAGTTGTTGTTAAATCATGCTTTCTGTGTTAACATGATATTCTATGTTCTGATTTTCGGGACGAAAATTCTTTCAACAAGGAGATGATGTGACAACCCGAGTTTTCAGGCTAACATCACAACCCTCACAAACCTCTTTCTCGACAATTGACAATAACATTTATATATATATATATATATATATATATAATATATATATATATATAATATATATATATAACAACTTTATTATTGTAATTAATAATAACTAACCTAAAACTTAATAAACCAAAACACAATTTAAGTAAACTTGAGGTGTGCATAGTGCAAATGGGCCAACCAAACAACCCCACATTCAAACTCATAACCGACCCACCTTCGGTTTCTCTCCTTTATCTGCGAACGAACTCAACAACCTCACATTCGCCTCACATTCGCAACCCTAAACCTCCTGCTGTCGTCTCCTCTTGTGTTTCTTTTTCGCAGCTGCACAACGCGGTGTGGTTTGTCATCCCGAAGTGTTGATCGTTGATTGTTCAAGCTTCACGGTTTTCATCCGCTCAAGTTCCTTCACCCCGGCCTTCGCGTGACGTTTTCTATCGACGTCCCTCTCCGTTAATCGCTGCACTCCAACCACAACTCGTACGGTATATTCCTCGCTTATCTTGTGTATTCAGGTTCATTATGGTTTTGGTTTTGTGATGCGGGGTGCACGGTTTTGTGTTTAGTACGTTCGGGTTGTGCGATCTGCGTACGTATATATATAGATGCATGTATGCTCTCCTGGGTGCATGTATATTCTGTGTTTGTATATATTGATATATATGAGACGTTTTGTGTGTGTTCTGCGTATATATGTATGTGCATATGTGTGTGTTTCTCGGGTGATTTGTTTTGAGCATGCATATATATATATTACTGGAAGTGCATGTATGTATGCGTACATATATGCAAAAAGATGTAGGTGTGTGCATGTTGCTTTTTGCGATGATAAGGCATGTGTGTGTGACAGTGTGTTGTGTGTAATCATGCATGTGTGTGTTAATGTGTCTTGTGTGTGGTAAGGTGTGTATGTTTAATGATTATGTGTAGTTTTGGTTTTCATAGTGTAGCAGTGATACGTAGTGGTGATTCATATTGCTGACACGCTTCTCAATCATTAAATTATTAACGATGATGTCAAACAAATAATATTAATAATTTTTTTATACGTAACATGTATTACCATACATTGTTTTGGTTCTTGAAGGTCAAGTTATTGTTTTGTAAGTATTTTTGACTAATACGAACATATATTTAACCTTATTTGTATGTTTGGGGATGATATATTATATGCACGAGTTGTGTATATCGTTCTTGTTTGTGAACGGGCAAAACCGATGACTTATATTGTAGTCGTACCCTCAACACAAAACTGTACATTCTTTATATTTATAATTAATAATTAATAATAATTATCTATCAAATGAAATCCAGGTTAATTGGAACCCGATCCTTTGTGTTTACACTTATTTGTTGCAACGCATTCGAGGTGAGTCTTCACGGCCCCTATTTTACATTACTTTTCTTTTGGGGGAGAAAACATGCAAACTTAATTTATAAATGGTTTCTAGTATTATTGTTTATCGCCTATTACGTTAGTGTAAACATACTTAAAAGTCCTTACATTCTCGAACCGTTAGTAATGTGTAGCGAGGTAATTCTGAGTAGTACTACTGGTTTGACAAACCCCACCCGGGCTAGTCGCGCTAGCTTGATTGGAGGTCAAACGGGTGCGTTATTGACCTAACATTTGTCACTGTCTGGGTTAGACGTGACGGGAAGGCAACAAACTTACAAACAGTTAGCTTCGGTTTGAAACGCTAACTAACTTGATTATAGGCTAGCTACCTATCGATATGCTTTAATTACTTTACCATTCGAACAGTTACAAACATTTTTATCTCTTATTAAACCTGTGAACTCACCAACTTTATGTTCACACACTTTAGCATGTTTTCTCAGGTCACAGGAACGCTTAAGCTCATGTTGCACAATTAGGGAACGCACTCAGGACATGCATCATCAAACTCATTTATTTTGCTTTGAACATTTTATTTGGCATAGTACTTTGGGAACCTCTAGTATTGGTTTACATTTGTCTTTACGCTTCCGCACTGATGTTTATTTCGTTTATGACTACTCTGATTTAAAGTTCAAACGTTTATTTAAATTCATATAGTGTCGTTTGATATGACCGTGTCTGAGATCCTGGTTTGTCACACGCCTCGCGGTAAAACCACGCACGTGGAATTTGAGGGTGTGACAAATTCATACATTCAAAGTAAGATGGCATAAACACCTATTAAAGTGCCCATATGGGTTCTCTTCTACCACACCTCTTTGTTTTAGTAAAACATGCAATACCTTCAAGCATATTATGCTAACATTTTATTATTTTATTAGAGTTGGTTGTTAAATTAATTAAATCAAAACAACTTCTAAACACTATCAACTTAACACAAGATCAGAATGTTTGGTCGTTAATAACATGTTAAAAAACGTAGTTAGTGACTTCTTAGAAAGGTAGTTAAACCTTACAATAATGATAACATATGATAGAATGAAGATGCTATGTAATATATGTACTTCTCATAAGTCATATCCTACCAATGTATTATATATAATCAACAAAATTCTGCACATTGTTTTGAGTTGATTAGTCATTGATTATTATTTTAGAAACAAGTTAATTAGGGTAACTTTACTAATATTATGTTGAAGAAAAGGGCATCCAACACTAAGTGATAAATATGAACCACGTAGAATTATGATCATTTTAAATGAAATAAGTATGTTACGTGCATGAAATGAGATAATCAATAAATATAAACCATCTAGAATGCAATTGACGTGTGAAATAACATGCATGTTAGTATGAAACTGTCACATATATTCATATACAATCATGACTTCACATATTACATGTTATAGATGTAATATTTCTCTGAAACTACTATATAGATCCAATACACCTACAAAATTGAATTGTATGAAGATTTCCTCTTAAATAAACTTTACCATGTTGTTTTAGATTTCTTAGGGAATTTGTTAGGGGCCCTTCTCATGTAAGAATTTTGTTAGCGGTAACATTTGAATTTCTTAGGAGCCCTTCCTATATACCTTCCTATATACGTACCTAAATGGTCATTTCATCTTTCTTGTTGTGCCATCACTAAGCTTTTAATATATAGTCATTTGGTTATTAACATTGCATATTTTGTTGAACAAAAGGGTTATGATGATTAATATTCTAGTGTCAAATTGAACTTCAAAATCAATTTAGTGTTTGTTTAGATTTACTAATCACGTAGCCGATTGAATTTCCTAAAAATAGATTTATCTAATATTATCAGGTTGTTATATTTTAACCTCTTAAATTGTTGTCAGAGTAAATAATGTGATTTCTCAACTGGAGACTTCCGATTCATATTATCCTATAATCCTATAATAAACATATAACTGCTTAGTTTTGACGTATTGTTTTTTAAACAAAATATGTTGATAATGATGTAAGGATGATTGGTACGTGTGTGATCCGTAAATTTACCGTCATCACCACACAAAAGAACTTTATTAACATGTGATTATGACTGAAGGTATGGTGTTACTGATTTCATCAATTCTGAAAATTTGGTTTGGCCTCTTTGGGAACATTGTCCCCCATCATCCGACCTTGTGATTGAACATCCTAATAAGAGTTATCCGCCAATGTTTCGGTTGGATAACGATCCTCATGATCATTGGGATTTAACCAATACTTAAAATTTATTTTTTTATCTTAAAAGCAAAAGATACTTCGATGAATAAGTTTAATTAATGGAACGTTATTAAAATTTTAAATTTTGTTTGTTGTACCTTTAATTTTTGAAGTCTATGGATTGTTATTATTTATTTAATTAAAAATTGATTTAGGGATGGGGGAGGGATGTGTGCACCATGTGTTTAGAGATATTAGGAGAGAGAATGCAGAATAAATAGATGCAAAAGATACACACCCCCTAATAATATGTTTATAACCTACCCACTTGTTTCTTTTTACACTCCAAAGTTATAAATGAACAAAGTCGTGTGCGTATTATTGAAGCTTAAAATATAGATTGTTTTTCATATAAAGTGTAAAAACTTAGGATGGAATTATTGCACAATACAAATGTAATTTAGTTCAAGAGGAATCTCAAACATTTGAACAAAGTTATGTTGGCACGAGAAAGGTTTAAAGCGGGTTCCTTTGGTTCAAGAGGAATCTCAAATTTTGTTTTAGCGCTAGCAAAGAATTAAAATATCTTTGTAAGGTATGCAGAACTATTCTCCATTGCATTACTAAATATCGCCTTCAATATTACGACTGTTGAAAATAATTGTTTACAGTCAACAATAAAATTGTTAATAAACTTTACTTGATCCAGTGTTTAATAAAAAAAATGCTTCTCAGTTAGTGAAGAAAAACGATGCAGGACAATTTTTGAGCTCGCAACAAACTTATTTCTATACATTTTTATTCTTTCTTATTTCTCAATTTAGTTTACAATATACACTACAACTGATCCTTGTATAATGGCTTTGTTTTCCTTGTTGTAGGTGTTGTTATAAGTATTAAACTCAAAAATGTGATGATGAGAGCTGGATAATAATCAAATGATTATTAATTTCTTTAGTTGGATAAATGTATTTGCATAATATGATATAAATTCTTAATATATTGATTTCTATGTTTAATTTTATTAGAATTGTATGGTGTTTTATTAAAAACTAAGAGTTTTGTATGTTTGGTTTTTGTAGATTTATTATTAAAAAAAATTAAAAATTAAATTAGTCCCATTGCGATGAAATTTAGTCGCTATAGGTGTTATGCATTTTCTATGAAAAAGTATCTATAGCGACTACTTTTCGTCGCAACAGGTATTAAATATATATAATTAAAGATTTATTTTTCATCAAAGAAAATTTTTTAATGATAGGTATAGCGACCAAAATTCATCGCGAAAGGTTAATCTATAGTGACGACAGGTATAGCGACGAAAATATTGACCTAATACGACGGAGAAATGGCGATGAAACAATTGCGACCATTTTGCGTCGCGATAGGTTTTAGAGACTACTTTTGGTCGCAATAGGTGAAAAAAATTGTCGCAAAAACCTTTATTCTTGTAGTGTACCTTGTGCAAAATGCCATGCATATATTAAACTAGGTTAGTATCCCATGTATTACACGGGTTGAATTAATAAAATAATAAATAATTAGTAATAAAATTTATGTATTATAAAACCATGTTTGAAAATAAAATATGATTATAATTGCATATGAATAGTTATTTCAAGTAAATAAACAATATATAGGTTATAGACATATAGATATATAGATAAATAGATAGTCTAGAAACTCATTTATTAAACAGATATAGTTAGTAATAAACACGAAAAGTTACAGTACGATTTTTTTAAATATTTGTTGTAAGATTTTCTTATACAACTTTATTGTTTATAAAAATCTTGTTTAATAAACTTAAGTTTCTAATTATTCTAGATGTTTTAATAAAACTACTTTTAGAAAATTCTATTTTTTATAATTATTTTATAAAATTATTAATTTAAAATATTTTGTTTCAAAAGGTTTAATGTTTTAGATAATATATGAATTATAATTTTCTTAAAAAATCTATTTTTAAAAACATAGTTTGATTAAACAAAATGTAGATGAGAGAGAAAAATATATTAATTAACCAAATAATTTTTATGAAGAGAGAAATTATTTGAGTGTTTAAATTACTTTAATACCCTTTTGGAGGAAAAATAAAATAAGGAGTTTAAAAAATGATAAGTGTCAAAAAGGTGGTTTAAGAAGATAACAAGTGGCAAAAGAAAGCTTTTTTTATTAATATCAATAGATTATTATGTAAGAATACTACAAGATTGGTGTTGGTCTCACAACATAAGTTTATCTCACAAACTTACTTAATCTCACTCGGTTGATGAAACATAATCTCTAACTAAGTTGACAATTAATATAATATGTTAATGAAGACAAGAATGGTTTCTCAAAATACTTGTATATGAAGACAAGAGTATTACAAGACTCTTACAAGCATGGTTTGATATGTTATGATGAAAAACTATATATACTACTATCTACAACCAGTTATACTTGGACGACCAGCTGAAATTTACAATCAAACAAATACTACATTGCTAGAAGTAAAACATTTAAGATAAAATACTATTCTAAATTAGGTATTCATGATAGGTCCATAGCATACCTTTTGTTACCAACTAAAGATGGCAAATATACTAATTGATAAAGGGTGAATAGTGGATTAAAGTATGATCAACTACATGGGCGGGGGAAAGCGCTATGCAGTATTTCAGAGGTGGCAACGGATGTCATATCGACCATACTTATGTCCACCGGTTCATAGTTGATTCTTCTGAAGCTAAATGGCTTTGGAAGTGTTGGACCAAAAGAACCAATGAGCCAAGATCAGAAAACCTCTAAGTCCCACATGATATCACAACAACTGCTGAAGGCTTCATCAGCAGTTTGACAAGTGCTGAAGACTTCAACAGCTGAAGATCAAGTACTGAAGACTTTAACAGCTGAAGATCAATTACTGAAGACTTCAACAGCTGAAGACTAAAGTGCTGAAGCTCAACAGCTTAAGAACACAAGTACTGAAGCTCAACAGCTGAAGAACACAAGTGCTGAAGCTGAAGACCAAAGTACTGAAGTACAACAGCTGAAGAGTCCATAAGTGCTGAAGATCAACAACTGGTGTACAAAGTCTGAAGACAAAGACTGATGACATCAGCTGATGACATCTACTGAAGTCATCAGCTGATGAAACGTCTGAAGTTCAAGTCTGAAGACCAAGTACTGAAGTTTCAGTAGTTTGTCACAATAGCTGAAGAGTACTTCTTCAGTAGTTTGATATCAGTAGTTTTATGTTTTTACTTTCAGTAGTTTTGTAAAACGACTGAAGAGCTTGTTCTTTAGTCGTTGTAGTTTCAGTAGTTTCTTTTCAGTAGTTGTAGTAACTGATAACACTTAGTATTTTTGTAAGAAATGCTAGCTGTTTTGACATCTTCAGTAGTTGTGTTTCAGTTGTTTAAATATTCTGTTAGATGTCACTATCGAGTGACATCAGCAGACGTCACATCTCCTATATAGGAATGTTCCAGCATTACATTCCTATATAGGGATGATTGACCTAGTTGTAGGTATGACACTTTTTGCCACCATGAAAGCGTGTAATTGAATGAAATATTCCTTTTGCAGAAACTTTCTCTCTCTAACTAATTCTGTTCATTGCAATATCTTTGGTATTCTTGCTCGAATTGTGCTAGTTGGTACTCTATTCCGCTGCTGAAATCATTCCAATTGATCAAACTAGATGCTGAGATCCTATCAAATAGTATCAGAGCAGGTTAATCATTGATCGATCTAACAATGGATCATTGAAACTGCTCATTTGCTCTAAGTTTGATCGAACTAGCAAATTCGCACGAATCTGTTATAGAGATTGAAGTTCTGTCGCTTTTGCTATTTTGATTGAGGTTCTTAGTGGTTTTGAGCTAAATTTGTTTTGCTTATCTTGAATTGTCTGAATTTTCTAAAATGACTACTCCTTCCAATGATCCTCACAATACTGGTTCCTCAACCAAGCCTCCGATGCTGGTTAGGAATGAGTATAACATATAGCAACGACGAATGCTCCATCACCTGTCTGTTAACAGTTCAGGTTGTTGGACATCAGTGGTACATGGTCCACACAAGCCTATGGTGAATAACCCGGAAACCAATCAATGGTTCCGAAGAGGAAGGAGCAATACTCAGATGAGGATAAGAAATTGTTTGAATTGATGCAAAAGCCCATGGAATTCTGGCCATGGCACTGCCCAATGAAATCTATTATGGGCTAATGCATTATGAAACTGCCCATGACCTCTGAAATGCCTTGAAAGAACAATTTGGAGGAACAGATGAGGTCTTGCAAATAATAGAGAAATCCTTGCCCAACAATATGAGACATTCTCTCATAGGAAGGGTGAGACACTGACTCAACAGTTTGAGCGGTTCTCTTGTTTGATCTCTGAATTAAAAATGGTCAAACATGAGTACACCAATAGCCAGATGAAACAGGTTCTCAATCACTGCCTGAGAGATGGGACACATATACTATTGTCCTACACTCCAGTGCAAATTTGGACAAACTATCTCTCACCCAACTCCATGGGAAATTGCTCACATTTGAGAGAGAAATAGAACAGAAACGAAAACTGTCATCATCTGGAAAGCTCACTGATGACTTTGTACCAGGAAACACTGCCTTGGTTGGTCATGAGTCAAATATGCTTCATCTGATACCAGTATGATGAGCATATTGATTTCTCTTCAAACACTTCTGATTCTGCATTTGTGAGTGTTGATAGTCAGTTTACTGGGTGTAATAATGACAATCTATGCTTCATCATGGATGATCTCAAGGGGATTGCTGATGATGACTTAGAAGAGATGGATATTTTGAGCCAAATGGCCTTGATAAATATCAGATCTCAGAAGTTCTACAAAAGAACTGGAAGAAAGTTCCCAGGACTCTCTGGCAAAACCAAAGTTGGTTTTGACAAGAGTAAGTTGAGATGTCACAAATGCCAAAGCTTGGACACTTTGCTAGAGAATGTAGATCATCTGGATCTAATTCTTCTGCACCCTTTGTGACTTTCCTGGAAATAGTCAACACAACAGAGGGCAACATCCTGTCAATTCTGGTCATCATTCTCAACCACAATCTCCTGCATATTTTGTTCCTCAGGGTCCAATGCCATATCCTTACCCTTGCTATTACATGCCACAAACCAATCAGGTTCAAGCACCATTGCTCACAACCACATGCTCTTCCTGAGCCTCAACCATCTCAATCTCATCAACTTCCTCAACCTCAACAACACAGCTTCTTCACCCCTGGAGTTGTTGATTGGAGCAGTTTACTAGATGACATGTCTGGTCATGAACAACTGCTCACAGGTGCTGGTCAATATGGTGGTGACAGTCCTTTTGGGAATCTGGAACTTATGGCTCTGGAGTCTGCAGATGGATCATCCTCAAATGCCTCTTCATCACAGGTATCACAGGTATCCTCTGAGGCTAAGGCCAAATGTTCTGAAACATGCATAGCAGCATTTGCCTCTATTAGAGAAGTAAATGTAGCCTTAATTAATAAGAACATAGAGCTAGAAAAGATCATTTCCAAAAGAAAAGCTGAGTTTGAGTCTACACTTAAAGAGAAAAATGATGAGATTTATAAACTTAAATGCCAAATCACTGATGATAAGGCTAGGGAAGAGGTACTTTTAGAAAATCACAAAGACCTCAAAGAAACCCTTGCAGTCACCCAAGTAGAGTGTGATCGATGGGTACAATCATGCAAAGGTTTTGAAATGCTTCTTAGTAAGCAATCTGCTTCCAATGTGAAGTTTGGCATTGGTTATAATCACACTGCTCCTCCTACAGATTTTGCTTCAAGAGCAGAAGTGAAATCTAATGGAGAAAGCAATAACCAATCCACCTCATCATGTGATTCACTTTCTGATAGAGCACCATCAGAAGTTGAAGTTAGTATTATTCCCTCATTGAACCTATCAGCTGATCTTGATGGTTCAATACTGACACTCACATGATCAAAGAGTTGATCAACTCAGGAGTTATTTCTGGAAGTCCTGAAAGGACTGGAGAGCAAGATTTAACACCTGAAGTTCAAACTCCAACTACTGTCAGCACTAAGAATAGAAGAAAACTGTCAGTAGAAAGGGTTTGAAGACTACTAAAGAGGAAGTCAAGAAAGCAAATAGTGCTTCCAAGTGCTGAAGAACAAGTCTTCAGTAGTTTCATTCTCTTTAGTTGATGATCAACATAAGATGAAGAAGAAACCATGTGAAATATGTGGTTTGTTCAATCATCTTACAGATGATTGTTGGTACAAAAGAGGATCCAACTCAAACATAAAGAGGAAATTAAAGAGAAAATGGTTAAAATGAAAACTGAGTTTGAAGCCACATTTGTACCAGCAACATCAAATCCTGTAACCCTTAAGTCCAAAAAGAAATCCAAAAAGGAAAGGGTTAAACAGGTAACAGCTGAGATTGCTCAAAAGAAGAAGGTGCAACATAGGAACTTATCAAACTCCAATGCCAATGTGTCTGGAGAGCTGAAAGCTTTATCACAAAATCAGACTCAGCTGGTTATGATGGTTCAACATCTATTAGGAAGAGTTAACCAATTAGATGTTCCTATGTTGAAACCACAGAAAAGGAGGTCCAAGCCAAAGGATTCCTCTTCTTCACCATCTTCTTCCTCTCAGAGCTGTTGTTTCCAACAAACCTGTTAGTTTACCATCTGTTGATGAGAACAGGCCCAAAACCAAAAAGGTTTGGGTCTCAAAATCTAACTAATTTGTTGTGTTTTGCAGGGTTCTTCAACATGCCACAGAGGCATCTGGTATGTAGACAGTGGAGGATCCATGCATATGACAGGAAACAGATCACTTCTTAATGACTACTCTCAAGGAAGGAAGGGGTTTGTGTCATTTGGCAATGATGCAAAGGGTTACATCATCGGCAAAGGCTTTGTTTCCAATGGGGAAATAAAGTTTGATGATGTTAACCATGTGGAAAATCTCAAGTACAACCTCTTGAGTGTCAGTCAAATGTGTGACAAAGGCCATGTTGCTCTTTTCACCAGTCAGAACTGTCGGATTCTGTCATCCAAAGTTCTAAGTTTGATTGATAAGGTGTTGGATGAATACACTCTCCTGAAGGCCAACAGGACATGAAGAGTGTATGCCTTAGATCTTTCCAAAAATAGATCTCAAAGGCCATCCTTGCCTATTTTCCAAGGCTTCCCCTCAAGAATCTACTCTATGGCATAGAAGGTGGGTCATGTTAATCTCAAAAACATAAATCAGCTGACAAACCATGGTTTAGTAAGGGGACTGCCTATGAAGGAGTACAAATGTGAAGATATTGCACTACTTGTTTAAAAGGAAAAAGCACAAAGCTTCATTTCCTTCCATAGAAGAACCTAAGTCCACTGCCTGCTTACAGCTTCTTCACATGGATCTCTTTGGTCCTGTGAGAGTGATGAGTATGGCTAAGAAGAAATACTGTCTGGTAATTGTGGATGATTACTCCAGATTTGTATGGACTTTCTTCTTGCATTCAAAGGATGAGGCAGCTCAGAAGATTATCATTTGTGTGTATGTTGAGAAGCAGTATTCCCTTTCAGTCAAGTGTATTAGAAGTGATAATGGAACAGAATTCAGAAACAATACACTTGATGAGTTTTACCTCTCAAAGGGAATCAAGAGGCAGTTTAGCATTCCAAGAACTCCTCAACAAAATGGAGTAGTGGAGAGAAAGAACAGGACCCTGATTGAAGCTGCAAGGTCCATGTTGGCTGATTCTGGACTGCCAATGACTTTTTGGGCTGAAGCTGTCAATACAGCTTGCTATGTACAGAATAGAGTTCTAGTAAATCATAGGTTGATGAAGACTCCATATGAAGTTCTTCATCATTTGGCTCCTCTAATTTCATTCTTCAGAGCTTTTGGGTGTCCTTGTTTCATTCTCAACACACGGGATCAACTCCAAAAATTTGATCCTAAGGTGGATGCAGGGTACTTTGTTGGTTATTCATCAACTTGCAAAGCATACAGAGTCTTCAACTGTAGAACAAAGATGGTTGAAGAGACTCTACATGTTAAGTTTAATGAATCTCCAAAGGACAAGATTCCACAAAGCCCTGTGGAGCTATTTGATTTGGACATACTGCAATATGTTCCTTATCAAACTCCTGCTGTTGCTCCTGTCAACAGTTCACCACCTGGTGGTACTGCTGGTGCTGATGATGATGATGATAGCAGTACTCACCTCTTCAGGTTTAGTGACCAACTGCCTGTGTCCTCTAAACCTGATGCTCCTGTAGCTTCAGTAGCTTCATCCACAACAAGTGCTGATGAGATTTCTGCATCTTCAACTTCATTTGAGTTGACACCATCTACATGGTTTCAAGAGTCTACATCAACATCTGTGCTGCTGAAGGTTTTACAAACACTTGCACTGATCTCATTGTTTATCCAGAGCTGAAGAATCACCCAATGTCTCAAATCATTGGTGATATCAATGCTGGAGTTTCAACCAGAAGTCAATTGTCCAATTTCTGCTTCTATGCTCTCTTCATCAGTCAGCTAGAGCCAAAGAATTATCATGTTGCACTTAGAGACAATGGTTGGGTTGAAGCAATGCAGCTTGAGCTTCTTCAGTTCAAAAAGCAGCAAGTGTGGGAGCTTGTTCCTCTTCCCCCAGGTAAGTGTGCAATAGGCACTAAATGGGTGTTTAGGAAAAAAAAAGAAAAATGGGCTTATTGTTAAGAACAAGGCCAGACTGTTGTTCAGGGGTTTGCACAAGAAGAAGGTATTGATTATGATGAAACCTTTGCCCCTGTAGCCAGACTGGAGGCAATTAGATTGTTCTTAGCCTATGCTGCACTCCACAATCTTAAAGTTTTTCAAATGGATTTAAAAAGTGCATTTTTATATGGTAAATTAAAAGAAGAAGTTTATGTGTGTCAACCACCAGGCTTTAGGATAATAAACACCCAGAATGGGTATACAAGCTTGATAAGGCTCTTTATGGGTTGAAACAAGCTCCTAGAGCTGGTATGAGACATTATCTAACTTTCTTTGCAAAATAATTTCACTAGAGGCTCCATAGATAAAACTTTATTTATTAAGAAGGTGGATCAGCATAAGCTACTTGTTCAAATTTATGTTGATGATATTATATTTGCATCCTCTGATCCCAAGTTGTGTGATGATTTTAAAAATTAATGCAAATGAAGTTTGAAATGAGTGCAATGGGAGAATTACAGTTCTTTCTAGGCTTGCAAATCAAACAAAAAGCTGATGGAATTTTCATTCATCAGTCTAAATATACAAAAGATCTTTTAAATAAGTTTGATTTACAAAACTGTAAGCCCTGTTCTACTCCCATGTGCAACACCACACAATTGGATGTTGATCAGAAAGGTAAAGCTGTTGATGAAACACTTTACAGATGTATGATTGGTCCTTGATGTATTTAACAGCTTCTAGACCAGATATTATGTTTGCTACATGTGTTTGTGCTAGATTTCAGGCTGCACCTAAAGAGTCTCATCTGATTGCAGTCAAGAGGATCTTTAGATATTTGCAAGGTACACAATCTCTAGGTTTATGGTATTCCACTGGGCACTCTTGCAAATTAGTTGCTTTCTCTGATAGTGACTATGCAGGGTGTAAGTTGACCAGGAAATCAACTTCTGGTGGATGTCAATTCCTAGGCAACTGTTTGATTTCTTGGCAGAGTAAGAAACAAACATCTGTTACTACATGACTCCGAGTACATTGCTGCTGCAAGTTGTACATCCCAAGTACTCTGGCTTCAGAATCAACTTTTGGATTATGGCATTACAGAGACTAAGACTCCGTTATTAATGGATAGTGCTTCAGCTCTTTGCATTGTCAAAAATCCAGTCCAGCACTCTAGGACCAAACATATTGAAATTAGACATCATTTTATAAGAGATTGTTTTGAAAAGGGTCTAATTAATCCTATGTTTGTGCCTAGTGCTGATGAGCTTGCAGACATTTTTACTAAGCCTTTGGATAGTTCAACTTTCCACAACCTGGTGTTAAGTCTTGGTATGCTGCAGCTAGAATAAGTGACAACTACTGATGCTCTCAGTAATAAGTACTGATGATCATTGGTAACATGTCACATATAAGTACTGATGAGTTCTTTTACCCTCGTAGTTTTTATAACTACTGAAGGCTAAATGCCTCACAAGTACTGAAGTACGTTATCTGTTCTAAACTACTGATGTTTTACAACTACTAAAATAGTAAAAACAGATAAGTACTGACGTCCTATGAAACACCTGAAAAGCAGATGAAAAGTCTGATGAGTAAGTGTTGAGGACAGTATGAAACAGCTGAAAAGCTAATTGATGAAACAGCTGATGAGTAATTTCTCTTCAGTTGTTTCTACAACTGCTGTTTCTAAACAACTGAAGCAAGACCACAGTCTTCAGTAGTTTCACAACTACTGATACTAATACCAAGTCTTCAGTTGTTTACAACAACTGATGGTAAAACCACTGTCTTCAGTAGTTTACAACTACTGATGACAAACACCAAGTCCTCAGTTGTTTACATTATATGAAGTCAAACCATACTTCAGTAGTTTCATAACTACTGATGGTTAACACCAAGACTTCAGCTGTTTCAACGTCTGATGGTCAAAACCAAGTCTTCAGTTGTTTTATAACAACTGATGACAACACCACCACTGTCAGTCGTTTTAAACCTCTGAAGGTTAATACCACGTCATCAGTAGTTTCAAACAGCTGATGACCACACCAAAACCTTCAGTAGTTTTCTTTCAGCCTTTTCCTCTCCCTACCCTATAAATACCTGTCTTCTTCTCAAACGTTCCATTAGCCGTTCTTCTGACCTTCATACTTTCAAAAATGGCAACCATGAGTCTAAAACCCCGACATAACTGCGTCGCCTACCTCACAAAATCGGCCTTCTGGACAAAGTTTAATCACGCCATAGACCTAATGGCTGATTCTCAATATAATACAGCTCTGCTCTTAAACCCGACCATCTACCCAGAGTCACTCAGTCAGTTTTGGTCCAATGCCTACGTTCACACTGATGTGCCTACCGGCCAAATCTCTGTTAGGTCATTGGTTAACCAAAACCAAGTAGAGGTTACACCTGAAACATTCGTAAGAGTGCTAATTTACAAGATGCTGCTTGTGTGACTGAGTACCCGAAGGGCACAACTGATATGTCCTTCATCAACAATGGGTACGACGGAAATCTTCGAGCTGCTACCATACTGAAGAAGAACTTCCCAGATGCTGAACGATTAATATTTCATATGGTGAATGTTTTCTTAGCCTCGAAGACATCCTCATGGGATCAAATGTCTCCCGGTGGCAACAGGTATTATATTCTATTCTAGAACACCAACCTTTAAATTTTTCACAAATTGTGTTTCTAGAAATCAAAGATCTGGCACAGAAACCTGTGGGAAAAAGATGGCTATTATATCCCAGGTTTCTGATGGCCATAATTTTTAATGAATTACAAACTGATGGCCTTGTTGGCCTTGGAGTCCCTGCACCAGCTGTTCTAGCTGAGGTATACTCCAGGCATAACTCCGACCAATCCCTCAAAGAAGCTGCCCGTTTGCTAAACCCACGCAAGGGAACCCACAACTTCAATTGCCAGATCCAAAGTCCCCACCAAGCCAAAATCCAAACCCAAACAAGCTAATCAGGGAGATGAGTCCCCTGATGATGCTCCTGTACCACCCAAACAGGATAAACCTACTGGTTCAAACCCCCAGTAGTGTTAATGACTCAACCAGCCACAGCCGCACAGGTATCCTCTCAAAAGGATCCTGTTGCAACCATTTCAGGGAAACCACATTGCTGAGACCTCTCTCACTTGAGGAGGTTATCATTGAAGAGCATCCCTCTCCCCGGATGCAATCAGCTTCTATCCCCTCTCCCCATGCAAATGCTCCTCAAAGCCCAACCATTATAATTGCCAATGTGCTGACTCAGCTGCATGCCTCTCCTCCTCCCCTACAACCACCAACAAAGGGGAGAACAACACCTTGAGGATGAGGATCCACATGCTTCTGACAACCCACAACACCAGGGTTTAAATGTTCTATCTCCTGGTGTGGATATGGAGACCAGAACATCTGGTGAGGCTGCCACCTCCTCTGAATCAGCATATGATCAGACTGAGGCTGGTAACATTCCTAAGACCTCACCAGAGGCAACAGCTGATGAAGGACAAAGTCCTGAGGCTGGAAGTCCCCAGTTCCAAGACATAGGGGCACATGCTACAACTGGTCTACACCCAGTGCATGTACATCCTGCTACAAGCAGGAGGTCAGGTGATTCAGCATCTGCTGATGATGACCTGGGCTTTTTCTACGATGTTCTTGCCCAGACATAATCCTAGAGGAGGAAGTCAGTAGGCTGCAAAAACTACTTGACCAACTCTCTCAAGGAGAAAGACCATCTGCCACCACATCAACCCAACAGATGGCACCTTCCTCTGAAGGTCCCTTAAACACACAGCCACTACAAAATTCTCAGCCACCTGCCTTTGTTTCTGGCACCATTTCTCAGGACCAAAACCCCCCTGAGCAAATGGATGCTATCCCTCAAAATCCCCTATCTCTCATCACACCGCAGCTAACCGAATTTGTTATTAAAACTGTTGATGAGAGACTTTCTTCTGTCTTACAACCCCTGGTGGAGGATGTACTGAGCCAACAACTTTCTGCTACTCAATCCTTGCAACCAATGCACCCAAAAAGGGGGAGAGTTCAGCAGTGAAAGCTAAAAGAAAGAGGATGGAGAAGGAGAGAGAGAAAGAGAAGGATAAAGAGGTGGAAAAGAGAAGGATTGTGTGTATGAGGCCGAAAAAGAGAAGGAGAATGTGATTGAGAAGGGAGCTGAAATTGAAAAAGTACATGAAAGTCAAAAGATTTTCATGTCACATACAAGAAAAAGAAGAGTGCTGAGAAAGAGAAGAACTTGAATGAAATGGTTAAAGAGGCTGATGCTGAACACAGCAGATCAATGGACAATATCATTGATCAGCTGTTTAGGCAAGGTTTCGACACTGAAAAGCTGGATTCTGAAATAAGAGATTAGAGATCGAAGAGATCCAACAAAGATGGGCCAGCTACAGCACTATGGATAGAGAGAGACTTGAGATCATGATCAGATTTATCAGCAAATACCTTGGGAGATCATTGATCGAAGTAAAATCATGGACCAGGGACAGCATCTTGGCCATAACCTCCAAGATCTGTTCATCTGAAGCATACACTAAGGGTTTAGTAGTCGAAGCTTTGAATGAAGCAGGAGCAGGAGCAGGACTGAGCTAGCCAAACACTCAAAAGCCACACTCACCTCCAAAATGCTAACTCAGCCTGTCAACATTCCCTCTCCAAAACAACCACAACCACAACCCACAAAACCAACTCCTTACCCTCAAAACCAACAGCCGATGATGCACCTAAGCAGAAGAAGAGAAGGGTGTTGAGGCTTGTGGAAGAAGAAGAAAATGATGATGAAGAAGATAGGCTGCCGATCTCAGCTGTTCTGCAGTTGCCTAAGGCCAAAGATCTCTCTTGCAATAACTCCTGAGCAACAAGAGATGCAATCAAAGTGAAATTAGAAGAAGACAACAACACAGATTGCATGATGAAGATTATTGAGGAGAGTAGATAAAGCTTATGCAGCCACTTCCTCCATCATCAATATGAAAAAACAAGCTCAGAGATTTATACTCTTAGACATACTTTTCAGTATGTGAAAGAAAGAGTAAGAATTTGGCCTGATCCTAGGGTGGCTCACAGAATACAAAAGAAAAACATCCCTCAGAGATACAGTGGTCAAGTCAAAAAGATTGTAGATGAAGTGATCTCCTTGGCCATTGTAGTTTCACCCTGGGAAATCCTAGAAATTTCAAAAAGGCCTACACCTCAAACATGCCACCACAAAAGATGCTAGAGAACAGAATGATCAAAAAGGGCTGGTTTATATAGAGGCTAATGAGATCAGAAAGGATGAGTTACCACTGCTGTTAGAAGGTCATCATCCTGATGAATTTGCTTACAGACAGATTACAACAGTGGTACTCAAAAATGGAAAACAGGTCAAATTCTATCTGAGTACTATGGGCCAAAAGGATTCTTCGATGGTGAGGCAGAGGAGCTCACCATGGAGGAACAAATTGTATTTTTTGGGGAAATCCTACAAGCTCATAGTTGGGAAGTGAGTCTCATGGATGGGGGAACAGCTCAGTGTCCAATTCCCCAATACAGAGCTCCCATCCATACATTGCCAACCAAATCATCAAGACTCATTCCCAGGCCAGTGCTTATATGGGTCATCTTCTCAACTGATCAAGAAGGAAAAAGACCAATCATTCTGCCAACAATAAGTGGGAAAATAATCAATTAGAGGTTTTGGCTGCATTGATTCAGGGGGAGTTTGTTGGACCAAAAGAACCAATGAGCCAAGATCAGAAAACCTCTAAGTCCCACATGATATCACAACAACTGCTGAAGGCTTCATCAGCAGTTTGACAAGTGCTGAAGACTTCAACAGCTGAAGATCAAGTACTGAAGACTTTAACAGCTGAAGATCAAGTACTGAAGACTTCAACAGCTGAAGACTAAAGTGCTGAAGCTCAACAGCTGAAGAACACAAGTACTAAAGCTCAACAGCTGAAGAACACAAGTGCTGAAGCTGAAGACCAAAGTACTGAAGTACAACAGCTGAAGAGTCCACAAGTGCTGAAGATCAACAACTGATGTATAAAGTCTGAAGACAAGACTGAAGACATCAGCTGATGACATCTACTGAAGTCATCAGCTGATGAAACGTCTAAAGTTCAAGTCTGAAGACCAAGTACTGAAGTTTCAGTAGTTTGTCACAACAGCTGAAGAGTACTTCTTCAGTAGTTGTGATATCAGTAGTTTTATGTTTTTACTTTCAGTAGTTTTGTAAAACGACTGAAGAGCTTGTTCTTCAGTCGTTGTAGTTTCAGTAGTTTCTTTTCAGTAGTTGTAGTAACTATAACACTTAGTATTTTTGTAAGGATGTCAGCTGTTTTGACATCTTCAGTAGTTGTGTTTCAGTTGTTAAATAATTCTGTTAGATGTCACTATCGAGACATCAGCAGACGTCACATCTCCTATATAAGGAATGTTCCAGCACGACATTCCTATATAAGGGATGATTGACCTAGTTGTAGGTGTGACACTTTTTGCCACCACGAAAGCGTGTGATTGAATGAAATATCTTTTGCAGAAACTTTCTCTCTATAACTAATTCTGTTCATTACAATATCTTTGGTATTCTTGCTCGAATTGTGCTAGTTGGTACTCTATTCCGCTGCTGAAATCATTCCAATCGATCAAACTAGATGCTGAGATCCTATCAGGAAGAATAAGTTCTTCCGAGGCCATTTATACTTCAAAAGAATCAATTTCTTCCGAGTCTTCTGCAAGTCTTCATGATTTTATTTTTTGGAAGACTTTGCGTTGGATCTTTTAAGTGAGTATACTTCGGAAGGAAAACTACTTAGTACCGGAAGATAGAGTTTTACCTGGGAAGATCTTTGATTTGTCTTCGGAAGAACAGCTTTGTCTTTGGAAGACCACTTCAATTTCACTTCAAATACTCTAAGTGTTGTTTTGGTTGTATGAATAATTTTAAAACTTGCTTCATAAATTTATAGGTAACATTTGTCTTTGCGTAATAATTTTATACAATTTACACGTAAATACATTTTCTACAATAGCTCGTCAATACCAATTTGAATCATATTTTTTATTAGAATAGATATCATTACACTTATAAAATATTATATTTATCTTTATGTATGTAAGGCCCCGTTTCCGGAAGCCTCACAGTTGGTCAATCACAGCAGTTAAAACATTAAACATTATAATTATACAAACTTAAGCTACGGAAATAATCTATCAAAAACCATTCATTTCATTTAAACCACTGTTGTTGAGCAATACATCATCGTTTAACTGATTACAAAAGAATTGTTTTCCTACATTACAAAACAACAGCGACATAAAATACGAATGGATGCCAGTCTTTCCCTGCCGAGTGGCTTCACTCTCGTGCCATCCTCAGCAATAATTACCTGCCAACTGAAAATGTATAAAAGCCAGTGTTGCTGAGTGAGCTCTAGTTTTACAAGTAATAAAATACTTTCTATATGTTGTATATGAAAATACAGTTTTCTGTAAAATACAACTCTGTACTGTATATGCGAGCACGCATCAACTATATGAACAAATATTGTTCATTTTCTTTATTGTATGTCTTGTCTGTTCTGTAAACTTTTATCCTTATGTTTCACTTTCTGTATGGACCAATGAGCAATACCCCAATTATATGCGCGATGGAAAACGGGTGATTGGCCATCTATATCCCTCGAAGGGTCAACTGTATCCCTCGAAGGGTCAACTATATCCCCCGAGAGGGTCAACCGTATCCCTCAAAAGGGTCAACTGTATCCCTCAAAAGGTTCTGTGTACTATGTACAAGGCCAACCCAATCACCCAGGACACGCTACAAAGGTCCTGCCAATCTCAATTGATTGACCCTGTGTGCATAATAGGGTAGCTAACCGCAGCACAATTGAGCTAACGACAACATGGTCATGTACCTCCTGTAAGCTTGCAAGACTTGTTAGCATTTTCATTAATGTTTCTCTTCTTTTCTTTATTGCTCTTTCACTTTATTATTACGATATACTTTACGTTACGATAATAACATACCACGTAAAGTCACATACTATAAGTAGTAATAATAATAGCAATAACATTAATAAGGAACAATCATAAGTAATCATATCATGCATGAAACATAATCATTAATAAGCCCTTAGTCAACCTCGGTCAAAACCCTAAAGCACAGACTCCCAGAAAATTCTGTAAAAATTTCTAAGTGCTTAGGCTCATGGGAACTATTTGGGCGCATGAGCCCTGTTCGGGCGTTTCATCACTATGTAGGCGCATTAGCCAACACTTAAGCATTTATCACTTTAGGTGCATGAACTATTCAGGCGCATGGGCACTATTGTGCGCATGAACACTTAGACGCATGGGTAATTCAGACGCATGGACACTTAGGTGCATGAGTCACTTGGGCGCATGGACACTATTGGGGCGCATGGCCCTACACTTAGTCGTTCGGCTAACATTTCTAGGCGCATGGGCCACTGTTTAGGCGCATGGACTACACTTAAATCTTTCTAAGGCATTTTTAGGCGCATGAGCCTTATCTAGGCGCATGGACCTTCTGTTCAACATGTTTCCAGTATGTTTTCAACCCAATCATCAACTCTATCTGTTCTAAGCTTAATTTGGCTATTCTAAACATGAATAACCTGTAAGCATTTAGGAATCACATCCAATCATGCACAATACATACGGGCATACATACTCAAACATTGTAAAAATCATTTAAATATATTTTCAGCCCCAAAGATGTTTGAAAACAAGTAAAAACCGGGGTCTAGAACTCACCTAGTGCAACTTGGGTGTTCTTTCTTTTGACCCGCTTGCAAAGAGTTCAAACACCTAGAAACAACACCACACACACGCACCTGAGCACATTCACAACACATAAGCACATATGCATACAACCGGGATAAAACCCATCATAAACACATAAAAACCACGAATTCTTACCGTGAATTCGTTCACTTCTTCTTCTTCTTCAAGCCGAGAGTTTCCCCTGCTCTCTCTCTCTAAAAACGATGAAGATGTTGATGTGAAGTGAGGGTGGGCGGCCATGCCCACCTTTACACCAACTTTCGAAAGTTTTGTCCTTTTTGGACACTTTTAGTCCCTCCACTTGGACTTTATTGCCTTTCTTGCTTTTATTCTTTATATATTGTCTTTTATAAAAATAACCGGGTGTTACAAGTCCACCCCCCTTATATAGGTTTCGTCCCCGAAACCTGTTATTCCTCAAACAGATGAGGATAATGCTGCCTCATCTCCTCCTTAGTTTCCCACGTAGATTCGGATCCTTTCCTGTGCTTCCACTGTACATGCACGAGAGGAACCACTTTATTTTGCAGCCTCTTTTCTTTACGATCGATGATTGCCACTGGTTGCTCCACATAATTGAGCCTTTCATCAACTTCAATGTCCTCCAATGGAACAATCATGTCTTCATCAGCTAAGCACTTTCCCAAATGAGATACATGGAATGTCGGGTGAATTCCACTTAACTCATCTGGAAACTCCAATATATACGCCACCTCCCCTACTCGAGCAATGATTCGGAAAGTTCCTATGTATCTCGGGCTTAGCATACCTCATTTTCTGAATTGGATGATACCCTTCCAAGGTGAGACCTTCAACATAACCCGGTCACCCACCTGGAACTCAATTGGTCTACGTCGTTTATCGGCATACGACTTCTGTCTATCTTTGGCTGCCTTCATGAAGGCTTTGATACTCTCAAGCTTCTCAGTCATAGCCTCGATTACCTCGACGCTTCCCAACTCTTTCTGACCAATGTCACCCCAACAAACAGGTGTTCTGCATCTCCTACCGTATAGCATCTCATATGGTGGCATACCAATGCTGGCATGATAGCTGTTGTTGTATGAGAATTCGGCTAACGGTAAGTGGTCATCCCAACTTCCACCAAAATCGATTACACATGCCCGAAGCATGTCCTCCAACGTCTGAATGGTCCTTTCTGACTGACCATCAGTTTGGGGATGATAAGCCGTGCTAATATGTAACCTCGTCCCCATGGCGTCGTGGAATTTCTTCCAGAATTTAGACGTAAATCGGGTGTCACGATCAGACACAATGGACACCGGCACACCATGACGAGTTACAATCTCCTTGATGAACAGGTCAGCCAACCTCTCGGATGAATATGTCTCACGAATCGGTAGGAAGTGAGCACTCTTCGTCAAGCGGTCAACAATCACCCATATGGCATCGTACCCCTTCGGAGTACGTGGTAGCTTTGTAATGAAATCCATGGTGATGTGCTCCCACTTCCATTCCGGTATATCCAAAGGTTGGATCTTCCCACACGGATCTTCACCCGTAGGCAAGTAAGGCACTTACTCACATACTCCACCATATCACGCTTCATACCCGGCCACCAATAATCTTTCTTCATATCTTGATACATCTTTGTGGCACTAGGATGAATGGAGTATCGAGTCTTGTGAGCTTCATCCATAATCCTCATACGTAGATCCCCGAAACGAGGAATCCATACCCATCCAAATCGACTTTTAACACCAAGTGTGTTTTCACCCAATTCCCTAACCAGACCTCTCATTCTTTCAGAGTTTAGATGATCTTATTTTAATGCCTCATCCTGAAACTCCTTGACTTGCTTCATTACATCAGAGGTCATGATCAGTTGGTATGCTTTCACCCGAATCGGCTTGGGCCTCTCCTTCCGGCTAAGAGCATCGGCCACCACGTTGGCTTTTCCCGGATGGTAATGGATCTCACAATCATAATCCTTTATAAGCTCCAACCATCACCTCTGCCTCATGTTCAGATCTTTTTTGCCCAAAGAAGTACTTCAAGCTCTTGTGGTCCGTGAAAATGGTGCACTTCATCCCGTACAGATAGTGCCTCCAAATCTTTAGTGCAAAGACCACGGCTGCTAGCTCCAGGTCATGAGTAGGGTAGTTGACCTCATGAACTTTCAACTATCGGGATGCATAGGCTATAACCTTCCCCCTTTGCATTAATACACACCCCAACCCCGAGTAAGAAGCATCTGAATATACCACCAAATCCTCGCTTCCTTCGGGTAATGACAAGACAGGAGCTTGAGTCAACCTCAACTTTAACTCCTCGAATGCCTGTTCTTAGGCTTGACCCCATATAAACTTCACATCCTTCCGGGTCAACTTGGTCAGTGGAGAAGCGATCTTGGAAAAGTCCTGAATGAACCTTCGATAATACCCCGCCAACCCCAAGAAGCTACGGATCTCGGATGGCGTCTTTGGAGACTTCCATTGCATCACAGCCTCCACCTTAGCAGGGTCTACCATAATCCCCTCGGGATTTATCACGTGACCTAAGAACTGAACGTCGCGTAACCAGAACGCGCACTTGGAGAATTTAGCGTACAACTTCTCCCTTCTTAAGGTCTCTAACACCTCCCGAATGTGATCGGCATGCTCCTCTTCGCTCTTCGAATAAATTAGGATATCATCAATAAACACAATCACTGATTTATGTAACATTGGCCGACACACTCGATTCATCAAATCCATAAAAGCAGCTGGCGCATTGGTCAAACCAAATGGCATAACAAGGAATTCATAATGATCGTAGCGTGTGCGAAAAGCTGTTTTAGGGATATCCTGCTCCTTCACCTTCAGCTAATGGTAACCAGATCGAAGATCTATCCTTGAAAACCAACTGGCACCTTGGAGCTGGTCAAACAGATCATCTATTCTTGGTATGGGGTATCGGTTCTTCACCGTCAACTTGTTCAGCTCTCGGTAGTCAATGCACATCCTCATACTACCGTTTTTCTTCTTCACAAACAGGACCGAAGCTCCCCAAGGAGAGATACTCGGCCTAATGAACCCCTTATTGAGCAGCTCTTGCAATTGCTCCATCAGTTCTTTCATTTCTGTGGGAGCTAATCGATACGGTGCTTTGGGAACAGCTTAAGCATCGGGTATCAGATCAATTTGGAACTCAATTTCGCGATCCAGTGGCGCGCCGGGTAAGTCTTCCGGGAATACGTCCGGAAAGTCACACACAACTTGTACATCAGATAGTTGCGGTGTTGGCGCGTCCACATCCTTTACGTAGGCCAAGTAGGCACTACATCCACGCCTCATGCACTTTCCCGCCACCGCCATCGAAATCATTTTCGGGATCGTCGTGACGCGATCTCCATAAATCGTAACTAAACTCCCATCGGGCGTATCTAATCGAATCATCTTCTTGCAACACACGATGTTTGCTTCATAGGTTGCTAACCAGTCCATCCCTAGTACCACATCAAATCCACCTAGGGGTATCACGTGTAACCTAGCAGCAAACCTATGACCTACTAGTTCTATGGCACAGTCCTCTATCACATCAATATTCTAGTGGACTTACCAATAGCAATTTCTACATCAAATGGTGCACCGACCTTGCTACTACTAACAGGCAACTTAGCACAGAAATTAGTGAAAATAAAACTCCTACTAGCACCGGAATCAAACAATATAGAGGCACAAGTTTGGTTTACTAGAAACATACCTGACACAACATCGGGATCAGCTCTGGCTTCCTCCCTGGTCAAGGTGTAAGCTCTAGCACCTGCCCTCTGCCCTCCTTCCTCCGGCTTCTTCTTCTCTGCTCCAGAGCTCTCCGCCCTTGGCTTCTTACAGTCTCTAGCGATATGGCCAGGCTGGCCACACTTGAAGCATACATTCATCCTCATCCTGCACTCACCAGTATGCTCTCTTCCACATTTGTCACACCTCCTCAGCCTTGATCCAGATGTGACCACACGTCAGTCACCAACCTTTGCCACCTTCTTGTTTGGAGCAGTTCTACCACGTCCAAACCGTTTCCCATTCTAGTTCCGGCTACCACCATCCTTCTTATCCACCTCAGCCACCACCACCTCGCGCTCATCGTATAATCTGCCAGTCAATCAACCGCCGACCTGAAAGTGCTCGGCCGGGCGGCAATCAACTGCCTACGGATATCCACTGGCAGCCCCTGGATGTATCTTTTAATCTTTCATGACAGTGGTGTCACTTGATCGGGTACCAGCCGTGCTGTAGAGATTAATGAAGAGGCTGATGCAACCTAAACATATTTAGTCTCTCCTGCATGTTGCACAAGTGCATTGAAGTGGAATGCTTCGGAAGTTTCACATGTGCAACAGAAATACTCTAAGTGTGAAATCTTCCGAAGCCAAGACCAACATCTTCCGAAGCCAAGATGAAGTCTTCCGAAGCCTCAGAGACAAAGTCTTCCGAAGCTTCAAGTTCATGAAGACAGATTTCTTCCAAGACTTTTAACATATGCTTTATCTGATGTACTGTTCCATAAAGCTGGACACCTTTCCGCTGCAACTCTGCAAGTCACCAACTAACATTTTGGTGAAAAGGTCCATGCTTTTGGTAACTGTACATTGAGGTCTTGAGTCTGTATACTTTCTACTTTATGTACTTTATCCTTTTTGTAATAGAAAAGGATGTGAGCTATGGCATGTCATAGTCACAAGTCAAAAGGCAATCTGCCTTTTGACTCTACAATTGATTTTGTTTGTGTCTAGTCAATTGTATCCAGCTGGCTTTCAAAGTATAGCCAGCTGTAGGATGTAGTATAAGTATCTCATGTTCTTGTATCTTTTATTATGCTTTGTAACACTTGTAATAGAACATAGAGAAGCAATATACTGCATTCTTGAAAACCATATACTTGTGTTCTTTGTGTTCTGTCTCTTTCATTACTTGTGTTCTTAGTGTCTTATCTTGGTTAATCCAGTTTACTGTTTGATTAAAGTTTGGTTAATCTCCTCTTTGTGTTGTTGTGTTGTAACTCACACCCTTCAACGATCCTGCATTTGGTATCAGAGCTTCAGGCTCTTGATATAAGATCTCACCATCTTAAGATCCCTCACACACACAAATACCAAACTTTTCAAATGGCAGCCATTTCCAAAACCGATATGGAAACTGGAACCATGAACAAGTCCCCACTGATCACTCTTGATGAGTTTGACACCTGGTGTTTAAGAATGGAAGGTTTCATCAGGTCTCTCGATTCAAGAATGTGGGAGTCTATTGAGAATGGACCTTTCATACCCAGCACACCCTCTGCTACTGGTGCTGGTATGATCCCCAAGGATGTGGCTAACTACTCTGATGAAGATAGAAGAGAGTAGAGATAGACAGGAAAGCCATGACAGCTCTTCAAACTGCCCTTCCAAACTCTGTATACAGAGGTTTCAAGAAGTGCAAAGCTAAACAGCTGTGGGATGCACTGAAACTGATGTATGAGGGTTCTTCTGAAGCCAAGGAGAACAAGAAGGATCTCCTGAAGCAGCAGTTTGAAAACTTCACCTTCAAAATAGGTGAGACCATGACTCAGCAATACTTCAGGTATGTTGAGATTGTGGATACCCTAGTGGATGGAGGAGTTGCTCTTGAGAATAGAGACATTGTAAGGAAGTTCATGTCCTCACTTCCTAGGCAATGGACACACTACTGTGTGGTGATCAAGAGAACTGAAAATCTCAAAACTCTCACTCTGACAGAGTTATATGGGATTCTCAGTGGCTACCAGATGGAGATGAACATGCAGGGTTCATCTGGCAACTCCAACAATCAAATGGTTTCAGCCCTACATGTGGTTGAAAGGGATAGCATAGAACCCAAACATCATCTTATATGCTACCCTGACAACTCACCCAAGGGTCCTTTCATCACCTTCCCAGAGACCCAAGGAGAACTACACTCAAGGAAGCCCATTCCAAGAGACAAGCTCTTCTCAAGCATTTGTGTCTTCTGATGAAAGCAGTGGCAACTCTCTTTTCACTCTTGAAGACTTGGACTGTATCCATCCAGATGATCTGGAGTACATGGAAATAGTCCAGCAGATGGCTCTTCTCACTCACAGAGCCAAGAAGTTCTACAAGAGGACTGGAAGGAAGTTTCCAAGCAATGCAACCGGTGGAAAGTTTGGACTGGACAAAGGCAAAGTCAAGTGTTACAACTGTAACTTGATGGGCCACTTTGCCAGAGAGTGTAAGGCACCTAGAACCAATGGTGGCCAAACACAATCCAGACCAAACTACACTAACAAAGCTCTTCATAATGAGAAGTCAAAGCAGCAAGCTGTTGTGTTGTTGAAGAAGGAGGCTTTGACTGGAGCTTTCAGGTGGAAGATGCTTCTCCAAACCAAGCACTGATGGCAGATCATGATGAAGCCAAGGTATTGGAACATCTCTGTACTCCTGAATGCATTGCTAAAGTTAATAGGTACAGGTCCTATAACTTGGAATTGAGATCTGATATTGAGTCCTTAAACATTTTAAAATCTGATTTTAGAAAGTCTGAAAATGATTATAAGCTGAAAATAGAGGACTTAGAGAAAACCATTTCAGTTCTAAAACATGAACACACAGATTTTAGAACTCAAATTCAAGATCTCATAACCAAGCTAACTGAGTGCCAGGCTGAGCTTGTGATCAGCAAAGCCAGGGCAGAAAAGAATGTTCTTGAAGAAGAGACCTTCAAGAACATGATATCCTCATCCCTGCACAACAAAGTGTGCTATCAAAACAGACAGGGACTGGGATCAAATGAGATAGCTCCTCCACACACAAACTTGTCTGTAAGACCCCCTAGGTGTGGAACTTGTGAAGATGAGCTTCCTCTCATAGATCCTATGAGTGAGGAGGATGAAAAGAGATAGTGAAGAATCCCTCTACTAAGAGTGAAGAGGAGGATTCCAAGAAGGGCCACTATCCTTCTGAGGAGAAAGTGAAGACTGTGATGACCAAGTCCATGAGAAAGAACTTGATCAGAAAGAGCAAAAGAAAGCAAGGAAGGCTCAAGAGATCAAGGCTGCTTTTGACTCTAAGCAGAAACAAGTTTTTATTTCTGCAGGGTTTAAAGTGGTAGGGACTGAAGACATCAACCAAAACTCTTCTGCTAAGAGTTCTGGTTCTTGTTCAACTCATCTCAGTAGCAAGAAGAAGACTGATTTGCTGTGTACCACTGCTGCACAGCCTGGACCATCAAACTCCAAGCACAGTCCTCAGCCCAAGAGGACTGTCTCAGCATCTGTAAAGATGAAGGTGGAGAAGGGATGTGACCAAAAACAGTCTTATTCTCAAGAAAAGGCTCTTGTGAAGAAGAAGATGAATTGTGTTATGTGTGACAGCACTACTCACATTGCAAAGATTGTCCCTTCAATCCTAAAGGTACTGTCCACATGGCCAAAACAAAGGCTTCAAAGAGTTCCAAGAAGATTCAGGCTTCGGAAGGAAAACCAGTTTCCTTCGGAAGTCTCAAATCTAAAAAGAAGGGAATGGAAAATTACCTTCGGAAGAAATATTGGTCTCGGAAGAAAGGAATTCTTCCGAAGCACTGAATCTGCTGCAGTGTCTGCAGAATCTTCCGAAGTATCAGTCATCAAAACTTCCGAAGTTCCACAACTTCCGAAGTTTTGAAGGTCAAGTCCAAGACTCCAAAGGTGGTGTGGATGTCTAAGAAAGACCAAGTGACTGAGATTTCTCCATCTACAACAGCTCAAGATCCTCTTAGTACAACCATAGGATCTATCACTGTTGAATTACCTTCTGTAAATAAGCCCAAGACAAGCAAGGATTGGGTTTCCAGATGTAACTAATCATTCTCTTTTGTACAGGGACAGCTGAAGACAAACAGAAATGTTTGGATCATAGACAGTGGCTGCTCCAGGCACATGACTGGTAATAGGTCACTACTCCAGAACTTTGAAAGGATTGATGGAGGACCTGTTGCTTTTGGAGGAGATGAAGGTGGTTACATTTCTGGAAGGGGCAAGGTCACAAATGGTAAGCTCAGCATTGAAAAGGTAAACTTTGTTAAGGAGCTTGGATACAATCTTCTGAGTGTATCTCAATTTTGTGATCAGAGTCATAACATGCTCTTTACTGAGCATGAGTGCATTGTTCTTAAGCCTGGTGTGGTCATTCCTCATGAGCATATCCTGCTTAGAGCCCCCAGGAAAGGAACATGTACAAGATGGACTTGCAAGAAACCTCTCCCTCCGGAAAGTTTCATGCTTTCTATCTAAAGCCAATAGTGATGAATCTTTCCTATGGCATAAAAGAATGTGCCATGTAAACTTTAAGAACATGAATAAATTGATTAAGCATGATCTGGTAACTGGAATGCCAAAGAAAGAGTTTACAAGTGATGATCACTGTGTTGCATGCCTGAAAGGGAAGCAACATAAGGTATCTCATAAGCCTAAGGAAATGAACTCCATCACTACACCCCTACACTTGTTACATATGGATCTCTTTGGCCCCACCAGTGTAATGAGTTTAGGAAGGACCTCATACTGTCTAGTGATCACAGATGATTTTACAAGATTCACTTGGGTCTTTTTCCTTAGAACTAAGGATGAGACTCCTGAGATTCTGAAGAATTTCATCTTAAAGATTGAGAATCAGTCTGATCACAAGGTCAAAATCATAAGATGTGATCAAGGAACAGAATTCAAGAATCAAACCCTTGATACATTTTGTGATGATAAGGGTATTGCAAGACAATTTAGTGCTCCCAGGACTCCTCAGCAAAATGGTGTTGCTGAGAGGAGAAACAGGACACTGATTGAAGCTGCAAGAACCATGCTGTCTGACTCTAAACTGCCCATCACCTTCTGGGCAGGCAGTCAACACTGCCTGCTATGTGCAGAACAGAGTTTTAGTAGTTAAGACTCATGGAAGACTCCTTATGAACTTTGGCACAAGAGAAAACCTTTCATTGGTTTTCTCAGGTCATTTGGATGTCCTTGCACCATCTTGAATACCAAAGATCAAATTGCCAAGTTTGCTGAGAAATCAGATGATGGACACTTTATTGGATACTCTTCCCAAGCTAAGGCTTATAGAGTGTACAATCTTAGAACTAGAATAGTTGAGGAGTCAGCCAATGTGACCTTCAATGAACACACACCATGTGTTGCTGGTTCTGGTCCAGATTGGCTATTTGATCTTGATTTGGTTACCAACTGTTTTAATAAATCTTGTGAGAATGTTTCAGGATCTGCAGAAAATTTAAATACAGGTGATCCTGACCCAAGATTTGAGCTAGGAAGACCTTCAAGTCATACATCTTCAGCTCCAGTTGGAACTACTTCTGCAAATGAGGTTTCTATCAGCACAACAATGACAAATTCAGCTGATACATCTGGTATGCCTTCAAATTCCAGCTCAGAGGCTCTACAACCAGATAAGAACACCTCAACTGTGGAAGCAACAATGGTGATGGTGACAGTGACCAGGATTTCTTGATGCCACTAACCACACCATAGATGAGAACATCAATGATGTCACACACTGCTTGGATCAAGTTTCACTTGAAAAGTGTGCTGATGTGGTGGGAGAAACATCTATGCCAGATCTAAATTTTTCTAATTTAGATCTTTCTCAACAACTTGCTGTGATTCCTCAGCTTAGGATCCACAAGTCTCATCCTACCACAAACATCATTGGAGATGTTGTCTCCGGGGTAAAGACAAGAGGACAAACCCATGAAGCAAATGTTTGTCTTCACTCTTGTTTTCTATCCCAGATAGAGCCGAAGAAAGTTGAGGGGGCTCTAAAGGATGGAAGTTGGGTTGAAGCTATGCAACAAGAGCTGCTTCAATTCAAAAGACAGAAAGTTTGGAACCTTTGTCCTCTCTCTTTTGGGAAGACTACAATAGGAACCAAATGGGTGTTTAGGAACAAGAAGGATGATAGAGGCATTATCATCAAAAACAAAGCTAGACTGGTTGTTCAAGGATACACACAAGAAGAAGGGATTGACTACACTGATGTTTTTGCTCCAGTGGCAAGATTAGAAGCTGTTAGGATATTCGGCATTTGCTGCATCCAAGAACTTCAAGGTCTTTCAACTTGATGTGAAATGTGCCTTCTTATATGGAGTGATAGATGAAGAGGTTTATGTCAAACAGCCACCTGGTTTTGTAGATCCTGATCATCCTGATTATGTCTGCAAGCTTGACAAAGCTCTCTATGGGCTGCATCAGGCACCCAGGAAGTGGTATGAGACACTGTCTGAGTATCTCTGTAAACATGGATACAGGAGAGGTACTATAGATGGACTCTCTTCATCAAAGGACAAGGAAAAGACATATTGCTAGTTCAAGTATATGTGGATGACATCATCTTTGGTTCAACTAATCCAAAGCTCTGCAAAGACTTTGAGAAGCTGATGAAAGACAGATTTGAAATGAGTGCCATGGGGGAACTCAATTTCTTTCTGGGAATTCAAGTGAAGCAAGTTGAAGATGGCATCTTCATAAGTCAGTCAAAGTATGTTCAAGACATACTCAAAAGGTTCAATATGACTGACTGTAGATTGCTAAGACACCCATAGCCAGAAACCACTCCCTTGGTCCTGATCTTGAGGGGAGTGTGTAGATGAACACTTATACAGGGCTATGATTGGGTCTCTTATGTATCTTACTGCTAGTAGGCCTGATATCATGTTTGCTACATGCATCTGTGCAAGATATCAAGCCAACCCTAAGATGTCTCATCTTATCACTGTCAAAAGGATTCTAAGATACCTCAAAGGTGCATCAACACTTGGTCTATGGTATCCCAAGAATTCTGACTTCAATCTGTATGCTTATACAGATAGTGATTATGGTGGTTGCAATATGACTGCAAAGTCTACATCTGGGGGATGTCAATTTCTTGGTGGAAGGGTTGTCTCATGGCAATGCAAGAAACAATCCTGTGTCTCTGCATCAACTGCTGAAGCTGAATACATTGCTGCCGCTAGCTGCTGTGCTCAAGTGCTTTGGATTCAGAATCAAATGCTAGACTATGGGTTAAATTTCAAGGAGACTCCAATCCACATAGACAACAACAGTGCTATCTCAATTACAGAGAACCCTGTGCAGCACTCAAGGACAAAGCACATCAATATCAGGTATCATCTAATAAGAGATAATTATGAAAAGGGATTAATTAAACTAGTCAAGGTTCACACAGATGAACAATATGCTGATTTGTTTACAAAGGCTTTTGATGAACAAAGATTTAAATATCTAATATCAGCTATTGGGATGATCAACCTTGAGTAAATTTTTCTTAAAACTAATTCTTATTATTTCTAAAAAATGTGTGTTCTAAGTTGTCTAGTCTATCATCTTCATAAGCTCATGTTTTTCTCTTGGATTGGAAGACTTTCCTTAGATTAATTGATGATTTTATACTTCGGAAGTTATGCATTTTAACTTCGGAAGAAAATCACACCTTCAAAATATTTAACTGTCTAAGAAATTTACCTTCGGAAGAAATTTCAATTTTATCTTCCGAAGCTTAAATAGTTATCTTAGACACTTACTTATTTTCAAGGACCTTTTCCTTCCGAAGCAATAATTAACTCTCGGAAGCTTTGTTGATCTCTATACAAAGCACTCAAGTCTTAATTTTTCTTCCGAAGCAAAATCATCAAATACTCTCAGGAAATTCTTCCGAAGTCATTTTAGCTTCGGAAGCTTTTTCATTAAAACTTCCGAAGATAATTTACCTTCGGAAGCTTGTTGATTTCCAAGAAAACTACTTTTTGAGCAAAAAGTAAACTACTTTTTCAGAGGTGGGACCGACATCCGGATTTCAAAGTTTATCCTCTTTCATTAAACTTTATCTGAAATCCCTCTCTCTCATAAACCCAACGGTTTCCCCCTCTTCTATCATCTGCTCTTCCTCCAAACCTAAACCCAAATTTTCTCTCTGAAATTTCTTTCTTTCTTCTTTCTTCGTTCTTAAGCTACCTCACAATGGCTAACCTTGCTCACAGAAATGATCCCAACTTTACCATGCAGCTACACAGACAACACAATCAAGTTGCTCTGTTATGCTCTGAGAAAGATCCTCATTTCTCAGAGGTTTGCCGTTTCTTGTCTCTGTCCCACTACTTCACCTCCCTAACCATTGATCCTCCCCTCTATGAGGATCAGTTGCTTGAATTCTGGAAGACCTGCCAAGAGGTCATTATGGACGGGGAGAAGGCACTGTCTGCCACAGTGCAGGGGAGAACAATCTTCATCACTCCGCCATCATCAACCGACATCTTCAGCTGGATGATGAAGAAGGTGAGGTGTTCTTCCCAAAGGAAGCTGTAAATCATTCCTTTGAGCAGATGGGCTACGAGGGAGATTTCTCTGTAAAGACCTTCAGGAAAGGGAAGGTCTCATCCAAATGGAGATTCCTGCTCCATGTGGTCATTCACAGCTTATCAAACAAGCATGGTGGATGGGACCAGATTCCTGAAGATCTCTCCTTCATAGTCCATGGAATGGTTCAAGGGGTCAAATTCAGGTACTCTCAATTTGTTTATACAAATTTGCTTGCTAATTTAGACTCCTTAGAGTACTACATGTTTCCTAGATATGTCCAGTACATTCTTAACTGTGAACTGGGCTCACAGTTAAGGGAAACAGGTAACACTCTTAAATTGGGACAGATGAAGCCCGGCATCTTTAAAACATTGAGAAAGTCCACTGTTGGATTCTCTGGGGTAGAAACAGCCCTAGTCCCAAAAATGTTAGAGCTCATTGCTCAAGGTGACAACCTAGCAGCACAAGCTAGTGTTGAACCCACACCTCCTGCTTTCCAACCACCTACACAGCCTCAAATATCCATCACCTACCAAAGAAAATCCAAACGAACCCCTGCTCAGACTATTCAGTCTGAGGAGGCCCCCATATACTCACCCATACAGGAAGAAGTGGATACTGGAGCTCCCATTTCTCCTGAGGAGCAGACCACTCCCATCTTTTCTAGAATCAGTGCTGAGGTTCCTCATGCTCAGCCTGATGAGCTCATTAGCCCTACTGCCTTAAGCCATCACTCTGAGTCTCAACACTCAAGTGATCAACCTTCAGGGGACAGTTACCATCCCCAGCCTATAGATCTCAACCAACCAATTCCAACCTTGACTTCTACACTGATGAAGATCTAGGTTTCAGTGAGTATAATGAGTCTCTCTTCTTTTCCCCTACTCAAGAGAGATGAATACTCCTGAGTCTCCTACATCTATCCCACATCAGTCACCTACAACTGAGGTGGACACTTCTGATGTCCATATGGAAGAGGCTCTCACTTCTGCAGTGATTACATCATTAAGACCTCAACCATGGCAACTCAGCCTACTGACATCTCAACTGAGACTGCCAGTAAGCAGAGGAAATCCAGTAGCCAAGAACTAGAACTGGTCATGAGAGAAAGGACTCTGGTCCAATCTTCTCCACCCCCAGTGATTCTTCTGATGAAGATGAGGGGGATCTGAGACTAAAGGTGCAACAACTATCCAAAACATGCACCTATTTAGTCTCAAAGGTCAGTCACCTTGAATCTCAGGTGACTACCTTAATAGGATCAATGATCAGCAACTTGAGATTTCATATCTTAAGGAAAAACTAGCTGGGAGACCCTTAAGGAGAGCTCAACCAGGAACACAAGAACCTGTGGATGTGATTGATCTATCCTCCAGCTCACCTATGCAAGTGGGTGATGCTACCAAAAAGGGGAGAAAGTCTTTACAGCCACAGAACCTGGGAGTTCCTCTGAGAGAATGGACATTGAGGACTCACCATCCTCACTTGCAACTGTGCATTCTCAGCAACCTCCTCTAGATCACATTGATGTGGACTACACAGACTCCTTCATACAGAGTCTGTTTGAGGATGGGATACCAAGAGCCATGTCACCTTCATCATCCTTTAATCACATCATTGGATGGAGGTATGACAACAACTGGAAGGCTCTCATCATCATAAGAGTTCAAGGACAGCAAGAAGTTTTTAATTTTCAGACCTTGAACTACTATGAAGGTCTGGATCTAGTCAACATGCCACTTGTCAACCCAAGCCAATCAAGACAAGCTGACAGACTGGCTAGAAGAATCCAAGACAGGATCATTGCAGAGTTCAGCCTAAGAAGGAGACTAAGGCAATCAGGCAATGTCATCGGTCAACTGGATGTTGAGGCAGACCCTAAGATTAGCTTCATAGGGGAAACCTTGACTGAAGGCCCAGTGACAGAACCTGAGAGCCCTGTCTCATCATCTCCAACTGCTGCAGAGATCCATATTCCTTCTGAGACACCTGCTGGTGAAGGTGCTTCTCAACCTCTCTCTGGCCTGAGCTCAGATGCTGCAATGAGCAATGAAGGCCAAAGCTCTCTCCACCCTGAGTCACAAAGGTCTGTGAGTGACAAAGGAAAAGAAAAATGACATCTGAGGAGATTGAGGAGGAGAGAGAGAGAGGAAAAGGAGGCTAAGGGGAGAAGGTTCCTCTACTGAGTCTCCAAGACTCATGGAGTCTGCAATCAGGGCTGCCCCCAGACCAGATACTCAGAATGATGAGTTAAGGGCAGTCAGGATTAACTATCTGCAGACTAGGAACTATGACATAGATAATATCATTTCTCTCCCCTTGGATGAATTGAATGAGCTGGTTGATCTGGAAAGGTCAAGAGAGAAGAAGGAGCAGAAGATGCAGAACTCCTAGTACAGATCAAAGAAGAAAGAAAAAGAAAAAGACTGTACAGAGGTATGCCTACCCTCTCACCAGTTCAAGAAAGCCCTGAACAAGAGGATGTGGTTCAACAAGAACCTCAGGTAGATAAGGAAGAAGACAGAATCAAGATGATTAACTACCTGAGTGCCACAGGTCTCTATCAGGCAGATGCACTCCTTCCCTTACCTTATGACTATGTTGAGTTTGAGTATTTAAAACAACTTGAGCTTGAGCTAGTCAAGGAAAGAAAGACAACAAAGAGGAAGATGAGGGAAGAAGCTGCAAAGTCAAGAGCCATCATCCAAAAGAGCATGAAGAAGTCTGCTGATAGGCAGAGGATGATGAGCTTCTTGAAGCTGTATGGATTCTCCGGAAGGAGACTTGGACCCATGTCTCTATCCACTATGGATGAGCATATCAGGGTAATCAAGCAGAAGATCAAGAGTGGAGTGCTCACTGACTTACACTCCACTCCAAGTCAGGCCCCACCTGAAGTGGAGGTTAAGGTTGAACAAACAGACACAACACAACCCGGACCTCCTGCTAATGCTCAGCAAGCTTCATCTTCTGATCCACAGCAGGGTCAACCTCCCTCTCCTTCTGAGCCTGAGAGAGAGGAAGTCCCAACTGAGAGAGACAGTGAAGATCAATCTGGTGCTGCAGGCCAGTCTTCTCAGTTAAAATTTGGAAAGAGAAAGAAGAGGATGGCTTCTAAACCAAAGTCTAAGAAGAAGAAGAAGCCTGCATCCTCTTCTGAACCTCAGGATGAATCAGAACAACCTGAGGATGTGCAGCCAGAGGATGCTCAACCAACTCCAACTTTAGTAGCTCCTCTAGCATCAGGAAGACCCATCTTGTCTTGGACATACACCACAAATCCAGAAAGATGGCATGTTATTAGAGATCAAGGCATTGAAGACATTTATACATGGCAAGATATGTTTCAGTTGCCTCTGCATGATCTCTTTGACATGAGAAGACACTTTGACAGCCTGAAGGATCCTGATCAACTTATGAAGAAAGGAATGGTGATCATCCTAAAGGACTGTTAATATCTGAAGTTTTCTAAGTGTTTTGGTAGCATCAGCCTAGGGGGAGTTTGTAGAGATTAATGAAGAGGCTGATGCAACCTAAACATCTTTAGTCTCTCCTGCATGCTGCACAAGTGCATTGAAGTGGAATGCTTCGGAAGTTTCACATGTGCAACAGAAATACTCTAAGTGTGAAATCTTCCGAAGCCAAGACCAACATCTTCCGAAGCCAAAGATGAAGTCTTCCGAAGCCTCAGAGACAAAGTCTTCCGAAGCTTCAAGTTCATGAAGACAGATTTCTTCTTCGAAGACTTTTAACATATGCTTTATCTGATGTACTGTTCCATAAAGCTGGACACCTTTCCGCTGCAACTCTGCAAGTCACCAACTAACATGTTTGGTGAAAAGGTCCATGCTTTTGGTAACTGTACATTGAGGTCTTGAGTCTGTATACTTTCTACTTTATGTACTTTATCCTTTTTGTAATAGAAAAGGATGTGAGCTATGGCATGTCATAGTCACAAGTCAAAAGGCAATCTGCCTTTTGACTCTACAATTGATTTTGTTTGTGTCTAGTCAATTGTATCCAGCTGGCTTTCAAAGTATAGCCAGCTGTAGGATGTAGTATAAGTATCTCATGTTCTTGTATCTTTTATTTATGCTTTGTACACTTAATAGTAAAACATAGAGAAAGCAATATACTGCATTCTTGAAAACCATATACTTGTGTTCTTTGTGTTCTGTCTCTTTCATTACTTGTGTTCTTAGTGTCTTATCTTGGTTAATCCAGTTTACTGTTTGATTAAAGTTTGGTTAATCTCCTCTTTGTTGTTGTTTTGTAACTCACACCCTTCAACGATCCTGCACGTGCCATTTTTCATAAAATTGTGTGTTACTTCTGGTGTGTCATCGGGCCCGCCTCCGCTGCAGTAAGTCTCTTTCTACCTTGTCCATCTCTCTCTGTGAGGACAGAAATTCCTCATGCACTAACTTCTTCCAGTTTCAGTCCACTCATCTTTCCATGCCCTGCTAACCCTCGGCTTGGACAATGTTGTCCACCATCACAACACGAGTGCGTCACAAAGGATGGTGGTAGCAATTTCACCTTCTGATCTTCATGGCACTCCTGATATCAAGGACAAGCCTCCATTTCCTTCAACCACCGTTGAGCCAAGCTACACAGTGTTTTGTTCCCATCGAAGTATGGGGCTTGCATCTCATAACGCCCCATAGTTTTTGCGCCTCATGTCGCCTCCGGCGCAGGCTCTTCTTCTCCTCGTCCTCATCATTATTGAGAACCGTTTCGGCTCTGGTTGTTCTCGTCCTCCCGAGGACCTGTTCCTCTCCTTTCTTTCCCATCTCTTACAGCCTTGATCACTTGGTCACCACAGACGGTAAATAATCGCATGACCTGTTGAACCTCTTCCATTACAGCCTCCTTTACTGAGGCTCTCAGATTGGCGCTCTCGTCGCCTCCCTCCGGATGAGGGGTCTCTAGTTCTTCATGAACCACTTTCTCGACTCTGGATCTCCCTCTCTTGGGTCGCGGAGCAGCGCCGTGACCTCCACCACGAGAGGCTTTTGAAGATCTACCGCCAGCCATCCTCTAAAAGCACACTATAAGATTCAAACACTAACGCGGTCATTCAAGGTAACACTCAGTTTATGTCAAGCATAGTAAGTCCCTAATTACAGTGGCCAGTTGTGATTAGCCACTTACTTTACTCTTCATACCCCAATTATCTCCTATCCTGACTTAATCAGTATTTAAATCTACTAAGAGCATATAATCAAATAGCATGCGCACATAATACCGGTTAACATTAGGAAAAGACATACCTGATGGCACGTAGCTACTCTGGCTGATATCCCTCCATTTGTCCCATTTTCAGTTTAAGTTTAGGTTTCAAAAAGTTTATTTAACCCAATTCTCTTAAACTTTGGCTCTGATACCAACTTGTAAGGCCCCGTTCCTGGAAGACTCATAGTTGGTCAATCACAGCAGTTAAAACATTAAACATTATAAGTATACAAACTTAAGCAGCGGAAATAATTTATCAAAAACCATTCATTTCATTTAAACCACTGTTGTTGAGCAATACATCATCGTTTAACTGATTACAAAAGAATTGTTTTCCTGCATTACAAAACAATAGCGACATAAAATACGAATGGATGCTAGTCTTTCCTTGCCGAGTGGCTTCACCCTCGTGCCATCCTCAGCAATAATTACCTGCCAACTGAAAATGTATAAAAGTCAGTGTTGCCGAGTGAGCTCTAGTTTTACAAGTAATAAATTACTTTCTATATGTTGTATATGAAAATACTCTTTTCTGTAAAATACAACTATGTACTGTATATGCGAGCACGCATCAACTATATGAACAAATATTGTTCGTTCTCTTTACTGTATGCCTTGTCCGTTCTGTAAACTTTTATCTTTATGTTTCACTTTCTGTATGGACCAATGAGCAATACCCCAACTATATGCGCGATGGAAAACGGGTGATTGGCCATCTATATCACTCGAAAGGTTAACTGTATCCCTCGAAAGGGTCAACTATATCCCCCGAGAGGGTCAACTGTATCCCTCGAAAGGGTCAACTGTATCCCTCGAAAGGGTCAACTGTATCCCTCAAAAGGGTTCTGTGTACTATGTACAAGGCCAATCCAATCACCCAGGACACGCTACAAGGTCCTGCCAATCTCAGTTGATTGACCATGTGTGCATAATAGGGTAGCTAACCGCAGCACAGTTGAGATAACGACAACATGGTCGTGTACCTCCTGTAAGCTTGCAAGACTTGTTAACATTTTCATTAATGTTTCTCTTCTTTTCTTTATTGCTCTTTCACTTTATTATTACGATATACTTTACGTTACGATAATAACATACCACGTAAAGTCACATACTATAAGTAACAATTATAATAGCAATAACAGTAATAAGGAACAATCATAAGTATCATATCATGCATGAAACATAATCACTAATAAGCCCTTAGTCAACCTCAGTCAAAACCCTAAAGCACAGACTCCCAGAAAATTCTATAAAATTTCTAAGTGCTTAGGCGCATGGGAACTATTTGGGTGCATGAGCTCTGTTCGGGCGTTTCATCACTATGTAGGCGCATCAGCCAACACTTAAGCATTTATCACTTTAGGCGCATGAACTATTCAGGCGCATGGACACTATTTGTGCGCATGAACACTTAAATGCATGGGTAATTCGGACGCATGGACACTTAGGCGCATGAGCCACTTGGGCGCATGGACACTATTGGGGCGCATGGCCCTACACTTAGTCATCCGGCTAACAATTCTAGGCGCATGGGCCACTGTTTAGGCACATGGACTACACTTAAATCTTTCTAAGGCATTTTCAGGCGCATGAGCCTTATTTATGTTCAACATGTTTCCAGTATGTTTTTAACCCAATCATCAAATCCATCTGTTCTAAGCTTAATGTGGCTATTCTAAACATGAATAACCTATAAGCATTTAGGAATCACATCCAATCATGCATAATACATACGGGCATACATACTGAAACATTGTAAAAATCATTTAAATATATTTTCAGCCCCAAAGATGTTTGAAAACAAGTAAAAACCGGGGTCTAGAACTCACCTCGTGCAACTTGGGTGTTCTTTCTTTTAACCCGCTTGCAAAGAGTTCAAACACCTAGAAACAACACCACACACACGCACCCGAGCACATTCACAACACATAAGCACATATGCATACAACCGGGATAAAACCCGTCATAAACACATAAAAATCACGAATTCTTACCTTGAATTCATTCACTTCCTTTTCTTCAAGCCGAGAGTTTCCCCTGCTCTCTCTCTCTCTAAAAACGATGAAGATGTTGATGTGAAGTGAGGGTGGGCGGCCATGCCCACCTTTACACCAACTTTCGAAGGTTTTGTTCTTTTTGGACACTTTTAGTCCCTCCACTTGGAATTTATTGTCTTTCTTGCTTTTATTCTTTATTTATTATCTTTTAAAAAAAATAATCGGGTGTTACAATATATATGTGTTTTAGAAGTGTAATAAAATTAAGAAACTTACAATACAAAAGTTATTCAAACAAAAGTTGTAGAAGCTCAATCTGATTGAATCCTAAATTTACCATATACGATCAGCATGTATTAATAATTGGACCAATGTCTTCATGGGTTGGTAAAGGCTCACACTCAAATTTCATTATTTAAAGTAACTAATTTTTATAACATGTTTTTTTAGTTTCATACACACTTATGGTGACTATCAACAATTATTGTAATAGAAAGCATGAACACTATTGATTACTTAGATGCTAAAGCTGTGAATATTTCTTTTATTCGTTGTCCTTGTAGTGCGCAAGGGCGAAGGTTAATAGTTGCTAGGCGGGGCAACCCCCTCCACTTTTTTCGTCGATAGTGTTAATTTTTTATCCGGTAGGTTAAATTTAATTGAAAATTTGTTGGAAGTTGATTTGCCGTTAATCATAAAACTAGAAGAGTTAAAGGGTCAAGTGCATTTCGCAATTATGAAGTCAAGTAAAAGAGATGTCATTGATTCGATTGTCTCGGTATTTTGGTGGGCAATACGGTGTTTTGTAAATAATAATATCATCTAGCTTCAAAAGGGAAAGTAGATTTACTATCAATTTTTCTTTCCTTTGGTATCGTAATAGGAATAGAAAGTATGGTATTTCATGGATTGATTAAGTGGCTTTATCATATTTGTAGCTTTTTTTGTCTTTTCATGCTAGTCAAGTGAGATAACATACCGTATGTTTTTAGAAGGAAAAAGAAAATGGGGTATTTGTTTTTTGGAAAAACATCTTTCTCACCTCTTCATCTGCGCGCTCGCGGACGGGGGAAGAGGTTTTTACTTCGCAGACTGTTTGTTTTCTCGAAGACGTTTCATTAAAAAACGTCTTCAAAACCTCTGCACGGAGAAGAGGTGGAACAATGTCTTCACACATCTTCTACCTCTTCTCTTCACCACCCATCTTCACAACCATCTTCATCTTCTCTTCACAAGCCTCTCGCCCCCCCCCCCCCCCCGCCCCGTCGCCATCGCGCCACCGCCTCCCCGTCGCCATCGCGCCTGCTCCCCTTCGGCCCCCTCCCCATCTTCACAACCATCTTCATCTTCAGATTCAGAACCATCTCAGCCGCCCCCACCCCCCCACCCCCGATCGCCACCGTCCCCCGTGACCACCGCGCCTGCTCCCCTTCGGCCCCCTCCCCTTTTCTTTTCCTTTTTTGATTTGTTGTTTGTATGATTAGTTTGTTTGTATATGGTTAGCATTCTGCAGATGTTAAAAACAAACAGTCTTTTTCTTGCAGACTGCAGACATTTGGTCCACCTCTTCTGCTGTAGATGTCTGCAGATGTGGTCTGCAGACTGCAGACGTTTTCCTGCCGAAGAAACAAACAGCACCAAAGAATTTATGAACACTTAAACATATGTCTATGAATGAATTTTGGGTAAGAAAAGGGGATTATATCACAATTTTTTAACTTTTTATTTTGTTGACTAGGTGTTATATTAGTTGAACCGTAAAAGCATAAACTTGGTTAGCGATATCATACGCTAAGGTGGTGTTTGTTTTTGGCAAAAGCTCTTCCCCACCTCATCATCTGCGCGCATGCAAACACGGGAAGAGTTTTTGAGTTCGCAGACTATTTGTTTTTTAGAAGACGTTCATTAAAAAAACGTTTTCCTAAAGTCTGCATGGAGAAGATTGGTGTTACCACTTCTTAGGTCTTCTCAACCTCTTCTCCTTTACCCTTTCAGACTTTTGTTTTATTTCATTTGTGTGAACCCTTTACCCCCCACCACATCACTCATCTTCAAACCCCCGTCACGGTCACCGCTTAGCCACGTCACCGCCATCCCATCGTCGCAACCGTCCGCCTGTCGCAACCCTCCGCCTGTCGCAACCCACCCCCTCAGCAATCCTCCGCTCGTCGCAACTCTTCCCCCACCCACCCGCTCACGCTCCCACCGGTCGTTGCCACCCCTCCACGGCCCTCCTCCGCCCACCCACGCTTCCACCGGCCCAGCCTTCCCCTTCGCGGCTCTCCTCCGGCTGCCCAGCCTTCTCCTCCACGGCCCTCCTCCAAACATTCCGAAGGTAAGTTTTTTTTTAATTTGTGATTTTGTTTAAGTTTTTAATTGATTTGTTGTTTATGTAAGATGATTTGTGATTTGGTTAGTATGATTGTTATTTGGTTTATGATTTTGTTAGATTTTTTTATTAGTTTGTATGATTAGTGATTTCAGTTTGTATGGTGAGTGATTTGGTTGGTTTGGTTGGTGATTTGGTTTATGATTAGTGATTTGGTTTAGTATTTGGTTTGATTTATGATTAGTGTAGGTAGATTTGTGATATTAGTGTGTATGATTAGTGATTTTAGTTTGTATGGTGAGTGATTTGGTTTGTTTGGTTGGTGATTTAGTTTATAGTTAGTGATTTGGTTTAGTATTTGGTTTGATTTGTGATTTGTGTAGGTAGATTGTGATATTAGTTTGTATGATTAGTGATTTTTGTATGATGAATTATTTGGTTTGTTTGGTTGGTGATTTGGTTTATGGTTAGTGATTTGGTTTGGTATTTGATTTGATTTGTGATTTGTGTAGTATGATTTGTGACTTTAGTTTGTATGATTAGTGATTTTAGTTTGTATGATGAGTGATTTGGTTTGTTTGGTTGGTTGTGTTGGTTAGTTTGTGATTTGGTTTATGATTAGTGATTGCATTTTTGTTGTTTAATAGAAATGGGCGAGAAACATCAATGGTCAAGTGAGCATATACAATGCTTATTAAAGACTTTTGTTGAAGAAATAAATAAGATGGGTAGGAAAGGTTTGAGTATGCAAAAATATTATCTTTGTGATGCCGCTTATGCACACATACAAGGATTTATGGCTCCATATCGTAATGTAAGGTATTGGCTTTGAAGAAAAAATAAGATGGGTAAGAAAGGTTTGAGTATGCAAAAATATTATCTTTGTGATGCCGCTTATGCACACATACAAGGATTTATGGCTTCATATCGTAATGTAAGGTATTGGCTTGGAGATTTTCGTAGAAATCGTGCATTAACCAATACAGAAACATTTAACCATGCACATGCAAAACTACAAAACGTTAGTGAGCGTTCGTTTGATGCCGTGAAAGCACGGTTCCCTATATTGAAGAGGATGGCACCATTTCGTTGGTTACACAAAGGAACATTACTGTTTCGCGCTACATAATTTTATAAGGAAAAAAGGTCTCAGCGATGACTTTTTTACACAATACGATCAACCCAACGTGTCCTTTGAAAATTATGATATGCACATTGATGCTGATGAAAATGATGTTGAAGAACACGGTATCACATCAGATCGGGAATATATGACTCAGTTACGAGATGAAATTGCTGAGTGGTTAATACAAAATGTCGAATAAACAATTTAAAAATGTATTTGTATGGTTTTATGAATATTATTGCAGTGTTGTTTGACTTTTATTTATATTTTAATATATTTGTATGAATTTTATTTATATATTAATGTTAAAGTTATTTTAAAGTTTAAAAAATAGATTTAGTTTAATTACAGGATATTTCAACATTCTGTAGATGTTAAATAAACAAACAGTCTTTTTCTTGCAGGCTACAAACATTTGGTCCATCTCTTCTGTTGCAGATATCTACAGATGTGGTCTGCAGATTGAAAACGTTTTCCTGCAAAAGAAACAAACAGCACCTAGCACCTAACTGTTGACTCAATTGATTTACGGATCAATCACAAGAGACTAACACAACAAACAGATTGAGATAGATGCTTATTTTTTTCTAGAGCAGGCAACGAGGATCATCTTCATGTCGTTCATGTTTCATCAACTTTCAATACATTGACATCTTTACTAAAGGGTAGTCGTTTATTAGGTCTAAGACCTAATCTCGTTAGGGTTTTAATATCATCTCTATATATTCTCTTTTATATTGTTTTTATCAAGAAGCTGTAGTTTATATGATCGATTTACTAAGTCACATCTAGAATACTATAGCTAGATTACATTTTGACATTAACGTTTAAAAAGTGTCAAATTTAAATTGTGAATTTTTGTAACATAACAATTTTGAAAAATATTAAAATTTTAAACTATTAAAATTAGTTTAAACAATATTTTTTTATTAAAGATATTATGAAATTTCTTATGATCCTAATAATTTGTTTAAACAATATTTTTTTTCTTTCAAATACCATTTAATCTTACACTTATAAAAATTTAAAATTATAGTATAATTAATATTACTTCTTGTTGTGCCTCCACTTGTCCTTTACTTCACTGTGCACCTCAAGTTTTAAATAAGTGGGAATAATTATGTTTTCTAAATAATTTTTTGTGGTTGGTTTCTTAAATAATTATGAGCATTTAATGGATTATTTAATGGGCTGGGCCAGTTGGGCCTACTTCCAAGCCTTACCGTTTTGGACTGTTTCAATGAAGCATTAAATGATTTACAACATATAAGAAACGCTATTTTTCTTTCAATAGCAAAAGTAAAAAAAATTCAAATCAAAGTACAACTTTTATACGTGATGTACAAGTTAAGATGATAAGAATGTGATGTGGTATGATTTTAGTTCTGGAAAAGTTGATTTTACTTCGTTCGTGCAATGATCTGTTCATGAAAATCTGTTGTCTTGATATTAATGGTTAAAAACGTTAAGGTACAAATGTGAAAAGTAATGTTGCATAAATAAATGCAAACAATTATTTGCTCAAGGGTTTGTATCAGGGCAATTTTGTATGGTAGCAAGCAAATTTCTCACTTTTTTAATTAAGTTTATATGTAAAACTTTATGATAATAATAATAACTATATCCCGGTTAAATCAAATTATTTTAATAATAAAACTAATAAAGAAAACTACGACCCTAAGATCGCTACATTGACCTACTGGTGGAATCATGACAATTCATCGAAAGCATAACCTCTTGATTTCTAATATCGTATGATAATAAGGACAGGAAACCCTGTAAAACCCTACTTTCGATTTAAATCAATGTAAACTTAGATATTGTTATAAAATCAGTCCTTTCTTTGTTGTTGCTGCTTTTGTTTATTGAAACGTGCTTGTTGATCATTATTTGATAGTCATAGTGCATATTGATGCAATTGTCATTATCGATGCCCCAATCAACCCCGGTCGATAAAGACTTTGCTGCCTTTACAAAACCAAAGCCTACTTGTGTTGTTAGACACATTTGAATCTATATAATGGTGTCTCCAACATCCTCTGAGCACAAAACCCTACTTGGTTGGATCGTTATTATGATAATGTTAGTGCAATAGATTACCATTTGAAATCATAACAGATACAAAAGTCTACGGTCAAACTATTATCTCGACTAATCAAATGGTCATTGTTATCAATGAAGAATATATTAACGCATTTCACATCTCCTCACTCAGGGGCGGACTTTCTAAGGAAGTGAGGGTAGCCCCTGGCTACCCCTAAACTCCTCATGAACTTTCGTTTCGATATGCATAATATATTTTTCAGCCGTTGTATGTATGGGAGTTCCCATCAGCTAAAATTAGAATACCCCTCAATTTTTTTAGAAAACTCAAATTAATATAAGATTAAAAGCCCAAATAAAATTAAGATTACTTTATTCTTTTATTTTTTTAACTTTTCACTTGTGATTTTATATTTATTGTTTATGAAATTAAGTTCACTTGTGTTGTTTGTACTTATTTATCATAAAATGGACGGGACTTTAGTTATAATTTAGTTTGTAATTTTAGTTGTTAATTGTTATTGTGTATTTGTTTATATTATGTTTATTATAAAATCAAAGATTTGAAATTTGGAATATGAACAAACCTAGTGTTTATACAACCTCTAATAAAATTTTGAGAACAACCTAATTATTATGAAACAATCTTAAAAAATAAGTAACATGTATAAAACAATTAGTTTGGATAACTAAATCATTTATCTTATTAGTTGATTATTTGATAAATTAGTTATTAAATTATTCATAAGTATTTACTTAAATACTTGATTATTTGAATGTTACCATGACTATTACGTAAAAAAGCCAATCTCATCTTGTTTGAATTGAAGCATAAGATAACTAATATCAAAGAAGGGGATGTTTCAAATGAGAACCACATTTTTTTGTAAGAACTCTAGAAACCAATCTCAGACACTTATTTTTATCATATGTAAATCACATGTCATTTCCCCAGTTTTTTTTAAATGTTTGTAACTTTTTTTCACGACATCATTTTTTTTTAAAAAAAATTCACCATTAAATTCAGTATTTTTTATCTTTCCAACGGCTACCATATTAATATACTTTTTTAAAAAAACGTACATCCGTTGTTTACATATGTGTAAATCTAGTTATACATGTGTGTAATACTGAATTTACACATGTGTAAATCCGATATTACACATGTGTAAAACGAATTTTGTTAAAAAAACGGGAATTTTTTTTATTTTTTATAAATTTTTTTATATTTTTTTTATGAAAGAGGGAAAATTGGGGACATTTTTATGTTTTTATTTTTTTATATTTATGTTATTTCTTGTTTTATAAATTTTTTAAATATATTTTTGTTAATTATAATTTTGTTATTGAGAATTAGTGATTGAGATTAGTTCTTAGAGTTCTTATAAAAAAACTAGTTCTCATTTGATCCCTCCTCTATCAAAGAAAATCAATATACTTTATTGATATTTTATGAAAATCATATCTCATCTTATTTATTTTTTTTCTTTTTAGCACATTTCAATATTTAAGTTGGGATTGATATTAGATAAATTACTTTATAGTTATAGACTTGAAATTGGAAAAGAGAATGAATGGCTTATTGGGGCTTCGTACAAGTACAGCTGGAAACACCCTAACTTGAATATATGAAAACATAATCATTAATCGACACCCAAAATATGCCCCACATAAGTTTCTCCCAGACACCTAAAACGTGTTAAAATTTCTATTTATATTCGGTGTAAGTTGTTTTTTAAAAAGTAGCAAGTCATTGATTTATTTCTATCAGAAAACATTTAGCTTAATGATGTGTAAATTGCTAGAGCATGTTCTAATATTATTCGAAACATATAAGCATCATACAATAACATAATAATAATTTCAGTTAAAACAGAATATGTTTCAATCCCAAAACAAACAGTAAGAGTGAAACACTAGATTTCACCTTAGGTTTCAAACATCGGGTCTAAAGGTGAGAAATTCAAGTCTTGTGATTGAGTGTAATTAGAGGTATATTATATCATATAAATGTGTAAGTGATTGTTCTAAGAAAAATATTTATACACATTTAGTGTGTAATAAAGAGTGGAGTGTGATTAAAGTGAAATCTTACATCAATTTTTAGTTTTATTTATTTATGAGGGATTTATTTTTGTAACTTGCTTGATCAAAAAGAATTTGTAAAACCGTTTTTAGTTATACTCGTTGGATATTTATATAATACTAATTCCCAACTTATTTGTGCATTATAATTTGTGTATTACAATTTACACACTATGTTTTTGAGATTGTACCATTACTTCGTGTTACTTTTAACTTTATAGTTTTTATTTTTTATATTTAACACTAACATTTTGTTTCACTTTAAACTTTAGTACCATATACCTTTTATCTTTTATAAAAAATTTTTATTTTACGTCTCTGTGTAAAGTCTTCAAGTTAAAATGTTGCAACATGCGTACGTGGTTCATTTCTACAACTATTTTTTTTCTATTTAACTGGCGTGCTGTGTTTTACGTTTCGTTCTAATTTATACACATTAACACACCTTAACGCGAGTGCATGGTTTAACGTTGTACATCTGTTTTTCATTCGGTTTTATTTCTTTAATTTTACGAACTTTTTTGACGTTGGTGATCACTAGCAACTAAGTGACATTTATGTTACTTGACACATGTTTACAGCCTTACCCTAACGCGTGAGACTGGATATTAGTTGATATTTAAAGTGAAGTTAAAAGTTATCTTTATAGTTGTCAAACAACAAAATGCATGCCTTAATTTTGATGGAACGCTACAACAGTTAAAATCTTAAAGAGCACCGAAAGTCCGAAACCAATATCTATCTTTTTTCTTTTGACTAGCACTTAAAACTCTAAAGTCTTAACGCTTTATACAAACGTTTTGATGAATTCTTTAATTTTGATAAACTTTACATTTTTTCCGATTGTTTTTAGTCAACGACTAGAACTAAACTTACTTGTTTTCCTTCTTTCATGTGTTACAAATTTAAAATGTAGAAGTTATTAAAATAAATACAGATTAGTTGATTTGAGTAGAAAAAACATACCACTCTTATAGATGGATTTCTTATGATTTTTTTCTTGTAATTGTTTCCTTAAAAATTAAACATGAACCCTTACTAATTTCTTTCTTTTATCTATACAAAAGTTAAATAACTAAACTTAATAAAACTATATGAAATACATTTAAATATAAAATGAAAAGAACATACATTTAACAGACTAATGAAGTTTTGATATTTTGGATTTAAATCTAAAATGTTCCATTTATCACTTGAATTTGGATAGGTTTGTGATTCTGAAACTTTCAATCTAACTTTCAATGAATGATTGTTGGATATGATCTTGTTATCAAATAGGATTAGTATTGTTTATGTATTAAAGCAGTCAAATAATGTGTATGTGTGTATGGGTCGAACATAAGTCTAATGAGTTGAATAAGTTAGTTAAAGATAGTTATCGATGCCAAACTTAACTACCAAATAACTGTTTTTAATTATCAAACAAGAAAGGTATAAATACTCTTATAATTGTTATTTGTGAATGTATGTATGCAAGCTCATGTTGTGTATTCTCTCCCGTATATAATAGTGTGCGGTGAGTGCCAGTGTGTTTGTGAAGAACCCGATTAGTGATATGTGATAGATCCCTCATTTGGTATTAGAGTGTGTTACGCTTATGGGAGAAACCTGTGGAGAATCAAGATCCGTCAAGAAAATTAAAGAATAGAAGATATATATGTTGTAGGGAGCCTTGTGGCATAGATGTCTCGGCTTTGAATCCAATGTTGCGATTTGGTCAGGAGGAATTGAACAAATATGATCGAGAGGACAAGGAGGATTCAAGTGTAAAAACTCTACGCATAAAAAAATGGAAAGGGCAAATGGAGAACCACGCATGCCCTAACTACAGTCAACCCGAGAAATTCAGATAAACCTATGAAAATCGAATTTATTTTTTTATTTTCATGGTGAATGGCGCTGAAATAGAAAATTGGAATGAGATCCGGTATGCCGGTTTACATCACTAGAAACATGCTACTAGGAATAAGAAATTGTTCAAAAATCTTAGAAAATCCTTTAGAATTGAAACATACTTACCGGACTTTAATAAGGCATATTTTCAAGATAAAATGGCGAATTAAATTTATATTCAAATCGGATGTTAGGGCTTATAGAACTATTTTACTACATCCCCATGATGAAAATGAAGGTTTTAAGCCTAGAGGAATTGGCTTATCAAGGTTTTGAAGTAACCTTCAAAGGAACTTTGAAGATGAACCCGTACATGAGACGAAAGCCGATAATCAAGACCACATGTATGAGAAATCTGATAAATGGGGAGATGTTGATTATTCGGATGAAACCAAGGAGATGTTGGAGTATTTTGATAATTTGGATCTTAAAGGAAATCAAAACAAAAAAGAAAATTCAAGATGGAAAATGAAAGAAATCAATTGTTGAGCAACCCTTAAAGACTTAGTTTTCTTCTAAGATCTATTGTAAGACACAAACAACAATTTTATTCATAAGCAATCTATTAAAGAGCATTTTAAAAAAAATTGGTTAAATGGTGTTATCAAGTATGTGATGAAACAACAAGTTGTATTTCTATCAAATATTGATGGTCAAGCAAATGATTTATATAATTTGTACACACGAGTACAACTCAATTGAGGAAATGCCTCGATTGACAAGAAATGTTTATTGCCGTTAATAGTTGTTGATCTTTAAATAGATTCTCAAAGTTACATGAAGCTAGTGATGGTGTATAATGAGTACTTTGATTCAATGAATGGTCTTAGCACTAGTTAAAAGAAAGACAAAAGGAGGCTGGAAATATGATGCTTGAAGATTGTATCAAAGATTGGATCCCAAGCTTAAGGGGGAAAATGTTAGATATAATCTTGTTATCAAACAAGATTAGTATTAGTTATGTATTAAAGCAGTCGATTCAAAATAATGTGTATATATATGGGTCAAATAAGTTAGTAAATGATAGTTATTGGCACCAAACTTAACCGCCAAATAAATGTCCTTAACCACCAAATAAATAATTAACTATGTTGGGTCTCGTGGGAAAAATCTATCTCCCCAACTGAATATGGTGGGCTAGGCCTTGGCTCTCTAAAAGTATCAAACATAACGTTGCTTGGTAAATGGAGGTGGAGGTTTAAGGAGGAGAAAAATAGCCTTTGGAGGAAAAAAATTTGGTCCATCCATCATAATTCTAAGTGTTGGAACATTATCCCATCTAAACCTTCAATGATGGGTCCTTGGAAACAAGTTGGCAAAATTTCCCAAGAGTTACTATCAATGGGGATGGACTTAAGAAGGGCAATTAAAGGGGTCCCCGGTCTTGAAAATAACGTTTACTTCTTGGTGGATTTTTGGATTGGGTCGGAGCCGCTATGCTTCAAATTCCCCAACTTGTTTTCCATTGAAGTCTCTAAATTATGTTCAATTCGGGATCGGTTTCAAATAACAAATGGACTAATCAACTTTCTTCCTCATTGGAAAAGGCCTTCTTATTCTAACGAGCTTCTTGAACTGTGTTCCATCATCCATTCAGTCTCATTGTCTCTCCAGGAGGATTCATGGTGTTGGGTTTTCGACCCAACGGGGTCCTTCTCGGTTCAAAGTTTAAAGCAACAGATACATAAGAAGTCTTTCTTTGTCCCTGATTTCATATTCCATTGGAACAATTGGATTCCCCTAAAGGTTAATATAGTCTCTTGGAGGGCGGAAATGGAACGATTGCTTACTTTCTCGACATTGGCATTTAGGATAGTAAAAGTTCAAACAGAAATGTGCATTTTTGTGGCGATTATAATGAAACGGCTGACCATCTTATGGTATCGTGTAATCTCTCACAATCCTTATGGGGTTTGATTTCACAATGGTGCAGTACTGGTCCTTTATTTTTCTTTGGAATTAGAGACATTCTTCATTCGTTTAAATTTGTCTCGGGTTCTAAGAAAAGGAAAAAAAGCCTTCCATGCAATAGTTATTACTACTTTATGGTGTTTGTGGAGAGCGCGTAATGATTTATTGTTCAATCATAAGCAGGTGTCACTAAGTAATTTACTAGATGAAATAAAAGTCATAAGTAACCTTTGGGTAATCAAAGAAAATGAAGTTGTCATGAGAGCAATGATGTTCTTTTAATGTGCATTGTTAGGATGTGTAGCTATTCATATTGCTCTTTGTTTTGGTGATTGTAATTTTTGCTAGCCTCTGGCTAGCTTCGATTATAATATTTGTGTTGGCCGTTAAAAAAATACCCATATATATGCTTTTATGTTGTGAATGAATGTATGCAAGTTCTTGTTTTGCATTCTCTCCCATCTATAACAATGTGCAGCGAGCACAAGAGTGTTTGTGAATAACCTAATGAGTGATATGTGATAGACCCCTTAATTATTGCTAATGTCATTAACAACCTAAAAGAACTATGCAAAAAATTTGAACGAAAAATGTATAAAATCGCATGTGATTGATATTAAAGAAACATAACACATCTATCTATTATAATAAAGAAATTTTTGGATGGACACTTGTATAATTCTAGACCTTCTAATTCTAATTTCCTACATTTCTCTTTTATTAAATAATTAAATTAACTACTAATAATATTATTTTGATTATCTTAAAAATAAAATTAGTTTTTTAATAATTAAGAAAGATGTCTTTCTATAAATTTAATTTCTATATATATAAATTTTTATAAAGTAAGAAATTTTCTAAAACATCAAACATATTTAAAAGTATGAAATATTTTAAAATTGATGTTTTTAAAAAATAAAATCTTTTTAAACTAGAATAACTAAAATTCAGAATTATAATAAGAAAATTTAAAAGAATAATCTTTTTTTTAAATGGTTTATTTTGTAATAAAAGATTTTTTACTTTTTATTTTTTTGAAAAAAAGAAAAAAGTTTAAAACAAAATTTATAAATATGATATTATTTTATTACTTATAGTTTTTACTCATATATAATTTCAATTATATCTCATCTCAAATATATTTTATATCTCATCAACTTTCATTACTAACTACATGATATAAAACATAGGGTACTAACCTACTAAATATGTATCCGACGACCTTGTCAACATTTGTTTGAAAAACTTTATGTTCTTCGTCAACATTAGTCATTGTTTTTCATTTTAGGGGTGAATACATTACCAACAAGGGCAACTAAAATAAAAAGTGATAAAACTAATTAAAAGTAAGAAATGAAAACACGAATACTAACATATATTGGTTTTTGAAGAAATTTTACACTTACAACTGACTTGACTCGTATGTGATATTGTTTACAAGAACAGTCGAATTGTGAAAACTACAGAAGATAGAGTGATGAAGAAACGTATAAGGCAATTAATGACATGATGATTAAGTGCACATGAAATAGAATTGTTAAAAGACTAAACGCTACAATCTTCTTAAAATTTTAATTTAATTATGGACTTTAGTTCACATAATCCAAGAGTTCACAAATGTTCCCCAAAAATAGGGTTCCCCATAGAACTTTTGCCCACGCATAACACACACAAACAGAGGCATATGCTTGTTTCAAAAGCAATAATATGTTCGGAACCACAATAGCCGTATAGAACACTTATACACAATGCACAAAATTAATATAAATCTATGTAAAAGAGCTTTGATTAAACCAAGTTAACAAACTCACCTCTCATCACACATAGTTGCATGCATAACATGACACATTTATCAACAATTTCATGACTTATCAATCACCACTTTTACCCACATATCAAATCACACCGATACATATTATCATTATCATTAGATGATCAAATACCCTAATCTATTCCCACAAGTGAAACAACCCCTAAACCTGCTATTAAACACACTTTCGATTTTTAACAAATCACACACAAAGCACACGTTTGCCAGTTTTAAAACCTTTACACAAGTTGTCACACCCCAATCGATGGCGGAAACATTGAGGCGCGAGAAGTGATAAATTGTTCAAATGAATCATAGAACTAAAGTGACAATAAATTAAGATTAAATTTCATTTCCATTAATCAATATAACGTTGCAATGTTTCAAATAAACATTCAATTTTTTTGAGAAATACAAGTCTAAAACAAGCATAATAAAATGATAGATTTGGTGTGTTTTTAAGTCCATCTAATTGAATTTCTTGATGAAGCTTCAAGCATTTCCTGTAACATGTATAAAATATTGGACAACATATGAATATGCTGGTGAGCATACAAGTTTGAATACATAGCATAATAGAGAATAAATCTCAATTAAACATGAGTAAAGTATACTAAAGTTTGTACATTGCTAGCATGCAAAGCCGATAATCAAACCAAAGTGTCCACTAGCGTAATCTTAGCATTAAAAATGACCAAGATCGTAAATAATGAATAAATTAACATAGACCCATCATAGTAGGGCAGATATGCTAGTCTTATAGCGCTATACATGTTAACAGAGGTTTAGATTGCTTGCAAGATAATGTATTCTAGAATGTATTCACAAATATTATAACAAGTAAGCATGTTTGTATGAATTGAGTTTTAGAATGATTTTGATTGAATGACTGATTGAGTGTATTTGATAATTGATACATGTTGCAACCCAAATAGTGTTAAAACAAACGGGGTGAAGTATGACTCACGGTTTGGCAATTAGAATCCAAAAGAATAGATGATTGAGTTAAAGGATTCACCAAAGTCACCCTAAAAGTTAAACGAAAGTGTATAAGTTTAGGATTCAAAGTTTGGGATTTTAGCAATTGGAAAGTATACAAAAATTACAAATATGAGAGTATATGAAAGTATATAATACTTAGACACGTATTTGGACACCATGTATTGTATGTGTTTTTTATGAGTTTTAGTCACTCATTGGAAGTCCAAAATAAGGAATCATAAGATTAGTATAATGTCTACCTTAACACATAACATTCAACCATGGTTGATTGATATTATGGTTTGGTTTTGACTAAGTATTATGTAGAAATAAATATAAGTCATGCATTAGAGGTAGGGTAATCCACAAACCTCAAGTGTTATATTCATATAAGTCATGTATCAGAGATAGGGATATCCACAAACCTCAAGATTGTCACCATTGCATAAAATCTCCACTTAAGGGTGATTCAGATGCTCATAAGTACATAAATGAAAGTATGAAAGTAAACTAACTAGTTTGACTAAGTGTTCAAGTGGGGTATGGTGGATAAATTAGTTGTAGAACCAAGGTTTAACATCACCATTTCATACCATAACACAAACCTTTCAATATTGGTTGGAAGCTCGGTTTGGTTTCATCCACTTCTTGATTTGTAGATCACTTAGTGTTTTGTAATGATGAAAGAATAAAGTGTAAAAGCCTTAAAGTTTCAGAAATATAACTTCAACACAAGCCTTCCAACATTAAAGTTGTTGGTGACTTGTTTTAGTATGTAAAAGATGTAAAAATAAGACAAAAAATATGTATGAAAGAATCAAGTATAATATTTCCAACTTGGACCTCAAAAATGGAGGTTTACCATACTTGTGTCATCTTGGTGACTAAGTGGTTATATCCTAGAGGTTATTCCAAGTTGTAAATAAAATGAAGAAGAAAGTAAAAAAAAGTATAAATAAATAAATAAAACTCACAAGTTGTTCTTGAATATTTCTTGCAAAAAAATGGATTTTTTGGATGAATTTAGAGACTCTGGAGTGATAAAGGTGACTAGAGAGGAATTTGAGTTAGTATTTATAGATAAAAATGATGGTTGGACATTAATGAAAGTAGTTGGGAAGATGAATGAAAGTAAATTTAATAAGTTTTAATTTTAACACTTTAACTTATTTTATTTATTAATTTGCACCATAACTAATAATTAAAAATGAGTATTTTAATATATGAATCATAAAAATAAAACTTATAGATAATTTTCTGAAACAAAATATATAAGTCCCGATAAGTTGTTCGGTTTTGTGTTGAAATACGCATTTTAATTGTTTAAGTGTTGCACAAACATATAATCAACAAGAATTATATAAAAATAATATTTTCACTATGATCAAGTCTTGAGATTACAAGGATTGAAGAGGAGTAATATTACATTAAAAAAATAAATATAAAAATGTGGAACGTTACACAAGCATACTCCGTTTCTTGTTTACCCTTTTTTTATTACTGTATTTAAACCAACAACTATTATTTAAGAAAAATAGCCATTAGCAAGATGCTAGGGCCACAAAGTAAACAACACGATTACATAAGAAATTTACTAAAAGAAAATTACATCACTTTTACATGATAAATCTCTAATATTTGACTTGTATTTTATCCACGAAAATATGAAATATTTGATTTCATCTACTGCCTTTGACATCTAGATCAGCATTAAATTATAAATGATACCATTCCGAGTATTCCATATACTCCAGCAAGTAGATAACATAAATTATCTTTTTTTTATTTTCACTACCTCTCATGACAAAAGAAACCTGTAACAACACCCTAATGAATGATACCTACATCAATGGACTACCACACCATAATAGAACTTGCACCCAAACCTCCCTTGCAAATGGACATGACAATAACACATGTTCACATGATTCGATTGCCCCAAAACAAAACAAAAAAATCATTAAGAAGATAGTGATATTAACTCCCTTCTCCATTAATGTTTCTTTGGTTTGGATTCTATTTAGTCTAATTCTCCAACCAAAATAATTTATTTAAAAGTGGAGTCCATGCACTCCACACAAAAAGATTTAACTCACTTGGCATACGATTTAACTCAATGATACTATTTATTTCATACCCTCAAAATCCACGTGCGGAGTTTTACCGCGAGGCGTGTGAACAAATCAGGATCAGAGTCAATAGTTACTCAGAACGACTCTATATGCCATAATTAAAATAAAATCAACCAAAGTATAAACTTTAAACTGTGCGGAAGCGTTTTGTAAAATAACCTAAAGAAATAAAAATGTATACTATGGCAAAATATGCGCCAACCCAAAAGAGTAAACATTAACCATTAAATGATTAAAAATATCTTGAAGACCGAGACTTAGAATGCAAGTGAAACCATATAGTGCTCCTAATGGCAAGCAAGCTAATGACCTGAGAATAACATACTAAAATGTCAACACAATGGTTGGTGAGTTCAAGAGTGATATTCAAACATAAGCAGTTTAATAGTAGAGATATTAAAGTAGTGCATTGTAATAGATAGCTAGTCCATTAACAATAAATATTAACTCATAGTGATTTCGAAATTGAAGCTGACTGTGTTACGTTGTTGCCTCATGTCACGACTTAAAAGGTCGTGACAATGTTCAATAGGACAAATTGCACCCGGTTGACCTCAAGTCACACAGGTAGGGCTCGTCGGACCCAGTAGTACTACCCAAATTTCCCCGCTATTCAATATTAACAATTTGAAACTGTGAGGACTTTTCCATAATATCAACACTATATTAATATTATACACAACTTTCATATATAAAACGTTTGTAATTTACCAGTATATTATCTCCCCCAAAAGAGATTAAGTAAAGAGTGGGACATGAACTCACCTGATATGCGTGATAGACACTTAGAGTTTTACTTGACAGACAGAATGGACAGAAAACCTTCAGAGGTTACCTAGATCATATAAGTACGTGTAAATAGAGAACATGTGAAACCCTAAGTACACTACAACCAAGGACTCAAGGTTTCAGAAAACAAACATGTTTGACCCAGTTGACCCATTTGACCCATTGGTGACTTTATGTGTTGTAAACCATTCAAGCAATCATACACATATATCATATGTGGTTAACATTCAAATGGATCCTATGTATGCTATATTATCCAGGTGTATCACTTAGATCATCATACAACCAAGTATCATACAAGTCATGTGAATCTAGAACATTAACATGTCCACTAGTTATACCACAACTAACATGCCACACAAAGATCAAATCACGCACCACATGCCATGTGAAGCCACTCACGACTTCACATCCTAAACCATGCCAATCCTAATAAGTAGGGGCCTCAGATTCGCACGCGTGTATGATGATCACATTCATATTCATTAACCATGTTTATTGCATTTAACATACACCAAAACAATCAGTTCCAGTCCCCAAACATGGTATCTTAGCTACTAACCAACATCAACATCATATATGCTCATCAAAGTCCAACATCACCCATGATTATCCAAGCATCCCATACAACTAATTTAACATGTTCTATCATAATAGAATTCATCTATGAACTTACTAACATGCTCCTAACATCCCAAACATGTTCAAACTATCATCCTTCAAACGTTGTGCAAATAAAGTTTCCCTTTTGGGAAAGTACATCTCAACATCTATCAACACTCAATGTATTCATGAATTCATTACAATTATACCATCTCAAGCTCATAACAACATCTAGACATGATCAACAATGCCTAATCACCATAATCTAACAATCATCATGAACAAAAGTTTCCACTTTTGGCAAGATATGAACAACAACATTCATTCTAAGATTTCTAGCATTCATATCAACAATCTAGCATCTAATTATCATCATGAATACATCAACAACATCAATCTATCATTAGATCATCATGTCATGAAAATAAAGTTACTATTATTAGTAACCTATGAACACCAACTTCAATTCATCAATTTCTTGCAAGATCAACGTATCCTAACATTCATACAACATACTAATCATCATACATTCATCAAAAAATCATCAATCATCCATAATCTCACCAATTTTGAATTAGGGTATGCTTAAAATCAAAGTTCATGATCAATCCACTAAAAACATACAATTCATACATAATCAACGTTAAACAACATGTATTCAACCCAACTAACATATTAACATCATCAATTAACATCAATTTTGACTCCATGAACACCTCACGAATTTAGGTTCGACCATAACAATAATTCCATAAAAACTTGTAAAATCTAACCTTTAAATGTGTGTTAACTTGCAATTGTAGATTCCAACGTGTTCTATTGCTTGAAATCGAACAAAATCGAGGCTTGGAGGCTTGTTCTAGGTTGAAATCGCAAGGGAGGGGGGGTGTGAAAGGTGTTTGCGGCCGATTTGGGGTGAGAATTAGGGTTTTTGTGTTTTAATTAAGTTAATTTACATAATTACCATTTAAACCCTTGTGTTTTGTATTTTATAAAAATTTAAGCTTTTAAACCCTTTGTAAAGTGTTTTTAACTTAATAATATAAAGATATAAACTAATGATAATCATTATATATTTTATCTTTATAAAAACACAAGACATACGAATAAATAGACACGTTTCCGCGTTACGCGATTAATTTCCTAATTAACATTTAAAACATGCAAACACATAAACATAATACCATAATCACATAATCAACTAGATTATCAATAATGTAACATTATTAATTATTATTAGGTCACCAACGTTAAACGACAACTAGTGTGTATTTACGACACGTGTATGCAAGACTCAATGGAATTAACGGAGTTTGATAACGGAAATTTACCGGATGTCACAATTTAACGCCCACACCATAAATGTTACCCGCATTTGATAATGACCATCATGAGCGTTCCTAGGGTGGGCGGAACAGGCGATCGTTCAGCGCTCGATTGCCTTAAGGGTCCTATTTTATATTATGTATATGTATTGTTAAAAAAAACCATAAACTATTAATAAATTCATTAGCAAAACCAATATCATTCTAATTATTGTAGTTTGTTAAACATTATCTTAGAGTCAATTACTATTTTATACAAGTTATTCAGTTTAAGCTTTTTTTTCATACATAGGGGCCCATTTTGTGTTCTCGCCCCAACTTAGTGTCTCTTAGGAATTCTCAAGATCGGCCCTTTTGATCATTGTCCCATAATTAATGTATAATCTGCATAAAATGCATGTAATACCATTGTCTTATTTTTAGGAAGCCTAATACCATGGAAGATACCACTTCAACTTATCCTTTAATCATAACCTGTAACGCTTCTATAACTATAATAAATAAAAATGATGAAAGAGGGTCTCCTTGACAAAGGCCCCTTGAAAGACCAAATTCCATCGTATGGAACCGGTAACAATCCTCGAAGATCTTGCTGAAGTCAAGCGTGATCGAATCCAAATGCTCCATCTATCCGGGAATGCCATTTGGTCAAGAATAGTATCTAAGAAAACCCAATTGACCATGTCACAAGCCTTTTTAAAATCCGCTTTAAACATCATCGCTTTATTTTATTTGATTTAACAATACAAATACTTCACCAATTATCAATGACTCTTCAAGAATGTTCCTCTCAAACAAGAATGCTGATTGAGCATCATTCACCACCATATTTATGACCCTTTTGAGTCTATTTGCCAAGATTTTGGATATGACTTTATATAAACATCCATAAAAAAAACTCACATCCTACGTCCTTACTTCCTTATCCCCTTTATATACACTCTTCACATCCTCTTACCACCACCACAACCACCGTCACCACCATCACACCACCAGCGACATACATGGCGAAAGACGTAGCGGAACAAGGGTCGTTCTCCGCCAAGGACTACCATGACCCACCGACGGAGGGAGGGCAGGAGCGGCGAAGGGAGGACAGGAGCAGCAAAGGGAGGAAGGGCGGAGCGCCGGAGGAGATGGCGGTTCGTGCGATGGGGAAACTGCCGAAGAGGAGGTCGCCGATGGGTGGAAGACCCCGCCGAGGACTCGTCAACACCCTTTTTCTTGGTCAAAATAGTTAAAATTAGAGTCTGGGTCAGAATCCACGGACCCAATCAAAACAACCCACAACCACATCAAACACATTGACTGGCTGAGTCAACTAGTCAGCTGGAATCAAATCCCCCTTTAGTTAAAATAGGAATAACTTTCAAACAAATTTGTGATGCTCATTTTAGTTATATTTTCTTTCAATATAAGTACATTGTATAATAATACACGACTAGTTTTATCACCCGCGCTTCGCGTCAGGAGTGCGGTTGTCTTTTCCCCGTGCTACGTAGCATGAGTTTGGTCATTCTTGTTAAATTCATTAAAATTAAAAAAAGATATCGAGAACGATGTTGTTAGCTCATAAGCGCTTAGGTTCGTCATGATGGCGCAACAGTAACGTCACTCGCGATATCCTACGCTTCCGAACAAAATATCCGATAATGTTTAAACTTATTAAATTTACATTATATATTTTATTTTAAATAATCTAATGCTCAATTATAATAAATAAATATAAACCATTTAATGCACATTCCAAAAAGCACTCCCTTACTATTATACAATTCCGATTTCATTTGAAGGGTAATAAAAATAATAAGAATACAAAGATATTCAAGCGTAAAACGTCATACCCAAGAATTTTAGGATGAAAAGTGAATTTTTTTTCATTTTCAAAAAAAATTGTTCATTAATTGTGACGTAAGTGTAAACCCAATTCAACTTGTGGCTAAAGTACAAATCCATTGAAATATATTGCAGTTGTTAGAGCACTTATAGTGAAATCTTTAAAATTATATGAGTGTGTTTGGTATATTATATGAAATGCTTTTGAGTGGTTGTGAGTGAAGGAGAGAGAAAATGTTATTATGGATTGGTATATTTGAAGAATTACTGTTCAGTCCCTTATAAATTTTTTAATATTTTTAAGTAGTTGTGAGTGGAGGAGAGATAAAAAAATAATGATAAATATATAAAAATATTATTTAATTGAAAAGAGAGAGAAAATGTAGTGATTTTTAATGTAGTTATATAATGAGTGTAGTAACAAGCATGAATAACATCAAAAAAAGTTTAGAAGTCACTCAAAATATACATATCAAATTATCAACTAAAAGATGTGCTTTTAATGTTAATGCATCCAAATCACTATTCATGCTTAACCCGTTCACAAAGTAAATTATTGGTTTACCATTTTACTACATGTTATAGTCAAGATTTTGCACTCATTATGCTTTCATGTCAGAATATAAACATTTCTTGTTTAATTTTTATAAAATGTTTGTTAATGATATATTTAATTTATTTTATTTTTTTATTTTGTTTTTTTATGTACATACATATAGATACGTGAAAAGAGATAGAAACATAAGGGTGCTCGATAACAAGATAGATGTTTGTATAACTCAAAGCTTTTATAAACTATTAGAAACTATTTAGCAAAATCAAACCGATTAAACCAATTATAATGGCATAAACAAAAATTACCAAAATATTGTCGATGACTATTGTTCACCAAACAAAATATTTATGAATCTTGAAAGGAAAGTAAATATGGAGGAAACTCGTATCAATCAGAATAATTAAAGAGGAAGCAACATCATTCAACACTTCATCATGAAGCTTTAAAAAAGGTTACAAATGACACCACTTTTCCCACTATTTTAGTGCCAAATTTTAATATTTTCAACCCTTTAATGGTTCTTGAGCCCTACCACTTCATCCCCAAAACTCTAAAACATATCTTTGATGTGTCAAAAACCAAAACAATTTCAAAGAACCAAAATGCAAACTTGCAATCTTTTGTCGATCACGAAGTGTTTCAATGGATGTCGAGATCACACGCAAGTTTCAGGGATTGGCACGAGGATTTGGAACCTCAGTGATAGGTCCGTTGAGTTGCAGATAAGAGTGGGATCGATATTAAAGAAAGTTCACACACTAAAGCCTGGTACATCAAAGAGGTTGAAAAGCAAAAAGATTTACAAGGCTTATGTTCCTCGTGGCAGCGGCAGTGGTGACGATAAAGATGGTGGTAGTGGTGGTGGAACGAGGAGCTTCTTGTATTACTATGATGAAACATGTCATCCTTATATTTGGGTGCATTACACTGCGGGTGATTTCTCTAGAATGGGAAGACAACAGTATATCAGTCTCGAAGATCTAAGAGATTGTTCTGAGATTAAAATCTTTAGGGATCATATAAAAGGCTGCATATCCATTAGAAAGAAACCCAGACCCGAAGTTTGTTAGATTGTACTTTGTTTGCATGTTTTATAAGCTAAGAGTGAAGATTTATTTTTCAATCATCTTGCATAAAAAGTTGTACATTATGCAATGATCATTGTATCCTCCTTTCAAAGAGACCATGAATGTACTTCAATAGGTTGGTTTGTTTTGTATTTTTCAGAAGTCTGCCAATGCCTTTAATTTTTGTTGTTGATGAAATTTAATATTTATTATTATTAGAAAGCTAAATATATACAAAATTTCCTTTAAAAACACTTATTAATTTGCAATTTTTCTTTACTAAATTTATATTTGTTTACCACTATAAACATTTGTCACAAAATTATTAAAAACATAATTAAAATGCAAACGTCTAAAAAGACGACAATTTCTAAGTAAGCTCAAACCTATAGCAGACAAAATGTGTTGTGTTTGACACACTTAACACGACTAGTGCACCCAAACATAGCACGTCCTTCCTTAAATACTAACTTAAACATGTTTAATAAGCAAGTTACATGACATGACATTTTCAATATGACTAAATGTAATAAGCTCAATGGCATGAATGTCACAACATGGAACAGAACGATTAACATAGTTAACTATAAGCAGGTCAATAATTCAAATGACACGACACACATAACAGTGTCAAAGTTTTAAAACCTTAGGCTCTAGGAAAATACACCACATCTTTTTTAACTTGTCAACCCTTTCTCTTCTCTCTAACAACTACTTCTTTCTTCTTATACAAGAGTTGCTTTAGAGCCCTTATGGCCTTATCAAACCAAGCCCATGATCCAAGCTCCAACATCCTGCATCAAGAATCAACAACCCACTATGACAAATAAAACAAAACACAATGCATTTGATATTAAATTGAAAAATATACACATATTTCAACAACAAGGTTATCAATACTATTCACTAAACATGGTTAAGAAACAATAAGACCTGGCTAATATCATAATATAAAAGCTAAAATCCACGTATACTTGTTTATAAAACTACTGTCAATCAATCAATCAATTCAACCGGATAAGTTAAACGTGCGGTCATGCTACGTTTATCCTTATCACATCGTGTTAACGCATAACAAGTTACAGGTGTATCATAAATTAACAGCTTAACGAGCCAAGCCCAAGTCCGCACTTTCGCTACACTGACTAAGCTAACAAACTTGGGTTTGACCCAACAACTAGTTTCAAATTTGGGCCAAGTCCAATAAAAAGCCCGTATACGCATGGGCTCATAATCTCTTATCCAATCTAAGAATAACAATAAACCTGCAGCCAAACACCCCCTAAACAACGATATCACCTCGTTTCTCTCGTCCTTTCATACGTCATCTTTAGAGGAATCAATCCTTCACTTCACAACGGATATACACACACACACACACAGAGATTTCACATCATAAATTGGTGTATAGTGTGTGTGTTTATGTGTGAAATTGCTTGAAGGAGATGGTGCAGATGTTACCGATGGCGTCAACGGTTCGTCCTTCGAGTTCGATCTCATCATTGGCCAATACTCGGACTGCTGGTGGAATCTCCGTGTGCGATTCGTCTTCGCGGTTCAATTCGCTTCGTTTTGCTTCCAGCGGTATGGATATAATCATATGAATCTGTTTTGTATTTTGTTGATTTGAGCGTTTTGATATGTGTGTGTTTGTGGATAGAAAAAGGTTGTTTGTTTGATATCTGGCTTGAATTTGCTAAATTAGGTTTAGTTTCTGTTTAAGAGTTCATGAGTTTTGGCGCATTTGTGCAATTTAGTGTTGTTGTTCGATTTGTTATGGAGAATATGTAGGAATGTATTCGAGTGGAGTGTTTATTGCTTGATGTTCAAATTTTAAGGAGGTCTGATTTGGTAATTAGAGCTTGTTTCGACATTTTCCGGTTTGAATTTGCTAAATTAAGTTTTGTGTTAAGAATCCATGAGTTTTAGGCTTTTAACGTATTTGTGCATTTGTTGTTGAGAACATGTAGGAATGTATTCGAACTGAGTGTTTATTGCTTGATGTTGAAGTTTTGAAGAGGTTTGATTACTGATAAGCTCAAGTTTAAATTAGAGCTTGTTTTATTGTCATTTGGTTATTTTGAAAGTTTGATGCTAAATACGATTGAACAAGGGTTATTAGAACAAAATAATTTGAAGTTGACCTGAAGAAGAAGCCAGAGCATGATTTTGATAGGCTAAAGGATATATTAGATTGACTTACAAACTGAGAGATGCAGGAACTCAATACGCTGATGAACAAGAACCTATGAAATTTAACAAGAGGCCGCCTAGAGTTAAATGCGTATGCATGTTATGCATTTATATATGTATGTTTCTGATGTATTACGGTGTTACCGAGCTAGTATAACAATATGTAGATTGTATGTGTGAAAATTGGGAAAATGAGGGCTGTAAGGTGAATTTAAATTTGTTGAAAGCCTAAACCTGTGGGGACCTCCACATAAACTTACTAGAGAGTAGAGATCGCAGTCTGTAGTCTATGCTGACATATTATACATAAACAGTAGGTGTTCCATTTTATGACTTAGATCAGGAAAACAGGGCAACAAGTTATATGATCATTTGCACTTCTGTCATATTTTTTTCATTTGTACACGAGCTTCTCATTTATGTTTAGGTGCTTATGCTTATTAATACTCTCCTATTTGTGGTTTTATATGTTTGTCCAGTGGGATCACAACCGCAATGTTTTGGTTTTAAAGCTTGTAAGATATTCAGACAAGAAATAAGGAGTAAATCAGCTAAAACAATTGTAAGCATGGCTCAAGGAAGTACAGCAACCACACAGGAAAATGCTTTGGAATGGGTAAAAAGTGACAAAAGAAGAATGCTTCATGTTGTTTACCGTGTTGGTGACTTGGATAGAACAATAAAGTAACTTTTACATTAGACTACATGCAAATTTATAAGGCTTTAGTTCTTAATGTTTTTGTCAATGTGTGGATATCAAGTGAATTATGTGCAGGTTTTATACAGAGTGCCTGGGGATGAAACTGTTGAGAAAAAGAGACATACCTGAGGAGAGATACACGAATGCATTTCTTGGATATGGACCAGAAGACTCTCATTTTGTGATTGAACTCACATATAGTAAACCATCTTTAAACTATTGTTTGTAATGCATGAAAGTCTATGACTATCATAAATGTCGACATTAATTTTCACAATTCTTACATGTACAAAAACTTGTAATTTGATTATTTCTTTTTTAATTACACCTTCTCTCCTCAAAAGATGAGGAAAGGAACGTTAGTTTGGAATTTGGATGGTAACGTTGATAGTATCCTTATATTTATGATTTTATATTGTCCACTTCTATAGCATTATACTTCATATGAGGCACAGTGGTTAGTTTTCAAAGCTGGGTAATTACATATATATTATTTTTTTATGACTAATATACACTTATGCTTCCAGATTATGGAGTTGATAAATATGACATTGGGACTGCATTTGGTCATTTTGGCATTGCAGTTGATGATGTGAGTAACACTAGTACCATTTGAGTTTTCTAGGTTCCTGCTTATTCTTGCATTTGTATATACATCATGGATCTCCCAGCTCTTGATTGCATCTCTAGCAACCTTCAAAATTATCACATGGCATTTATGGTGTTCTAAGTTTTATGTGCTACTTCCACATGGATTGTGAGTCTAGTATCTTCTTGGGGGAAGTTTATGGTTCCCTAATTTGGTCTTAGCATATCTATAAACATGGCTTTTCTTTATAAGCAAATGGTTTGAAATTGCCACCTCTACGTAGATATATTATCTTCAGTTTTAATAAGATTTTGTTTCACTGCAGGTTGCTAAGACTGTCGATCTCATAAAGGCTAAGGGTGGCACTGTAACTCGGGAACCGGGCCCTGTCAAAGGTGGAAAATCAATTATTGCGTTTATTGAAGATCCTGATGGTTATAAATTTGAGCTTATAGAAAGGGGTCCCACTCCTGAACCCCTTTGTCAAGTAATGCTTCGTGTTGGAGATCTTGATCGTTCCATAGCTTTTCATGAAAAGGTGTGTGGTTTTCTTGTAAATAAAAATATATCTATCATTACATTCTATCTATTTTGGCTAACTTATCTTTTTTTAATCCCATATGTACTTCAGGCTTTTGGTATGGAGCTCCTTCGTCGAAGAGATAACCCTGAATACAAGGTAAATTGATTACTGTAATTATACATACGCCTAGAAACATGCCTAATCCACATTTGTACTATTTTACAAATATGATGAAAGACCTAATATAAATTTCTTTTTGAACAAAGTCCCAAAAGAAGTTCCCTTTATCAATGTGGTTTTGATCCCACAATGCTTCATGTAATGAATTCTGAATAGTGAGATGCCTATTAAAGGGACCAAACCAAAACAAGGAAGCTTCAAGCTTGTTTTTAAGCTGGCTAAGCCTGTTACAGGTTGATTTAGCCTGTTTTGGTCAGTTCATTCCATTTTTGTGCCTGGACAGACTGAGCAGCTTGCCTCCCTTGTACTTTATTAAGTTGCTGGCCTTGGGCTAATCCTCACCTTGCCCGAGTGCCTTCTGCGCCTTCGTAAACATAGCTGTCAGGAATACATTGTTCATTTTAGTTACAAATGATATCTAGGATTTTGTTGCCGTTGTAGGTTTCCCATTTACAGACATTATAATCTTCTTTTTTATGATTAAACCAACAGTTTTTTTGTTATTTTTCATGTTTGGGATCTTTATTTTTCTATATTTCCCTTAAGGTCTAAATTTCACCATATAATGTCTTCTTAAATAAGCCTGCTGCATGTATCGTTTTTATGTTACTTCAAACAAAGTAATTGGTTGATTCTGCAGTATACCATTGCAATGATGGGTTATGGACCAGAGGATAAAAATGCTGTTTTGGAGTTGACTTATAATTACGGGGTTACAGAATATGACAAAGGGAACGGTTATGCTCAGGTCAACCAAGATTTGTTTTTTGCATTTTTGTCTTGAATATCATTCTATTCAGTCAATTTTGGTAATATATATTTTTGCTCAATAACAGATAGCAATAGGCACAGATGATGTTTATAAAACCGCAGAAGCGATTAAACTTTTCGGCGGGAAGATCACCAGAGAACCAGGGCCCCTACCTGGTATCAACACCAAAATTACAGCATGTTTGGACCCAGATGGTTGGAAAACAGTAAGCTCATAGACTCGGTTTATGTTAGCTTTTTGCAGAAATAATGAGATAGCAAGATAGATGTGCAAGTCAAGTAACATGTCAAAACGTATTGGGTTGAAACATGATATTTTTTTAGTACAGGTTAGGCCAGGTTGGGTTGACTCACAAACACCTTTTTGTCCATGTTAAAAGTTGTATTTATAAAAAGATAACGTGTTAATTTTGCTTAAGAAATCAATTTTATTACTTTAATAATCAGTATCTTTGAATAAAAGATAAGAGGTTGTATGCGTTTAAAAATGGGCTTTGGGCTACATTCAAGTTTCAACCTGTGTGACGTGTTCCCCTTTCAGCTTTTCTTTATTGATCCTTTTGAGATAAAACACAACTCAAATGGACTCATTCTTAGGGAAATGAGTCAGATTTGCCAACTCTTCTTTATTTTTAAATTAAATAGACGTTCAATTAGGATAAGTTCTTGCATTCTGCAATAAATGCTTATTTATTATTATTATACATTGTTAAGCCCTGAACATATTGTCCAAGGTTATGCTTGCTTTCTCCAAAAATACATCTTTTTTATTAAAAGTTTTTAGTTTACTTATATGTCTAAGTTACCCCCACTAATTATTAAATAGTGGACTCTTGGTGAAAATTAGTGTGGTTAAGTATTTTGTATGTTTTTAGTTGAGAAGGAGTATTTAAAGTGAAACTGAAGCAATTAATTTGAGATGTAATTTATGCGGTATTTGGATTTACTCTTTGAATTTGGCTAATGCAATTTGAATCCTAATAATCCCATTTATCTAAGGGTAAATAACATTATACTTTAACCTTCCTCTAAGGTTCTAACCTAGCTAGATAGACTTTTACTCTTAAAGTAGTATTTGGTTTATAGGTATGGAACTGAACGAATGACTTTCATTCGTAATAGTAGTATTTGATTGATGGGTTTGGGTAAACTTGACATTCTTTTTCAGCCTTAGAACAAATTTAGAGGTAGCAATATGGATGTGTTGGGTAATAGGTCGAGTCAAACTTGAACCCTTTATAATTTCTTGTCTATTTGTAACAAAATCTAGTAAATAACTAATAAATAAATATGAATAGAAAAACAATATCATTAATTCATCAAAGTTTTAATCTAAATCTTTGAATAAAGCAATCAAGGTTGTATGTGTGCTTTCAACCCATTTATAAGTAACTGTGTCGAATTTGTCACCCACTATCTGCTGATATATAAAGAAATGGTGTTTGACACACTAATTGTTTATAAAAACTTATGTCTTAGACATAAGTATTCCAAGTCAACCCGGTTCAACCCGACCCATTCTGCCAGTTCTAGTTTTACTCTATGCATTTCAACATACCGTGCCATTCTCATTAGCTTTTAAATCAGATTGTTAGATCCACCGTCAATCAGTTGAAATAATGAAATCGTTTGGATGACATTTTGTCAATAATTTGCAGGTTTTTGTTGATAACGTTGATTTTCTCAAAGAGCTAGAATGATGGTGTGGAAATTTTCATCGTCCGGAACTGAAGCTTACCCATCAAACAGTAGTGGCCACCCCCATCGTGCCCTCTCCGCACCATTTTGTAGATAATTGAAAAGTGGTTGCAACCTCTTGCAAATTGAAATCTTGGTAGAGTGGTTAATAATCTGTACTTTTTGGTGAAGTTAATTATGAACAACTAAAGAAAAGAGGAAATAGCATAGTATGTATCATTTGTTTCAAATTTATCGTCACTTGTGGGGTGTAATGATTAGATTCAAACGACTCCATGTTTATTTATTTATTTATTTCCAACGTGTGAATCCTTTACACGGGATCCGGTTATAGACAGCTTGCTTTGGATCGAATATCCGAATACTTTTTTGAATAATGTAACAATAAAAAATAAAAGTTATTTTTTTAAGTTATAAATATTTGAATACTTTTTTGAATAATGTAACATATGATCGACCCGTGTAAAATTAAAAACCAAAAACCAGTTATCTTGAAATCATACTAACCTAAAATATATGAATATATCAATAAATATTTTTTTTCTTTTAAATTGAATTTTTTTAGGCTATAAAAATATGGATAGTTCAAAACAATATGATTACATAATTAAGTTGACAATATAAAAAATTAAATTCAAAATAAAATAAATTATTACTATTAATTTAGTTTTTTAAAATAAAAAACTTAACTAAAATAATAATTAGTTTAGACGGGAAATTTTTTTGAGAAGTAACATGAAAGTGCCATGTAATATTTTAGTTACTCTTTTATTATATAGTATGGATTGGGTTAGTCTCCATGTAATACACGAATTTAATAAATAAAATATTAAATAATTATTTATAAAAAATTTTGCATTATAAATCATGCTTGAAGATAAAATATAATTATAATTACATATAAATAACTACTTTAAGTAAATAAATAATAATGTATTTTTCTTAAACTTTTGTTTTTATAAAAAGTTGTGATTTTTAAATATATTGTTTTAAGAGATATGGTTTTTTTAATTTCGTTGTATTCTGTTTTTTATAATTTTTTTTGTTTTTAAAAAGCATGTTTTTAATTAAAAAAAATAGGTTTTTAATTTATTAAATTATATAATTTTTAATTTGAAAATGGTATGAGTAATAATATTTGTATTCAATGTTATTATTAATAATATAAAGAAATGTAAAAGTAAGTATACTAAGGTTTACGATTGTTTCAAGCTTAGTTTGGTTTTTTTATAGATAGATAGGCTAAAAATTCATTAAATAAACAGATTAAATTTTAATGTAAAATATATATGTAAAATGAATATGGATAGTTATAGTATAATATTTTAATGTAAAATATAATTAAATTATATAAGCATAATAGTTCAAGAAAAAAAATAATTATACCATTTTTTAATTTTCTTATGTAAATAGTTTCATTTTTAAACATTTGTTTTAAGACTTTTTTTTTTAATATTTTTTTATAAAATTATTTTTTTTAAAAACAAAACCTGGTTTGTAATTATTCTGGTTGTTTTAAAATATTTTACATGTTTATAATTTATTTTAAAACAAAAAAAGTTAAAATATATTTTTAAATATTTAGTGTTTTAGAAAATTTCATATTATATAAAAACTTAATTTTTATTATTTAGATTTTAATTAAAAAAATATGATTTATATTTTCTTTCATAATATCTATTTTAGAAAAAAGATAGTTTGATTTAAATTAGATAAGAGATATAAAACATAGTAATTAATAGTGTCTTAAAGTATTCTTGATCCGTTCCTCGTGTATATATATATATGAGTGGATGTCTTCTATTATGAGGATTGTTACAAGTGATTGTGAACAAAAAATATAAAAAATTTATGAAGATTGCAACGTGTTTTTTTATATTTAAAGAAACACAATATAAGTTATAACCAACAAGAGTGGATGAGCCGATGATTTTTTTACCTATTAGTCAAGAGGAAGGCAGAGTTTTGGCTCCTTTAAAGAACCTTCATATGAGTGAATATTTCAATATTAATTAACAAGATATTTAATGTAGTTATGCTCTTAGTTAAACTCCAAGAACAAATTTTCATCTTCCCCTTTATATTACAACCAGACTCCCATTTCATCACAACAAAACCTTTTTGTATAAACCCTAAACCCTAGAAGATGGAAGACGATGAAAAACCCAAAAACGACGACGTACAAGCAACCAATGTCAACGGTCAACCATCCAGCAAGAAGAGAAAGAAGCAGAAAGAAGTTGCCATCTTCGGCAACTACAGAAACTACTACGGTTATCGAGTAAACCCTAATTTCCCATATAATTTTTCATGTAATTTGATTCGTTGTTCAACTATTCGTCTTGTTTTTGCATGTTCATCTTGATATTGCGTGTGTTTGACTTGTTATATGGCAGTGATTAAAAGAATTCAGCTTGAATCAAGCTCATAAGTTAGTGTCATTTGTGATTTGGACGTTTTGAAGCGTGATTTTTGGTTTCTAGGGTTCATTTGCAGCCACATTTTCATACTTCAAGCTTAATTACATGACATTTATGTAACTATTCTCTTTTGATCTTATTTGTCTGCAAATCTGTAATTAAGGCATGCTTCTATACTTGCTAGTTAAAGTTCTCCATTTGTCCTGTAAATGGTGTCACATTTTCATACATCAAGCTTAATTACATGACATTTATGTAACTATTCTCTTTTGATCTTATTTGTCTGCAAATCTGTAATTAAGGCATGCTTCTATACTTGCTAGTTAAAGTTCTCCATTTGTCCTGTAAATGGTGTGAAAATTATGTTCTCTTTTCAAATTATTAGTAATTTTTTATTTTTATGTTTTAGATTGATCAAGGTTTGGAAGAAGATCCTAGGATAAAGGTTATGAGGAAGGAATGGTTTGAAGGGAAAAGTTGTCTTGACATTGGTTGCAATAGTGGATTAATAACCATTACGATTGGTAATCTTCACTTTCAGTTTCAAGTTGGAGTGCATATTTGATGAACAACTTAAATCATCATTATTCCTTTGCGTACTTTGAAAAACTTGTGCTTTGTGTGATTTAGTAAAAATAATGCTGAGGTATATTGTTTCCGTGTCATTGATTGGGTATGTTTAGTACAAAAGGTATGAAGGTTATATTAGGAATTAGGGAACCAAAAAGGGTCTGACCCAATGTACATTTGGTTTTAGTCCACATAGCAACCTATACAATGATCAAAATACAAAGATAAATATCCTAAACCTGAATCATAATTTAGAATCTTTATCTAACATACCTCTGGAAGTCCGTGCGGGATAAACTGCATGGCTAACCCTTGGTAAAATTGCGGCAAACTGATAAGCTAACCGTACATGACTACATGTAGCACATAAGCAAACTGATTTATCAAAAGAGTTGATTGCATTTTTCATAGTTTATATATATATTTTTTTTATATTTTTAATATATGATATGATGTTATCTTTTATGATTGCAGCAAAAAAGTTTGGTTGCCAGAAAATCCTTGGGATTGACATAGATTCAGGTGAGTGGTTCACTGGTTCTAATCTTGAAAAATTCAGAACATATGAACCTTACGATAAAGTGATAATTTTCGTCCATTAACCTATGTCAGCTTGGGTTGTGTTTTATCTCGAATGGGTTAAATAAAAAATTAGGTAAAAGGGGAATGAGTCAAATTGGTTGCAAGTGAGTTGCAAATCAACCATGGTCCATTTTCAGTTCAAATCTACAAATTCGTTTAAATTAGGTGTGGTTTACTATTGTGTTTGTCGTCATAACTAATGCATCAGCTTACGAGATAAAAACCTTTAAGATGGACAAAAAGTGTTTGCATGTCAACCCTACTCACCCACTTTGCTGTTTCCGTCATGCATGGTATTGTTAAATAAAGAGCACTTACAGTTGTTCATTTTACAGCTAGAATTCAGGAAGCATATTGGAATCTTAGAAAAATCGTGAAAATGAGCGAAAGCAAGAAGCATCCAACGGTTAACAAATCAAGTGATGCTGAAACGAATAATGTTGTAACTAATCCGGCAAATGAAATGGATCAGGCTGAAATTTCAGGGAATTACTCTGTTTCGCATCTGTTTGACCGAGTCTCTTTCTGTAAGGAGAATTTTGTTTTTGGACACTCCACGCCAGGGGATAAGGTGTATGATACCATTCTTTGGTAAGTTTATTCTTTTGCTATCTATTATATTTTAAATACCCCAAAACTGCCTTTCATTAGCAAATGTAGGCCAACATTATCTTCTGATTCAGAATAGGAAGCACTTGGGATATCTAGAGATGAGGTAATGGGCTGTGTGGGTAATGGATGAAAATTGGACTTGGGCTGGACCAATTTGGCCTACAAATGCTTTAATATCCATTGCTTGAATTGAATTGCTTGAATTGAATAACTTGTGTTAAGTATTATTATACTGTAAGCAACTTTCGACCCATTTCACTAGGTTTCTGTTTAGTCTAATCTTTTTTTAAATTATTTATTTCCATTTGACCCATTTTACTTTGGACATTGAATGATTTGTTTCTACCATGCAGCCTAAGTGTTACAAAATGGATCCATTTGAATTGGGGTGATGAAGGTTTAATAACAGTATTCTCAAAGGTTTGGCGGCTTCTTAAACCTGTAAGTGTTCATTTAGCTACAAATTTGTTATTGGAGGTGGAAAAATGGCAGATCTGTGTGGTGGGTCAAAACAGGTTTTTTGTACAGTTGACCCGAAACTTTTCTCATTGTTTGAATTTAGTTTGCCTGAGTTATAAACTTTTTTCATTTTAGCCACTTTTATATTGAAAGTACTTCATAGGGCATCTATGTAGTTTCATATGATACCGATTCAGGCCATAATTATGTACAATGATGAAAATGCCCTTAAACTTTTGGAAGGCAATATTTTTGATGAGGTGTCAACATTATATAGGTATAATTGTCTTTTCAGAAGGATTAAGAGTATCTTCTTCATTTGTATTTTTTTTGCCTGAGTTGGTATAACTTAGAGCTCATAGATACTTGAGTGATCAGTGAAGTACTTCTAATATATGGGGGATCTTAATGGAAAACATTGATACATGGATAATCTATAGTCCACATATGTTATTCAATCTTTTATAAAGTTTCCATGGAGCAACTTGGGTTGGTATGCCAAAAATATATACTTTGGCTGACTTTCAACTCAATCCTTTTTATTTCAATATTTTTTAGTTTTGGCGTAATGGAGATGAGACCCAAATTGACCTATTTTAAGTAAATGCGCCAAAATTGCAACATGTTATTATTATTTTCTCAAATTACAATTCCACGTTCTATTTGTTTACACCTTCCATGTCTAATATGAAACTGAATCAAAACAGGGTGGAGTTTTTATTCTGGAACCTCAGCCATGGAAATCATATGTCAGTAACTATCAAGTGTCAGAGGTATATTCACTTATATAAATTATTAAACCAAATTGCAAGTCATCAATATTTGTCATTGTATCTAAGAAAAAGTTCTTTTTCTTGTTGTATGTAACATTCTTTCAGTATCCTATCATTGTTTGTAACTAACCTCTATAGCTGGTAAAAAACCATGATGTGGCACATCGCCATGTGATCGGAAAAAAGGTGCTGAATCACCATTTTACATGCTATAGAAGGTTGCTTGCATAAAATGATAAAAAAATTAAAGTCTTTTAGATGTAATGGAAAAGAATCAGACAGTTTTGCATTTTTTTGTACTTATAATTGTGTGCATTTGAGCTTGTCACCATGAGCTTTTAGTCTTGATGTAGATAATTCATTTCTAATTTACTGCAGGTAGCATCAACTAACTATAAGAATATTACTATTTTCCCACAACAATTTCAGGAGATTCTTCTGGACAAGGTTCATACTTTTTTCCTTTATCCACGGTGTAAATGAGTCAAGCTCGAGTTTGCCTAAACTTGACCTCTTTTTAATTTTTGAGAGCTCAGCTATGTCTAGAGCTCAATTACGACTTGTAAATAATTGTTCTGTTTATATATATTTATAATTGTAACTATATACTTAAAACAAAATTTATATTTAATAATAGACCCTTGTAGGTTCACGAGCCTAGTCAAACTCGGCATTTGAAGCTTGAGCTTGATTGAGCTTGTAGCGAACCAGTCTCGAGTAGCTCACAAACGGCACAACTAGTTTACACCTCCACTTAACACATACTACATTTCCATATATTGAGGGGGTGGTTGGGGTTCCCAAAACGATTATCGTGATTTTAAGAGTCAAGTTAAATAATCACCATCAGATGCACATCCAAACACCCCTGCAATTTACTTTTGAAAAGATAGAAGGAACTAGTGAACCAAATAGAGTTTCTTGAATTAACATGGTTGACCTCAAAAGTCAAACCACACCTTTACTTGACCAATGGATACTCACGTGCTTTCGTTGGAATGCTTTTCATTTGAACTGTTTCAATTGCAGATCGGGTTTAGGATGATCGAGAATTTAAGTTCGAGTTTAAACGGAAGCAAAACGGGGTTTAATCGGCCAATTTTAGCTCTATGGAAGTGAATAGCTTTGACTTTTGGGTGTCCATTTTTGAAAGTCTTTTGGAAGCCCTTGTTAATCTACAAAACATGCATTGTCAATGGATATGGTTCACTGAAAAGCTCATATAATGCCAATATTAGTCCTGCTCATATATAGCCTTTGAATGTATAAAACTTCACAAATCATGTTAAATTTTGCGTATGCACTTTATTTTCATGTGTATGTCATGCACACCGCTAAAAACTTACGGTGTGTGGCTAAACGTACCTACTGCTAAATGCACTTGAACTTGAACGTACCCCATGTGAGAGCGATATCATATTTTTTTACTGTGGGGTCACCAAGTATGTAGTTTGTGAGACATGGGTATGTTAGAAGTATTCTTTTATAAACTTTTCAATTAAATTCAAAAAAATTTACATACAAATAAAACAAAATCACTAAAAAGTAAGAAGTCACAAGTTTTTGATATTAATCGCATCTCATAATTCATAAAACGTAGAAAATTTCTAACCTTATTATTCTAGTTGTTACATTTACAATCTACTTTTTACACTATTCATAAAATAAACAACTATTCATAAAATAAACAACTATTCATAAAATAAACAAGTCAGACTTTTGACTTAATCAGTCAAACAAACATTACCTTTTTAGTCAAGGTGAACCCAAATACCCTTACCAGGAATACCACGGAAATTAACAAACAAAATGTAATACCCTGGCGGCGCCACCTTCCCCGATGGCGGTGCCGTGGCGGTGATCATGTCGTTAGCCACCGTCCTCACGGGTAGAATCAGCAACCTCTGATTCATTGAAAACCCATGAGTTGTAAAGGGTGGATAATACAATGTCACCTTCACATCTTGAGGGTTCACTTGACCACCGTTGAACTTCACTTGAATCTTGAAATCTTTACCGTACTTCAACACCTTCTCCGACGTTGGAGCGATCACCGGCCGTTGACCCGCTAGTGCCGGGTCAAGATAGGGTGGAGAAAATTTCTCCACCCGAAGCTCTGTCGGGTACTCTGCCTGTACAAGGTACTTTGAATGTGGGTTGCTTCCAGCGACCAAAATCTTCCCATCGGGAATCATGCCGCGATAGAATGGTACATTCTGGCGATCGTGGTCGGGGCCAGTTCTTTGAACCGTTGACCCATCGGTTTATACGGTGTGTATAAAACCGGGGTTAAGTTCGGGTCAATCGCGTTTTCCCAACCGGCAACACCTTTTCGTGCGCCGTTGATCATTACAAGATCCCCATTGGGGAGGTGCACGAGATCCCCCATGCACCGCCCTGACGGCATGTCTTGTTCTTTCACCCATGTGGAAGCGTGATCACTCAACACTATTCTATGACAATCTCGTAGCGCGGGGGTGAAAACTCTGTTTTTCGTATGTTTGCTGTCGACTGACGGGTAAGCATCTTGAGAATTGCCACCGCATATCACGACCTCTGCGTGGATTTCTGGGCTGATATTTAGCGGAAGGAGCGCGGCCATTCCGGAAGCGGGGTAGTTCCGGGCCCCGCCGGGTAGTTTCGGGAACTGGCGGACGATGGTGCCAGTATGCGGGTGGAAGATGATGCCACGATCATTAGCGAAGAGAAAAATGTTACCGTCTGGAATGAGGAACAAGAATGGGTAGAGGTTGTTTTCGATGTACATTCCTGGGCCCGGTCTCTTCGGTACTGTAGTTTCTTGGAGGAACCGAGTGGGAACTTTTTCGGATGGAACTCTGGTTTGTTCGGCGGCACGATCTCGTAGCTGAATGAGTTTCGGCCGCCCACCACCACTGCGCTTCCGTCTTCTAAAACTTGGTTAGATGAGTACCTGCATCACGAGTTAAAACAGGTCAAATATGTTTGAGAATGTAATGTTATGCATTAAACATACTATATGTACCATCTATTATCGGCAAGAATATTTTTCTTCTCTACAAAGTTAGCATTCGGGTTCGCCATCGACAACACTCTAACGGATCTAACACCACCTCTAGTACCGCCAGTAGCAACCAAGTCTCCGTTCGGCCACAAGTGTCCTGACGAGCACCATGGTTCCCCGTCCAACTGCGATACACAGATACATATATGTATGCATATAGATTCCATGACACACTACTATATTGAACAATGTTCAACACATATAGCATTTCAAGCAAAATCTTATGAAAATCATATAAACACATGTATCCATGCTTTTGATGTGATTTATAATACGTTTTTTTACGGTTTTTTTCTCTCTCTCAATACATGTAATTATCTTTCATATACTACGCACATGTGCCTACATGTTATTTTGACACATAGAAAATTAACAAGTTATAAACTAAAGTAATTTTTCGGTTTCCTTGCAACCTAATCGCTATGCGAGTACATTTAACAACTACTACACAAAATATTATGATACGAGAAGATAACACACATAGACGGTGCGACTGTGTCCGGTCTCAACATCATAAGCGATCGCATGTGCAAAACAATCCGGCTTAAAGTCATCTCGGGGCTTTTCGGGCAGTTGCCTGGCGGACCAAGTTCCCTAGCAGACGGACCAAGTGACGTGGTATCAAACCACACCGCCTTGTTGTTTGGCATTAACTGGAATTGCATTGCCGCAACACCCACATTATGGTTATCGATGGCCCATGAACCCTTAAAATTTGTCTCTATATTATTTCCGGGCAACGGAAGGGGAACAGGTCCTTCCTTTTTGGCAGGAGGTCCGCCCTTTTTAGCAGGCGGACCTCCTTTTTTGGCAGGTGGGCCATGACCATGGCCCTTGCCGGATTTTCTAGTGCCGCCACCGTTGGCGGGACGAGTGGCGGTGAACAAAAGCGCGAGGAACAGCGAGAGGCGGAGATGGCGGAGGAAGGCGGAGGATGGTGGAGCCATTTTTTCAGATGACGGTAATAAAATTGTGGCTTTTAATAGATGAAATTATGGTCCAAAAATAAGGGAAATCCGTACACAAATCGGTTGGTTTGTTAGATTTTGCGGTTAGTGATTACAAATCTGATTTTCAATTGATTTTTTAATTTTTTTTATTAGTTTTTTGGTGCAAAATAATCTGTTGTAATTACAAAACTGTTTGATTAATGTCAAACAATTCGAATTTCAATTTTTAAATTCGATTTCGAATAATGATTAACTCATATAGAAATGCCAAATGTAATATACAATACAAGCACAAGTTACATTTAGCTAATGCTAAAATTATCTTTATATATGCTTATGAACCCATAAAGCCTAAAAATGGGACAAACAATGAAATAGGGAATAGAATGAACGTTATCACTTCACAAGAATCATAAGATAAACTACACGAACCATAGGCTCAATTGTTAGCTACTTTGGCACGATATCACAAACATAGTTAGTAGTTACGGCTTTCGTGTTCCTCCATGGTTCGAGGTGCTGTAAAACCATCAAACAACAATGAGAACTTCAAAAACACGTATATATTGTAAAATTTTCGATTTATAACTACAATGTCATATATTCTTATATCATGTATAGTGGTGTAGACAGACTAAATTGCTTGTGAGTTACTTAATATTAGCTTGCTACAAGCTCAAATTGAGTCGAGCTATAAGGAGCTCGAGCCTGAGCCTAACTCAAAGCAAAGAGTGTAAGTTATAGGTTTATAAACTACTTATGTGTTGATGTTATAAACCATATTTGAAATGTATAAGACTACTTATGTGATAATTGTTTGAACAAACAAGCTTTAGGGTGTTCTTGATTCTAGTTTGAATGATCAAGATTTCTTGATTTTTTTCTTTGAATTATCATGAAGCCGAATAACTAACATCATGAACATGTTGATTATTATCTTTATTCTTGTGCAAAAATAACTATTACGCGTGTTATTGATTCATGTTTGACTAATAAAGATTGTGGATCTTCTTGAATCTTGACTTTTGTTTGAATAACTAAGATTTCTAGATTGTTTCTGTGAATATAGTTTGGATGTATTTGTTCATCTAATCAACGTTTACCTAATCCGATTGCATCAGAACTCTTCATGATCCGAATCCTCTTACAAGAACGGTGAACATACTGCAAGAGTCAAGAACATTGAATGTCAAACACATATGAACCAAAAAGGTTTTGACTTTTGAGGTCAAAATAGATAAAAACCAACAAGCTTTCAACAAATAGCTAATGTCAATTCAAAATACTATAATTTTGTTAAGTTGGGCACAGAGCTATATCAGTTTTTAGTTAGATAAATCAAAAGTTATTAAGTTTGACCAATAAAGTCAAAAGTTATGAAACTTACTCCCACGGAACATCGCCAACGAGCATCAAGTCACCATCTTTGTCTTCATAAGTTAGTACATATTCAGAACCATTAAGAAGATCCATCAATGGGTTTTCACTCAACCCTTCTCCCCTAGGAACTCCATGAGTACCGTATTGACCTAAAAAGTCAACAACAATCGGAATTAATCGTTCAAACAAGAAACGAATCTACATCCTCCCTTAACATTACAACGTAGATGACTTTCAACAGGTTTGAGTGACACTCGCTTCATCTTTTTTCATTTTTAATCCATTAGAGATTAAACATAATCTGAATCGACCCATGTATTTGACATACGGGTCAATGATGTCACATCAAATAATAACAATTTAATTAGGAAAGGAAAAGTTACCAAAGGTGAAGCTACTAAACATTTTGTCTAAAGCCAAAGAAAGATCCAAGTAACTTGAATAGATCTTTAGATCCACTTTCCTCAAATATGGAGCTCCATCCATGCTAACTTTCACATAAACACATGATCCAATTTCTGCATTCGGGTCATCCTCATGTTTCGTGTCCTTTGCAGCCATGAAATTCTTTCGAAAAGATCCAATTGGAGGCCATCCCACCACTTGTGCCCTGATTCAAATTTGTTCATCCAAACTTTAACTCCCCATTGCCAATAACAATAGTCAAACGTGACTTATAAAAGTCAAAAGTATTTTTTCAAAGGAAATAACAAACCAACAACATGAAGCACATAACAATATTCAAAATAGAGAAAATAGCCCCCAAGTCTTTTAATAGAAGCTAGTAAAATACTTTGACTTCAAAAGGTCAACAAACCAACTCTAAAATTACAAAAATAGTTCAAAATGGTCTTTTTATTAAAGAAAAGGCTTCACACTCCATCAGTAAGTACAAAACATGCTATAAATGAAAAGGGAATATATTCAAAACAATAAATATATGCATAAAAAATTTAAAATATTCATTAACACAAGTTTGACTTGCAAAATCAAACACAATATACCAGCCAACAACAGATAAAAATCCTTACTTCAAACCAGATTTCAAGTTCTTTTAGAAACTCATTTGACATGTAAGCCTCTATATTTTATTATTTACCTATTTAAAATCGCAAATATATATATATATATAACATAACATAATTATTATGTTTTTAATTATATATACTATATTTAAATGTTTATAGTACTTACAATATCATCTGGTTTTTAAATATGATCCAATTACTTCAGTTAGTATACCGTTAAGATGACTGACATCTGTCTTGAAAACATTGCAAAAAAGAGAGAAAAATCCTTACTTTGAAGCAGCAATAGAATGTTTAGATGAAGATGAAGCAACATCATCTTTAACAGAATTAGGGTTCTTGTTTTCACCTAAAACTCCACCATCTTTAACAAAATCAACCAAACCCCATCTTCCAAAATGAATATTAATAACATCTGAGAAACCCCTTTTGGCTCCTGACATCAACCTCTTCATCCTACCACCGTCACCACCGCCGTCTCCGGCGGCATTGTAGTTTTTCTCCGGTGACTCAGAACCAGGCAAAACGAGTCTTAACTCGGTGGCTTTCAAGATCAAATCTTGATTGTGGGTTTTTGAGATTGTTTGATCCATTTTTGTTGGTGATTTGTGAATGTATTCATGTGTTTTTGAGGGTATTGACATTGAAATTTGGAAGATTTGTGTTTGCTGACATGAAATTGGAAAGAAGAGTTTTGCCTTTGTTGTTTTAATATGGTTGGTACGTTTTATCTGAAATGTTATTTTAAAATAAAGTTGAGTTTATTTATTATTAGAAGAGACAAATTTATAAGAGAGAAACAAAATAATATTACATGCGACAAATTTAACTTTTGAAAAAGTTAATCATTACATCAATTTGACATAAACAATACTCGAAATTCTAACTTCAAATTTACTTAGAGGTTGTTTGATTACAATGATTGGTTAAAATCTGACTGAATCAGAAGCTGATTCAGTTAAAAGTTCTGATTGGATATGAATCTAACTGAAACTGGCTGTTTAATTCAGCATCTGACTGGAACCAAAACGATTCATATTTAAGTTATAAAACACACCTCTGACTGGATATGCATCTGACTGGATATGCATCTGACTGAAACTTGACTGTTTGATTTAGTATCTGACTGGAACCAAAACAATTCAATATTTAAGTAATAAAACCCATCGGAGTCACACCACTGGTCGGAACCACCACCGCAAGGGTGCGGCGGCCTGCAGGTCGGAGGGGGTGGCGGCGCGGGTCGCGAGGAGGCCGCGGCCTGCCGGTCAGCCGGTCATCACATTTTTTTAAGGTCTAGGTTAACACTGGAGACCCGATCAGCGGGCTCGAAGCCGAAATCAAACAGGCTGACCCGCTGACCGAGTCAGCCGGTCAGGCGGGTCAGCCCAGTCAGCCGGGTCAGTCGAAAAACAAACAAACCCTTAGTTGGTTCATGAGTTGATCCCTTTGTTTATATGCATTTGTTAAAAATAATTTAAATATGTTGTGTCAAAATTTTAAATCAAATTAAACATAACATTTGGTAGTTAACATAATTATTTATATATATTTGTATTTTTTTATATAATTTCAGAGTAAAATTTAAATAAAAAAAATCAATTGGTGAATACATGCATAGCATTTGGATTCACGTATATAATACGATTTTCAGGTTTATGTTGAGTTCTAGTTCGTGTAAGTTTTTTTGTGTTGGGTTCGACCGTCCTATAGAAGAGTGTGTTCAGTGGCGGAGCTTAACCAACTTTGTAAGGGGGACGGGGGCGAAATGATTTTTTTTCAGGGGGGACGAACTCGATATTTATATAAAAATTTACACTACCGGACCAAAAATTTACACTATCAGGCTAAAATTTTAACACCACGGACGAAAAAATCCCGCCCCCCTTAAAAGCTTCGCCCTTGAGTGTGTCATTATAAAACACCTTAACGTGTATGAAACTGTGTATTTTGAAAACAAAGGATTATGAAGCAATTAAACATGAAATATTTGATTATTAGATTTGTTAATTATATACACCACTTCATAAACATCAATTTATAACAAATTATTCTATATATTATAGTGTGTTAATGTTATTAAATATCAAATCAGTAATCTATAAATTCAAAACACCAAGTAAGCGATTGCAATATCGAGATGTAATTTGGAACTGACGTTGGATGTGGATATAACACATATCACAATATCACATGTGTGACAACGTCAATGTGGAAATGTGTGACATTTTGGTTTATATGTTTATTTATATTATTATTAATAAAATCTAAAATTATAAATGTTACGTTTTATAATGTTGATAGCTAGATCTTTACATACGCAATTTTACCACTTTCTTTTCTTGTCACCAACTAAAGAAAATAACAACGTTTAACTACCCTCCTAATAGATACGTAAGAGTATTTTAGATATGAGATTATGAAATAGATAAAACAATAGGATAACTAATAAATAAAATAAATAATGGAATGGAATGAAACAGATGAAGCAATAAAATAAATCATTACATTCTATAATTTTGTATGATTATTATGTAAGAATAAAATAAAATATTATTTTATATTGTTTGTTAGGTAAAAAAATATAAAAGAATGAAATACAAAAATTATTGTGATAGTGACGATCAATGGTGATGGTGGCCAGTGATGGTGGGGGCCAGTGGTGGTTGTCGGTGGTGGTGGTGGCTAGTGCTAGTTGTTGGTAGTGGTGGTGGTGGTTGTCGGTGGTGGTGGTTGTCGGTGGTGGTGGTTGGCGGTGGTGGTAGTGGCTGTTGGTTGGTAGTGGTGGTGGAGGTGGTGGGCGGCGACAATGGTGACTGGGGGTAGGTGGCTAGTGGTTGTCAGTGGTGACCGATGCTAGTGGTGGCGGGTGACGATGGTGGTTGCCAGTGGCGGTGGTGGTTGTGATGTTGAGGGTAACTAGGGATGGCAAAAAAAAACCCGAGCTTAGTGGTTATACCCAAAATCCGAAAGATATGGGACGGGTATACCTAAATCCCGATGGGTATTGGGATGGGTATACCCGAAGCCCGATGGGTATTTGGGCGGGTATGAGATTAGTTCTAAAAAAATTTGCGAGTATGGGATTAGGTAATATCCGTCAAGATTACCCGAAACTACATACTCGTTTACCCAAACATATATCCGAAGTTCTTTCTTTTTAAAACTTAAAGAAAATTTAACTAACTTTTTTGAATGTTAGATATGTATTTTAAATATGAAACTATATGAAATGAGAATAATTGTTGCTAACTTGTTGTGATTACTTTGATGTGAAATTTAAAACATTTATATTTTGTAGTTGTTTTGTAATCTTGATAAAAAAATTTTAAGCAACTTGTGACTATTTTTAATATTTAGATTGACCGAATTAAGATGTTATATTAGTTTTATTACATAAATTTTTTTAAAGATGATCATATTTATCATTTAAAATTAGATACTTAAATAAATAAAAATAAAATTATATAAATGAACACGTCAACCTAACAAGAATTGGTTGATACTCGTGAGTATCCTCATAACCCGATGCTAATAGGTATACCCGATACCCGATGGGTAATTATCCGACGAATACCCAACGAGTAATGGACCGGGTTTCAAAATCGGGTATGGGCTTGGGATTACCAATGCCCGACCCATTGCCATCCCTTAGGGTAGGGGTGTTCATCGGTTCAGTTATCGGTTTGTTCAGTTTATTCGGTTTTGAAACTTATTCAGGCATAACCGAACACCGAACCGAACCGAACCAAATTAGGAATATGGCTAACCGAACCGAATTCAACCAAATTCAATTTGGTTCGGTTTCGGTTAAAAATAAAAAAAAATATTCAACCGAAAAAACCGACTTCGCCATTTGTTTATTTTTTTAAGAAGTTAACTTTTAATCTCTTGTACGAGAATCACTCTTCATATATATTTCGTCAAAAATATATATCAAATAACTAACTCTTGAATTGTTAACAATCTCGTTTTTTTTTAAATATAAATAGTCAACTTTGACTCTTTTAAAAAAAGATTTAACACTCAATTTTGGTAATTAGAGTTAGGCTAACATATAAATTCATAGTTATTTATAATTAAACTCTTGAATTGTTAACAATCTCGTTTTTTTAATATAAATAGTCAACTTTGACTCTTTTAAAAAAAGATTTAACATTCAATTTTGGTAATTAGAGTTAGGCTAACATATAAATTCTTAGTTATTTGGTTTAAATAAAACCCTTCAAATTTTAGGCCTTAAGAAGTTGGGCTAAACTTACAATTATAAAAAAAATAAAGTATACATATTGAGTTTGTTTAAATCGGTTAAACCGAACAAACCGAATTCAAAATTTACACCTAACTGAAAACCGAATTGCCAATTCGGTTTCGGTTACAAACTGAACCGAAAATCGAATTCATAATTCGGTTCGGTTTTTTCAGGTTAAAAATATGGATCAGTTTTCTTGTAAGGATTCCTGAAGTCTGATGCAACCCAAAACTGCCTAAGTGTTTCAGCAACATGCACTAAGTACTGAAGTGAAGAATGCTTCGGAAGAATTACACAAAGCATTAGAAAATACTCTAAGTGTATATCTTCCGAAGCCAAGACCAATATCTTCCGAAGCCTAACATGAAGTCTTCCGAAGCTTGAAGAGACAAAGTCTTCCGAAGCTTCAACCTATGAAGACAGATTTCTTCCGAAGACTTTTAGTACACATGCTTTATCTGATGTACTGTTCCATAAAGCACCTTTTCCGCTGCGTCTCTGATAAGTCACCAACTTACAAGAGTTGGTGAAAAGGTCCATGCTTTTGGTAACTGTACATTGAGGTCTTGAGTCTGAAACTTTCCACTTTATGTACTTTATCCTTTTTGTAATGTATAAGGATGTGAGCTATGGCATGTCATAGTCACAAGGTCAAAAGGCAGATATGCCTTTTGATCCTACAATTGATTTTGTTAGTGTCTAGTCAATTGTATCCAGCTGGCTTTCATAGTATAGCCGGCTGTAGGTTGTAGTATAAGTATTCCAAGTTCTTGTATCTTTCCATATGCTTTGTAACACTTGTAAAAGAACTTGAGAAAGCAATATACTGCCCTTGAAAACTATACTCTCTTGTTCTGTCTCTTGCTTTACTTGTGTTCTCTGCATCACCTTTGGTTACCTAGTTCACTGTTTGATTAATTTAGTTAATCTCCTCATTGTGTTGTTGTGTTGTAATTGTGTTCAAGCCCTTGAACGATCCTGCAATTGGTATCAGAGCATTCAGGCTCGTGATATAAGATCTAACCATCTTAAGATCCCTCACACACACAAAAACTAAACTTTTCAAATGGCTTCCATCTCAAAGACTGATATGGAGACTGGAACCATGAACAAATCCCCATTGATCACTCTTGATGACTTCGACACCTGGTGCATGAGGATGGAAGGCTTCATCAGGTCTCTTGACTCAAGAATGTGGGAATCTGTTGAATATGGACCTTTCATACCTAGCACCCCCTCTGCTACCGGTGCTGGTATGATTCCTAAAGATGTGGCCAACTACTCAGATGAAGATAGGAAAAGAGTAGAGATTGACAGGAAGGCCATGACTGCTCTTCAGACTGCTATCCCAAACTCTGTGTACAGAGGTTTTAAGAAGTGCAAAACAGCTAAACAGCTGTGGGATGCACTGAAGCTGATGTATGAAGGCTCCTCTGAAGCCAAGGAGAACAAGAAAGATCTTCTGAAGCAGCAGTTTGAAAATTTCACCTTTAAAACAGGTGAAACCATGACCCAACAATACTTCAGGTATGTTGAGATTGTGGATACCCTTGTGGATGGAGGAGTTCCTCTTGAGAACAGAGACATTGTAAGGAAGTTCATGTCCTCACTTCCTAGGCAATGGACACACTATTGTGTGGTAATCAAGAGGACTGAGAACCTTAAAACTCTTACTCTGACAGAGTTATATGGGATTCTCAGTGGATACCAGATGGAGATGAACTTACAAGGTTCATCTGGCAACTCTAACAATCAAATGGGTTCAGCCCTTCATGTGGTTGAAAGGGACAGCATAGAACCCCAACATCATCTCCTATGCTACCCTGACAACTCACAAAAGGGTCCTTTCATCACCTTCCCGGAGACACCAAGGGAGAACTTTACTCAAGGAAGCCCATTCCAAGAGACAAGTTCTTCTCAAGCCTTTGTGTCTGCAGATGAAAGCTGTGGAAATTATCTCTTCACTCTTGAAGATCTAGACTGTATCCATCCAGATGACCTGGAATACATGGAGATAGTTCAGCAGATGGCTCTTCTCACTCACAGAGCCAAGAAGTTCTACAAGAGGACAGGAAGAAAATTTCCAAGCAATGCTACCAGTGGTAAGTTTGGGCCTGGATAAAAGCAAAGTTAAGTGTTACAATTGTAACCTTATGGGTCACTTCGCCAGGGAGTGTAAGGCACCCAGAGCAAATGGGGGTCAAACACAACTCAGACCAAACTTCACCAACAATACCCCTCAGGCTGAGAAGACAAAGCAACATGCTGCGGTTGCTGTTGAAGAGGGAGGATTTGACTGGAGTTTTCAGGTGGAGGATGCTTCTCCAAACCAAGCATTGATGGCTGATCATGATGAAGCCAAGGTATTAGAACATCTTTGCTCCCCTGAATGCATTGCTAAAGTAAATAGATACAGGTCCTACAACCTAGAGATGAGATCTGATCTTGAGTCATTAAACATATTAAAATCTGACTTTAGAAAGTCTGAAAATGATTACAAGTTAAAGATAGAAGACTTGGAGAAAACTATTTCAGTACTAAAACATGAACATACAGATTTTAGAACTCAGATCCAAGATCTCATCACTAAGTTGACTAAGTGCCAGGCTGAGCTTGTGATCAGCAAAGCCCTGGCAGAGAAAAGTGTTCTTGAAGAAGAGACCTTCAAGAACATGATATCCTCATCCCTACACAATAAGGTTTGTTATCAAAATAGACAGGGACTGGGATCAAATGAGATAGCTCCTCCACACACAATCTTGTCTGTAAGATCTCCTAGGTGTGGAACTTGTGAAGATGAGCTTCCTCTCATAGATCCAGTAAGTGAGGATGATGAAGAAGTGATAGTGAGGAATCCCTCTGAGAAGAGTGAAGAAGAGGATTCCTCCAAGGGCCACTATCCTTCTGAGGAGAAGAAATTAACTGTGATGACCAAGTCCAAGAGAAAGAACTTGATCAGGAAGAGCAAAAGGAAAGCAAAGAAGGCTCAAGAAATCAAGGCTACCTTTGATGCTAAGCAGAAACAAGTGTTTATCTCTGCAGGTTTCAAAGCAATAAGGACTGAAGACATCCACCAAAGCCTCTTATCTAAGAGTTCTGGTTCATGTTCAAATCATCTCAGTACAAAGAAGAAGACTGAGCTGCTGTGTACCACTGCTGCACAGCCTGGACCATCAAATCCAAGAACAGTTCACAGCCCAAGGAACTGTATCTGAATCTACCAAGATGAAGGTGAAAAAGGATGTGACCAAGGCCAGTCTTGCTCTCAAAAGGAGATTTCTTTGAAGAAGAAAATGCTGTGTGTTATGTGTGAAAGTACTTCTCATATTGCCAAGGATTGTCCATACAATCCTAAAAGTACTATCCACATGACCAATACAAAGACTTCAAAGAATCTCAAGAAGTCTCAAGCTTCGGAAGGAAAGTCTGTTTCCTTCGGAAGCTCCAAATCAAAGAAGAAGGTAAATGGAAAATTACCTTCGGAAGCAAAGTTGGTCTCGGAAGAAAGGAGTTCTTCCGAAGTACTAAAGTCTACTGCAGTGACTGTAGATTCTTCCGAAGTATCAGTCATTAAAACTTGTGAAGCTCCAAAAGCTTCTAAGGTTTTGAAGGTCAAGTCCAAGACTCCAAAGGTGGTGTGGAAGTCTAAGAAAGACCAAATGACTGAGGTTTCTCCATCAACAACAGCCGAAGATCCCCTCTGTACAACCATAGGATCTATTACTGTTGCATTACCTTCTATTACACTTACTGAACCCAAGACAAGTAAGGCTTGGGTTTCCAAATGTAACTAATCATTTTCTTTGTGCAGGAACAGCTCAAGACAAACAAGAATGTCTGGATAATTGACAGTGGCTGTTCCAGGCACATGACAGGCGATAGGTCTTTACTTCATAATTTTGAGAGAATTGATGGAGGACCAGTTGCTTTTGGAGGAAATGAAGGTGGTTACATTTATGGAAGGGGCAAGGTCACAAATGGTAAGCTCAGCATTGAGAAGGTAAACTTTGTTAAGGAGCTTGGGTACAATCTTCTGAGTGTATCTCAATTTTGTGATCAGAGTCATAACATGCTCTTCACTGAGCATGAGTGCATTGTTCTCAAACCTGGAGTGGTCATTCCTCATGAGCATATCTGCTCAGAGCCCCCAGGAAAGGGAACATGTACAAGATGGATTTGCAAGAAACATCTCCCTCTGGAGAAGTTTCATGCTTTCTATCTAAAGCAAATAGTGATGAGTCTTTCCTATGGCATAAAAGAATGTGCCATGTAAACTTTAAGAATATGAATAAATTAATAAACATGATCTGGTAACTGGAATGCCAAAGAAAGAGTTTACAAGTGATGATCATTGTGTTGCATGCCTGAAAGGGAAGCAACACAAGGTATCTCACAAGCCTAAGGAAAAGAACTCCATCACTACTCCCCTACACTTATTACATATGGATCTCTTTGGCCCCACCAGTGTAATGAGTTTAGGAAGGACCTTATACTGTCTAGTGATCACAGATGATTTTACAAGATTCACTTGGGTTTTCTTTCTTAGAACTAAAGATGAGACTCCTGAGATTCTAAAGAATTTCATCTTAAAGATTGAGAATCAATGTGATCACAAGGTCAAAACCATAAGATGTGATCAAGGAACTGAATTCAAGAACCAAATCCTTGATACATTTTGTGATGAAAAGGGTATTACAAGACAATACAGTGCTCCCAGGACTCCTCAGCAAAACGGAGTTGCTGAGAGGAGAAACAGGACACTTATTGAAGCTGCAAGAACTATGTTGTCTGACTCTAAACTGCCTATCACCTTCTGGGCAGAGGCAGTTAATACTGCCTGCTATGTGCAAAACAGAGTCTTAGTAGTTAAGACACATGGTAAGACTCCTTATGAACTTTGGCACAAGAGGAAACCTTTCATTGGTTTTCTCAGGTCATTTGGATGTCCCTGCACCATCTTGAATACCAAAGATCAAGTTGCCAAGTTTGCTGAGAAATCAGACGATGGACACTTCATTGGATACTCTTCTCAAGCTAAAGCTTATAGAGTATACAATCTCAGAACTAGAATCATTGAGGAGTCAGCCAATGTGACTTTCAATGAGCACACTCCCAGTGTGGCTGGTTCTGGTCCGGATTGGCTATTTGATCTTGATTTAGTTACCAACTGTTTTAATAAATCTTGTGAGCATGTTTCAGGATCTGCAGAAAATTTAAATACAGGTGATCCTGATCCAAGATTTGAGCTTGGAAGACCTTCAGCTCCAGTTGGAACTACTTCAGCAAATGAGGTTTCTATCAGCACAACAATGACAAATCCAGCTGATACATCTGGCATGCCTTCAAATTCCAGTTCAGAGGCCTCTCAACCAGATAAAGACATCTCAATTGCAGAAGATAACAATGGTGATGGTGAAAGTGATCAAGAATCTCTTGATGCTAATAACCATACCATAGATGATAACATCAATGATGTCACACACTCATTGGATCAAGTTAATCTTGATAAGTGTGATAATGTGGAGGATCAATCTTCAAGACCAGATCTAAATTTCTCAAATTTGGATCTATCTCAGCAACTTGCTGTGATCCCTCAGCTAAGGATCCACAAGTCTCATCCTACTACAAACATCATTGGAGATGTTATCTCCGGGGTAAAGACAAGAGGGCAAACCCATGAAGCAAATGTTTGTCTTCACTCTTGTTTTCTATCCCAGTTAGAGCCAAAGAAAGTTGAGGAGGCTCTAAAGGATGGAAGTTGGGTTGAAGCTATGCAACAAGAGCTGCTTCAATTCAAAAGACAGAAAGTTTGGAACCTTTGTCCTCTTCCTCATGGGAAGACTACCATTGGAACCAAATGGGTTTTTAGGAATAAAAAGGATGATAGAGGAATCATCATCAAGAACAAGGCTAGACTAGTTGTTCAAGGATACACACAAGAAGAAGGGATTGACTACACTGATGTCTTTGCTCCTGTAGCTAGACTAGAAGCTGTTAGGATATTCCTGGCATTTGCTGCATCCAAGAACTTCAAGGTCTACCAACTTGATGTAAAGTGTGCTTTCTTATATGGAGTGATTGATGAGGAGGTTTATGTCAAACAACCACCTGGTTTTGTAGATCCTGATCATCCTGATTATGTCTGCAAGCTTGACAAAGCTCTCTATGGGCTGCATCAGGCACCCAGGAAGTGGTATGAGACACTGTCTGAGTATCTCTGTAAACATGGTTACAGGAGAGGTACTATAGATGGAACTCTCTTCATCAAAGGACAAGGAAACGACATTCTGCTAGTTCAAGTATATGTGGATGACATCATCTTTGGCTCAACCAATTCAAGGCTCTGCAAAGACTTTGAAAAGCTGATGAAAGATAGATTTGAAATGAGTTCAATGGGAGAACTTAATTTCTTTCTGGGAATTCAAGTGAAGCAGGTTGAAGATGGCATTTTCATAAGTCAGTCAAAGTATGTTCAAGATATACTCAAGAGGTTCAACATGACTGATTGTAAGACTGCTAAGACACCCATAGCCAGAAACCACTCCCTTGGTCCAGATCTTGAGGGGGAGTGTGTAGATGAGCACTTATACAGGGCTATGATTGGGTCTCTTATGTATCTTACAGCTAGCAGGCCTGATATCATGTTTGCTACATGTATTTGTGCAAGATATCAAGCTAATCCTAAGATGTCTCACTTAATCACTGTGAAAAGGATTTTAAGATACCTCAAAGGTGCTTCAACACTTGGTTTATGGTATCCAAAGAATTCTAATTTCAATCTGTATGCCTATACAGACAGTGATTATGGTGGTTGCAACATGACTGCAAAGTCTACATCTGGGGGATGTCAATTTCTTGGTGGAAGGGTTGTCTCATGGCAATGCAAGAAACAAACCTGTGTGTCTGCATCAACTGCTGAGGCTGAATACATTGCTGCTGCAAGCTGCTGTGCTCAAGTGCTTTGGATTCAAAATCAGATGCTAGACTACGGATTTAACTTCAAAGAGACTCCTATCCACATAGACAACAACAGTGCTATCTCTATCACTGAGAACCCTGTGCAGCACTCAAGGACCAAACACATCAACATCAGGTATCATTTAATAAGAGATAACTATGAAAAGGGGTTAATTAAACTAGTCAAAGTTCACACAGATGAACAATATGCTGATCTGTTCACAAAAGCTTTTGATGAACAGAGATTTAAGTATCTGATATCAGCTATTGGGATGATCAACTTTGAGTAGATTTTTTCTTAAACTAATTCTAATTATTTCTTCTTAAAAAATGTGTGTCCTAAGTTGTCTAGTTCATCACTTTCATAAGCTCATGTTTTCTTTGAATGAAAAACTCTTTTTGAAGACTTTCCTTAGATTCTTGAAAATTTTCTGATACTTCGGAAGATAACATTTTACCTTCGGAAGAAAAATATCTTCAAAATAAATGACTGTCTAAGAAATTTTACCTTCGGAAGAAGTCAAAATTTATCTTCCGAAGCTTAAAATTCTCAACTTAGACACTTATTCATTTTTAAGGACTTTTTCCTTCCGAAGCAAAAATTACTTTCGGAAGCTTTGTTCATTCTTATACAAAGCATCCAAAGTTTATTTCTCTTCCGAAGCATAAATCTTTAAGACTCTCAGGAAAATTCTTCCGAAGTCACTTTAGCTTCGGAAGCTTTTTCAATCAAACTTCCGAAGACAAATTACTTTCGGAAGCTTTTCGAATTCCAAGAAAACTACTTTTTGAGCAAAAAGGTAAACTACTTTTTCAGAGGTGGGACCGACATACGGATTTCAAAGTTTATCCTCTTTCATTAAACTTTATCTGAAATCCTTCTCTCTCATATAAACCCAACGGTTTCCCCCCTCTTCTATCATCTGCTTTTCTTCCATACCTAAAACCCAAAGCTTTCTCTCTGAAATTTCCTTCCCATTCTTTTCTCTTCATCTCTGAGCTACCTCACAATGGCTGACCTTACACACAGAAATGATCCTCACTTTGCCATGCAGCTACACAGACAACACAATCAGGTTGCTCTGTTATGCTCTGACAAAGATCCTCATTTCTCAGAGGTTTGCCGTTTCTTGTCTTTGTCTCACTACTTCACCTCCCTAACCATTGATCCTCCTCTATATGAGGATCATTTGCTTGAATTCTGGAAGACCTGCCAAGAGGTCATTATGGATGGGGAGAAGGCACTGTCTGCCACAGTGCAGGGGAGAACAATTTTCATCACTCCGGCCATCATCAACCGACATCTTCAGCTGGATGATGAAGCAGGTGAAGTGTTCTTTCCAAAAGAAGCGGTTAATCATTCCTTCGAGCAGATGGGCTATGAAGGAGATTTCTCTGTAAAGACCTTCAGGAAAGGGAAGGTCTCATCCCAGTGGAAATACCTGCTCCATGTGGTTATCCACAGCTTATCAAACAAGCATGGTGGATGGGACCAGATTCCTGAGGATCTCTCCTTTATAGTTCATGGGATGGTTCAGGGGGTCAAGTTCAGGTATTCACAATTTGTTTATACTAATTTACTTGCAAACTTAGACTCCTTAGAATATTACATGTTTCCTAGATATGTTCAACACATTCTTAACTGTGAACTGGGCTCACAGTTGAGGGAAACAGGCAATATTCTTAAACTGGGACAGATGAAGCCCGGCATCTTTAAAATTATGAAGAAGCCAACTGTAGGCTTCTCAGGGGTAGAAACAGCCCTAGTCCCAAAAATGTTAGAGCTCATTGCTCAAGGTGACAACATAGCAGTCCAAGCTAGTGTTGAACCCACACCTACTGCTCTCCTACCCTCTTCACAACCTCCAATATTCATCACCTACAAAAGAAAATCCCAACGAACCCCTGCTCAGGCTATTGAGTCTGTGCAGGCCCCCAAATACTCAACCTTACAGGAAGAAGTGGACTCCAGAGCTCCCACTTCTCCTGAGGAGCAAACCACTCCCATTACTTTACCTATCAGGGCTGAGGTTCCTCAAGCTCAACCTGATGAGCTCATTAGCCCAACAACTGTAAGCCTTCACTCTGAGTCTCAACACTCAAGTGAACAACCTTCAGGGGATAGCTACCATCCCCAGCCTTTGGATCTAAACCAACCAATTCCCAACCTATCCTTTTACACTGATGAAGACTTAGGATTCAGTGAGTACCATGAGTCTCTCTTCTCCTCCCCTACTCAAAGAGAGATGAGTACCTCTGACTCTCCTCAGTCTATCCCTCATCAGTCACCTATTACTGAGGTGGACACATCTGAACCTGTTCAGGATGTCCATATGGAAGAGGCTCTCACTTTTGAAAGTGATTACATCATTAAGACCTCAACCATGGCAACTCAGCCCATTGGCATCTTAACTGAGGTTGCCAGTGAGCAGAGGAAAACCAGCAGCCAAGAAACTCAAGCTGGTGGTGAGAGAAGGGACTTTGGTCCAATCCTCTCATCCCCCAGTGATTCTTCTGATGAAGATGAGGGGAATTTGAGACTAAAGGTACAAAATTGTCACAAACATGCACCTATCTAGTCTCTAAGGTTAGTCACTTGGAATCTCAGGTGACTACCCTGCAAAACAGGGTCAATGATCAGCAACTCCAGATTTCATATCTGCAGGAAAACTAGCTGGAGACCTTTAAGGAGAGCTCAACCAGGAACACAAGAACCTGTGGAAGTGATTGATTTATCCTCCAGCTCACCTATGCAAGTGGGTGATGCTACCAAAAAGGGGAGAATGTTATCACAACCACAGAACCTGGGAGTTCTTCAAAGAGAATGGACATAGAGGACTCACCATCCTCACTTGCTGTTGTGCATTCTCAGCAACTTCCTCAAGTTCACATTAATGTGGACTCTATAGACTCTCTCATCAGGAGTCTCTTTGAGGAAGGTATACCAAGGGCTGTCTCATCTCCACCACATGGAACTGGCAACTACATCATCAGATGGAGGTATGATGATGACAGAAGAGCCCTCATACTTCACAGAGTTCAAGGTCAACAAGAAGTCTTTCAGTTCCAAAGCCTGAGCTTCTATGAAGGACTGGATTTAGTCAACATGCCACTTGTCAATCCAAGCAAATCTAGACAAGCTGACAGGCTGGCTCAAAGAATCCAAGACAGGATCCTTGCAGAGTTCTCTCTAAGAAGGAGACTTAGGCAATCAGGCAATGTCATCGGTCAACTGGATGTTGAGGTGGACCCTAAGATTAGTTTCATAGGGGAAACCTTGGCTGAAGGCCCAGTGGCAGAACCTGAGACCCTTGTCTCACCATCAACAACTGCTGCAGAGGTCCAAACTCCATCTGAGACACCTGCTGGTGAAGGTGTTTCTCTCAGCCTCTCTCTGGCCAGAGCATGGAAGCTACACCAAGCAATGAAGGCCAAGCCTCAATCCACCCTGAGTCACAAAGGTCTGTTGGTGACAAAGGGAAAAGGATAATGACTCCTGAGGAAATTGAGGAGGAAGAGAGAGAGAGGAAAAGGAGGCTAAGGGGAGAAAGTTCTTCTGGGTCATCAAAATTCATGCAAGCTGCAATCAGGGCTGCCCCCAGACCAAATACTCAAAATGATGAACAAAGGGCAGTCAGGATTAATTATTTACAGACCAGGAACTATGATGTTGATGAAATCATCTCCCTCCCCTTAGAAGAGTTGAATGAACTGGCTGACATGGAAGTGTCAAGAGAGATAAAGGAGAAAGAGGATGCAAGGTTACTTCTCCAATTCAAAGAGGAGAGGAGACAGAAAAGACTTCACAAGCATACTCCCACTCTCTCTCCAGTTCAAGAAAGTCCTGCACAGGAAGATGTGGCTCCACAAGAACCTCAGGTAGATAAAGAAGAGGATAGAATCAAAATGATAAACTACCTGAGTGCCACAGGCTTCTATCAGGCAAATACACTTCTTCCCCTGTCCTATGACTTCATTGAGTTCGAGTACTTAAAGCAACTTGAGCTTGAGTTAGTCAAAGAAAGAAAAACAACCAAAAGGAAGCTAAGGGAAGAAGCTGCAAAGTCAAGACCATCATTCAAAAGAATGCAAAGAAGTCTGCTGACAGACAAAGAATGATGAGCTTCTTGAAGTCATATGGATTCTCCGGAAGGAGACTTGGTCCCATGTCTCTATCTACAATGGATGAGCATATAAGGGTAATCAAGCAGAAGATTAAAAGTGGTGAACTCATTGACTTGCACTCTCTTCCAAGTCAAGTCCCACCTGAAGTGGAGGTCAAGTTTGAACAACCAGAGACACCTGAACCAGAACCTCCAGCTGAGCCTCAGCAAACTTCATCTTCTGATCCAAGACAGGGTCAAACTCCCTCTCCTTCTGAACCTGTGAGGGAGGAACACCCAACTGAGAAAGACACTGATGATCAACATGGTGCTGCAGACCAGTCTTCTCAGTTAAAGACATTAAAGAGGAAGAAGAAAATGGCCTCTAAACCAAAGACTAAAAAGAAGAAGCCAAAGTCATCTACCTCTACACCCCAGGCTGAATCAGATCAACCTGAGGAAGTGCATGATGAGGCAGCCCAATCAACTCCTATGCAAGTGGCTCCTCTAGCAACCGAGACACCCATCTTATCCTGGACTTACTCTACCAATCCAGAAAGATGGAATGTTATCAGAGATCAAGGTGTTGAAAATGTCTACTCATGGCAAGACATAATCAACTTACCTCTGCATGATCTCTTTGAAATGAGAAGATACTATGAGAGTCTTGATGATCCTGACCATCAAATGAAGAAAGGATGGTCTTGATTATTCTGAAGACTACAAACATTTAAAGATCTTCTAAGTGTTTTGGTAGCATCAGCCTAGGGGGAGTTTGTAAGGATTCCTGAAGTCTGATGCAACCCAAAACTGCCTAAGTGTTTCAGCAACATGCACTAAGTACTGAAGTGAAGAATGCTTCGGAAGAATTACACAAAGCATTAGAAAATACTCTAAGTGTAATATCTTCCGAAGCCAAGACCAATATCTTCCGAAGCCTAACATGAAGTCTTCCGAAGCTTGAAGAGACAAAGTCTTCCGAAGCTTCAACCTATGAAGACAGATTTCTTCCGAAGACTTTTAGTACACATGCTTTATCTGATGTACTGTTCCATAAAGCACCTTTTCCGCTGCGTCTCTGATAAGTCACCAACTTACAAGAGTTGGTGAAAAGGTCCATGCTTTTGGTAACTGTACATTGAGGTCTTGAGTCTGAAACTTTCCACTTTATGTACTTTATCCTTTTTGTAATGTATAAGGATGTGAGCTATGGCATGTCATAGTCACAAGGTCAAAAGGCAGATATGCCTTTTGATCCTACAATTGATTTTGTTAGTGTCTAGTCAATTGTATCCAGCTGGCTTTCATAGTATAGCCGGCTGTAGGTTGTAGTATAAGTATTCCAAGTTCTTGTATCTTTCATATGCTTTGTAACACTTGTAAAAGAACTTGAGAAAGCAATATACTGCTCCTTGAAAACTATACTCTCTTGTTCTGTCTCTTGCTTTACTTGTGTTCTCTGCATCACCTTTGGTTACCTAGTTCACTGTTTGATTAAGATTTAGTTAATCTCCTCATTGTGTTGTTGTGTTGTAATTGTGTTCAAGCCCTTGAACGTTCCTGCATTTCTATTTTTGGTTTTTTGCACACCCCTACCTAGAGGTAGCTGGTGGTAATTAGAGGTAATGGTTGGTGGTTATCGGTGGTGGCGGTGTTTGGTGGCAGGTAATGTTAGTGGTGTTGTCCGGTCAATGACTCAATGGTAATTAGTGGTGGTGGTGGTGGTGGTCGGTGGCGTTTGATCTTGGTGGTCGTTGGTGATTTTGGTGGTGGCTATAGTAGTCGGTGGTGATGGTGGTGGTTGCGGCGGTCGGTGGTGATGGTGGTGGTTGCGGCGGTCGGTGGTGGCAGTTGTTGTGTTTAGTGGTGGTGGCTGGTGACGATCAATCTTGGTGTCCGGTGATGGTTGTTATGGTGGGTGGGTGGATGGGTGGTATTGGTGACTAAGAATGGAAGAAAGAATGAAATGAAAAAAAATGAATGGGGGTGGATGGAATGAATTTAAAGGAATAAAATCAACTTTATACCGGTTCATATCATTACTTTTACCAACCAAACATGTTTTTCATTCACCCTCAATGATTCATTCCATTCCGTCCCTCATTATCGTGTACCAAACGCTACGTAATTCCGCTCTTATTCCTTTCATATGTTCTAGCATCACTCTCTATTTGGATTGGTTGTTTTCTAATGTTTGTATATAAATGGATAGTTATTTACTTACAATCGTCACTTGATTGGTAGTGTAGTGATAAATTTAAAAACTATGGAAGAAGATCATGGTTCAACTTCTAACATGATCTCATAAAGATAGATGGATGGTTTGGGTTCAAGTATCATCTGTAACAAAAAATAATAGGGAGTTTCAGTTGGTTCAAAGAGTTTTCTTACCTAATATGAGTTTTCTCCTATGGGTTGTAACTCGTCACGGTGTACTGGTGTCCATTGTGTCTGATCATGACACCCGTTTACATTCAAATTAGGGAAGAAATTCCACGATGCCTTGGGGACGAGGTTACATATTAGCATGGCTTATCATCCCCAGACCGATGGTCAGTCAGAGAGGACCATTCAAACATTGGAGGACATGCTTCGGGCATGTGATATCGATTTTGGGGGAAGTTGGGATGACCACTTACCGTTAGCTGAATTCTCATACAACAACAGTTATCGTGCCAGCATTGGTATGCCACTTATGAGATGTTATACAGTAGGAGATGCAGAACACCCGTCTGTTGGGGTGATATTGGTCAGAAGGAGTTAGGGAGCGTCGAGGTAATCGAGGCTATGACTGAGAAGCTTGAAAAGATCAAGGCCTTCATGAAGGCAACCAAAGATAGACAGAAGTCGAATGTTGACAAACGACGTAGACCGATTGAATTCCAGGCGGGTGACCGGGTTATGTTGAAGGTCTCACCTTGGAAGGGCATTATCCAATTCAGGAAGCGAGGCAAGTTGAGCCCAAGGTACATAGGACTTTTCCAAATCATTGCTCGAATAGGAGAGGTGGCCTATAGATTGGAGTTACCAGATGAGTTAAGTGGAATTCATCCGACATTCCATGTATCTCATCTGAGAAAGTGCTTGGCAGATGAAGATGTTAGATCAAGAAGAAGGCTGGTGCAACCAAAACCAAATCACTTAGATAATTTTAGTGCTACATGCAAAGGCTTCCGAAGCTTAGCATGGAACTTCCGAAGGTTGTAAAGTTCTTTCGAAGATAAAGTGAAAGATAAGCTTCTGAAGACAGAACACTACTTCCGAAGTCAAGAGCATGCTTCCGAAGGATAAGTCTTAGAAGAGCAATCAGAAGACTACTTCCGAAGTATGAAGAAAAGAAGAAGTTCCCAAGCCTTGGAAGAAGCAGCCTCTTCCGAAGTATAAGTGGCTTCGGAAGTACTTGTTCTTCCGAAGCCATTTAACCTTCGGAAGACACTGCTATGAACCAGTGGACATAAGTATGGTCTCTGACACTCCGCTGCAGACCTCTGATCTGCATGGCGCTTTCTTAAAGAGCCATGCAGTTGACCATACTTTATTCCACTGTTTACCTTTTTATGATAGTACATGTTACTAACTTTAGTTGGTGACAAAAGGTAAGTCAGGGACATGTCCTGACTACCAAATTTCAGATAAGACTTTATCCGAGATACCTTAAACTATAATCTTGTAGTATAGGCTTTAGTTATAGGATCCCAGCTGGTATCAAAGTATATCCGGCTATAGGTAGTATTATATATAGTTTCTCATTGTAACTCGAAAAGATAAGCTTGTAAGTGTCTTGTAATATTTGATTTGAGAATCAATATATGCAAGTACCTTGAAAATTACTTTTTGTGTACTGTATTACTTACTATATTGTGATCAACTCTTATTCACTCTATCTTCATTCGAGTGTTGTTCAAGTGAGTTTGAGAGAAAAACAAAGTGTTAAGTGACCCTTTACCGATTGTAACACCCGGTTATTTTTTTTAAAAAGTCAAGATATGAAGAATAAAAGCAGGAAAGGCAAAAAGGTCCAAGTGGAGGGACTAAAAATGTAAAGAGGACAAAAATCATTGAAAAGTTGGTGTAAAGGTGGGCATAGCCGCCCACCCTCATTTCACATCTTCATCTTCTTCGGTTTTAGAGAGGACAAAAATCTTTGAAAAGTCGGATGACTAAGTGTAGGGCCATGCGCCCCAATAGTGCCCATGCGCCCAAGTGGCCCATGCGCCTAAGTGTTCATGCGTCTGAATAGTATCCATGCGTCTAGATTGGGCTGGAATTTACTAAGTGTTCAGACGTCCAGGAATCCCCATGCACCTTAACAATATCCATGCGCCTGAAAGTGGCCCATGCGCCTAAGTGTTCCCCATGCGCCTGAATAGTATCCATGCGCCTGCATAGTGCCCATGCGCTTAGGACTTAGAATGTTTTTTTGATCTTTGGGGAAAATATGTAAAGTAGGCTTTGACTTAGGAAATTCCCGGGGGACTATAAGTTGACTTTTGGGGTCATAGATAGTATGATGAGCATGTTATGGATGATGATGATGATGATGTTGCATGACTATGCATGATGTATATTATGTATGTATGATGCCCTGTGTGATGATGTATGAATGGTATGTTGATATGTTCCTTGATGATGAATGTTTATCTTTCCATGGCTTTACGTGTTATGTTAATGAATGAACCGAAAGTATTATGTAACGTAAAGTGAAAGATAATGAAAGAAAGGAGTGGGCCTACAGGCGAAAGAAGACAGCCCGAGACTGAGACGGTTCCGTCCGATGATGAGGACGAGGAAGAAGAGCCTGCGCCGGAGGCGACCCGAGGCTGCAACTACGGGGTGTTTATGAGATGCAAACCCCCTACTTTCGATGGAAACGGCACTGCCGCTGCTGCTCACCGGTGGGTGAGGGAAATGGAGGCGGTACTTGATATCAGCGAGTGCCGAGAAGACCAGAAGGTTAAGTTTGCTACCCACTCATTCGTAGACTCGGCTCTGTGCTGGTGGGAAAATATAGTTCAAGCCGAGGGTAGTCGGGCGATCGGGAGAATGAGATGGTCGGAGTTGAAGAAGTTTGTGATCGAGGAGTTTTGTCCTCACCAAGAAATGGACAAGGTCGAGAGAGAGTTTCTGCAACTGGAGGCGGGAACTATGACACATCAAGAGTACAACATAAAGTTCAATGAAATGGCACGACTAGTGCCCGATCAGGTGACACCACTGTCACGAAAGATTAAGAGATATATCCAAGGGCTGTCGGCGGATATCCATAGGCATATGATCGCCACCCGGCCAAGCACTTTTAGGTCGGTGGTTGATTTGGCTGGTAGGCTATATGATGAGCGTGAGGTGGTAATGGCTGAGGAGAAGAAGACGAGTAGGGATGGGAGAAACTGGAATGGGAAACGGTTTGGACGTGGTAGAGCCGCTCCAAACAATAAGGTGGCGAGGGTAGGTGACCGACGTGTGGTCACAGCTGGTGCTGGGTTGGAGAAGTGTGGCAAGTGCGGGAAGGAGCACGGTGGCAAGTGTAGATGGGGGTCGAATATTTGTTTCAAGTGTGGGAAGCCTAGTCATATGGCTAGAGACTGTGGAGGTGTGAAGTGTTTCAACTATGGGGGAAATGGTCACATGAGTAGGGAGTGTAAGAAGCCGAGGGCTGAGAGTTCCGGGGTGAAGAAGGCCGGAGGAGAAGGGCAGAAGGCAAGCTCCCGAGCTTTCACGATGACTCGGGAGGAGGCTAGGACAGATCCCGACGTGGTGTCAGGTATGTTTCTAGTAAACCAAACTCTTGCATCTGTGTGTTTGATTCTGGTGCTAGTAGGAGTTTCATTTCTACTGCCTTTGGTGCTAAGTTTCCCAATAAGAGTAGATGTATTGGTGAGCCATTCGATGTAGAAACTGCTATTGGTAAGTCCACTAGAATTACTGAGGTGATAGAGGACTGTGCCATAGAACTAGAAGGCCATAGGTTTGCTGCTAGGTTACACGTGATACCCCTAGGTGGATTTGATGTAGTACTAGGGATGGACTGGTTAGCAACCTATGAGGGAAATGTCGTGTGTCGCAAGAAGATGATCCGATTGATAACGCCTGGCGGAAATGAGGTGACGGTTTATGGTGATCGCGTCACGACAATCCCAAGGGTGATTTCGATGGCGGTGGCGGGAAGTGCATGAGACGTGGATGTAGTGCCTTCTTGGCATACATAAAAGATGTGGATGTGTCGGTACCACAATTATCTGAAGTACCAGTGGTGCGCGACTTTCCGGCGTATTCCCGGAAGACTTACCCGGTGTGCCACCAGATCGCGAGGTTGAGTTCCAAATTGACTTGATACCCGTGCTCAACCTTGTCAAGGCACCGTATCGGTTGGCTCCGACTGAGATGAAAGAGTTAATGGAGCAGTTGCAAGAACTGCTGGATAGGGGTTCATTAGACCGAGTATCTCTCCATGGGGTGCTCCGGTATTATTTGTGAAGAAGAAAGACGGTAGTATGAGGATGTGTATTGACTTCCGAGAGCTGAACAAGTTGACAGTGAAAAACCGATACCCCCTACCAAGAATAGACGATCTGTTTGATCAGCTCCAAGGTGCCAGTTGGTTTTCGAGGATAGATCTTCGATCTGGTTACCATCAGCTAAAAGTGAAGGAGCAGGGCATTCCTAAAACAGCCTTTCGCACGCGCTACGGTCACTATGAGTTCCTCGTTAGGATCTGATGAATCGAGTGTGTCGGCCAATGTTATAAATAGGTGATTGTGGTTTATTGATGATATCCTGATTTATTCAAAGAGTGAGATTGAGCATGCCGGTCACATTCGGGAGGTTCTGGAGACGTTAAGAAGAAGAAGTTGTATGCAAAATTCTCCAAGTGCGCGTTTTGGTTACGCGAAGTTCAGTTCTTGGGTCATGTGGTGAATCCCGATGGGATTATGGTGGACCCGGCTAAGGTAGAGGCAGTGATGCAATGGAAGTCTCCAAAGACGCCATCCGAGATTCGTAGTTTCTTGGGTTTGGCGGGCTACTATAGGAGATTTATCCAAGAATTCTCTAAGATTGCTTCTGCACTGACTAAGTTGACTCGGAAGGATGTAAAGTATGTATGGGGTCAGGCTCAGGAGAAGGCATTTGAGGAATTGAAGGCGAGGTTGACTCAAGCTCCTGTCTTGTCGTTACCCGATGGAAGTGAAGATTTGGTGGTGTATTCAGACGCTTCTTACTCGGGGTTGGGGTGTGTGTTAATGCAAAGAGGAAAAGTTATAGCCTACGCATCCGACAGCTGAAGATTCATGAGATCAACTACCCTACTCATGACTGGAACTAGCGGCCGTGGTCTTTGCACTAAAGATTTGGAGGCACTATCTGTATGGAACAAAGTGCACCATCTTCACCGACCACAAGAGCTTAAAGTACTTCTTTGAGCAGAAGGACCTGAATATGAGGCAGAGATGATGGTTGGAGCTCATAAAGGATTATGATTGTGAGATCCATTACCATCCGGGCAAAGCTAACGTGGTGGCTAATGCTCTTAGCCGGAAGGGGAGGCCCGAGCCAATTCGGGTGAAAGCATACCAACTAATCATGACCTCTGATGTAATGAAGCAAGTCAAGGAGTTTCAGGATGAGGCATTAAAAGAAGATCATCTAAACTCTGAAAGAATGAGAGGTCTGGTTAGGGAATTGAGTGAAAACACGCTTGGTGTTAGAACTCGATTTGGACGGGTGTGGATTCCTCGTTTCGGGAATCTACGGGTAAAGATTTTGGATGAAGCGCACAAGACTTGATACTCCATTCATCCTGGTGCCACAAAGATGTATCAAGACATGAAGAAAGATTATTGGTGGCCGGGTATGAAAAGTGACGTGGTGGAGTATGTGAGTAAGTGTCTTACTTGTTTGCAAGTGAAGGCGGAACATCAAAATCCGTATGAAAGATCCAACCTTTAGATATACCGGAATGGAAGTAGGAGCACATCACCATGGATTTCATTACGGAACTGCCCCGTACTCCGAAAGGATACGATGCAATATGGGTGATTGTTGACCGTTTGACGAAGAGTGCTCAATTCCTACCGATCCGCGAGACATATTCATCCGAGAGGTTGGCTGACTTGTTCATCAAGAGATTGTAACCCGTCATGGTGTGCCGGTGTCCATTGTGTCTGATCGCGACACCCGGTTTACATCTAAATTCTGGAAGAAATTCCACGATGCCATGGGGACGAGGTTACACATTAGCACGGCTTATCATCTCCAAACTGATGGTCAGTCAGAGAGGACCATTCAGACGTTGGAAGACATGCTTCGGGCATGTGTGATTGATTTTGGAGGAAGTTGGGACGACCACTTACCGTTAGCTGAATTCTCGTACAACAATAGTTATCATGCCAGCATTGGTATGCCGCCATACGAGATGCTATACGGTAGGAGATGCAGAACACTCGTATGTTAGGGTGATATTGGTCAAAAGAAATTGGGAAGTGTCGAGGTAATCGAGGCTACGACTGAGAAGCTTGAAAAGATTAAAGCCTTCATGAAGGCAGCTAAAGATAGACAGAAGTCGTATGGCGATAGACGACGCAGACCGATCGAGTTCCAGGTGGGTGACCGGGTTATGTTGAAGGTCTCACCTTGGAAGGGTATCATCCGATTTAGAAAACGAGTTAAGCTAAGCCCGAGATACATAGGACCTTTCCGAATCATTGCTCGAGTAGGGGAGGTGGCCTATAGATTGGAGCTGCCAGATGAGTTAAATGGAATTCACCCGACATTCCATGTATCTCATTTGAGGAAGTGCTTAGCTAATGAAGCCATGATTGTTCCACTGGAGGACATTGAAGTTGATGAAAGGCTCAATTATGTGGAGCAACCAGTGGCAATCATCGATCGTAAAGAGAAGAGGCTGAGAAATAAAGTGGTTCCTCTTGTGCGTGTACAGTGGAGCACAGGAAGGGATCCGAATCTACGTGGGAGACTGAGGAGGAGATGAGACAGCATTTCCTCATCTATTTGAGGAATAACAGGTTTCGGGGACGAAACCTATATAAGCGGGGTGGACTTGTAACACCCGATTATTTTTTTTAAAAGTCAAGATATGAAGAATAAAAGCAAGAAAGGCAAAAAGGTCCAAGTGGAGGGACTAAAAATGTAAAAAGGACAAAAATCTTTGAAAAGTTGGTGTAAAGGTAGGCATGGCCGCACCTCATTTCACATCATCATCTTCTTCGGTTTTAGAGAGAGAGAGAGCAGAGGAACTCTCGGTTTTAGAGAGAAGAGAAGAAGAAATCGAATTCAAGGTAAGAATTCGGTGGTTTATGTGTTATGACGAGCTTAGCCCGGTTATGTGATTATGTGCTTATGTGTTGTGTTTTGTGCTGTGTATGTGTTTGGATGTTGTTTCTAGGCATTTTGAACTATTTGCAAGCGGGTTAAAAGGAAGAACACCAAGTTGCACCAGGTGAGTTCTAGACCCCAGTTTTTACATGTTTTAAAATATCTTTGGGGTTGGAACGTATTAAAATGATTTTACAAAATTTATGTGTGATTACCCGTATGCATTGTGTACGTTGGATGTTGGTTCTTGGATGTTTATAGGTTTTTCATGTTTAGAATAGCCACATTATGCTTAGAACTGATGGGTTCGATGATTAGGATTGAAAATCCTAGAAACATGTTTTACAGAATGCTCATGTGCCTAGATAAGTGTTTATACGTCTGAAATTGCCTTAGAAAGAATTAAGTGTAAGTCATGCGCCTAAACAGTAGCTCATGCGCCCAAAATTTGCCTTAGAAATGTTTAAGTTCAGCCCATGCGCCTGAACAGTGGCCCATGCGCCTAGAAATGTTAGTCGGATGACTAAGTGTAGGGCCATGCACCCCAATAATGCCCATGCGCCCAAGTGGCCCATGCGCCTAAGTGTTCATGCGTCTGAATAGTATCCATGCGTCTAGATTGGGCTGGAATTTACTAAGTGTTCAGACGTCCAGGAATCCCCATGCGCCTTAACAATATCCATACGCCTGAAAGTGGCCCATGCGCCTGAATAGTGTCCATGCGCCTGCATAGTGCCCATGCGCTTAGGACTTAGAATGTTTTTTTGATCTTTGGGGAAAATATGTAAAGTAGGCTTTGACTTAGGAAATTCCCGGGGGACTATAAGTTGACTTTTGGGGTCATAGATAGTATGATGAGCATGTTATGGATGATGATGATGATGATGATGTTGCATGACTATGCATGATGTATATTATGTATGTATGATGCCATGTGTGATGATGTATGAATGGTATGTTGATATGTTCCTTGATGATGAATGTTTATCTTTCCATGGCTTTACGTGTTATGTTAATGAATGAACCGAAAGTATTATGTAACGTAAAGTGAAAGATAATGAAAGAGGAACATGATGAATGAATGCATGCATTAACGAATGAATGAACGTAAAAATTCTTGCAAGCAAATGTATGGAGGTCCACACCAATGAAGGGTTTTAGCTCAACTGTGTGCGGGTTAGCTACCCCAGAAGGATGCACACTGGTTCAATCCTTGTGATTGACCATATGTATAGGATCCTTGCCGCTTGCCCCCGTACTGGAGTCAGCTTCGTGCATAATATTTGGGGTCTATGATAGACCTCAGGCCCAGTAACCAGCTTCGTGCACAATGTTCGGGGTATAGCATATGGCATTGATCCGGAATGAAAAGAAAAGATGAATGGTGAATGTACTTGCCCTAGGTACTGCAGTCAGCTTCGTGCACAATGTTTGGGGTCTATGATAGACCTCAGGCCCAGTAACCAGCTTCGTGCATAATATTCGGGGTATTGTACATGTCACAAGATGTAACGAATGAACGAATATTAACGAACGTAATGGAAGATAATAATGATATTATCTGTATGTACGTATGATGTATGACCACGAACAAATGAAACGTATAGTATGGACTCTGTAAAGAAATAAATAACGATTTTATGTATGTTTTATTATAAAACTAGAACTCACACAGCGACGCTGACTTTTATACGTTTTCAGTTGACAGGTAAATGTTGCTGAGGATGGCACGAGGCGGCTACTCAGCTCTTTTGCATGGCATCCATTTAATTAAGGCTTTTGTGATGTAATACAACAATGTAATTTTGTGACCAACAAACGATGCATTATTTGGCAAAAGTTTTTAGAATGAAATGAAATGCCATTTGTTTTATGTTTTCCGCTGCAATGTTTTGATGAATAAATGTAAAGTATATGTTTTACGTGCGATGAATCACCAACTGTAAGCGTCCCGGGAACGGGGCCTTACAAGTTGGTATCAGAGCCAAAGTTTAAGTGAAATGGGTAAAATTTTCAAAATAAACCTTAACTTAAACAGAGAATGGGACGGAATGGGATGCCAATCTGAGTAGCTGTGTGCCATCAGGTATTTTTGTAATGTTAACCAGTTTATGTGCGCATGGTATGTGGTTATGTGTTGTATGTAGATTTAAATACTAATGTAGTCAGGACACGTAATGCTCGGGGTATGAAGAGTAAAGTAAGTGGCTAATCACAACTGGCCACTGTAATTAGGGACTTACTATACTTGATATGAACTGAGCTGTTCCCTTGAATGACCGTGTTGGTGTTTGAATCTTTCAGTGTGTTAGTAGATGATGGTTGGGGGTAGATCTTCGAAGGCCTCTCGTGGTAGAGGTCACGGTGCTGAACCGCGACCCAAGAGGGGGAGACCTAGAGTCGAGAAAGTGGTTCATGAAGAACCAGAAACCCCTCATCCAGAGGGCGGAGATGAGAGTGCTAACCTAAGAGCCTCAGTGAAGGAGGCGGTTGTGGAAGAAGTGCACCAAGTCATGCAGACGATCCTACCGTCTGTGGTGACCGAAGTGATAAAGGAAGTTAGAGAGGGAGAGAGAAAAGAAAGGATTGGGCCTACAGGCGAAAGAAGACAGCCCGAGACTGAGACGGTTCCGTCCGATGATGAGGACGAGGAAGAAGAGCCTGCGCCGGAGGCGACCCGAGGCTGCAACTACGGGGTGTTTATGAGATGCAAACCCCCTACTTTCGATGGAAACGGCACTGCCGCTGCTGCTCACCGGTGGGTGAGGGAAATGGAGGCGGTACTTGATATCAGCGAGTGCCGAGAAGACCAGAAGGTTAAGTTTGCTACCCACTCATTCGTAGACTCGGCTCTGTGCTGGTGGGAAAATATAGTTCAAGCCGAGGGTAGTCGGGCGATCGGAGAATGAGATGGTCGGAGTTGAAGAAGTTTGTGATCGAGGAGTTTTGTCCTCACCAAGAAATGGACAAGGTCGAGAGAGAGTTTCTGCAACTGGAGGCGGGAACTATGACACATCAAGAGTACAACAAAGTTCAATGAAATGGCACGACTAGTGCCCGATCAGGTGACACCACTGTCACGAAAGATTAAGAGATATATCCAGGGCTGTCGGCGGATATCCATAGGCATATGATCGCCACCGGCCAAGCACTTTTAGGTCGGTGGTTGATTTGGCTGGTAGGCTATATGATGAGCGTGAGGTGGTAATGGCTGAGGAGAAGAAGACGAGTAGGGATGGGAGAAACTGGAATGGGAAACGGTTTGGACGTGGTAGAGCCGCTCCAAACAATAAGGTGGCGAGGGTAGGTGACCGACGTGTGGTCACAGCTGGTGCTGGGTTGGAGAAGTGTGGCAAGTGCGGGAAGGAGCACGGTGGCAAGTGTAGATGGGGGTCGAATATTTGTTTCAAGTGTGGGAAGCCTAGTCATATGGCTAGAGACTGTGGAGGTGTGAAGTGTTTCAACTATGGGGAAATGGTCACATGAGTAGGGAGTGTAAGAAGCCGAGGGCTGAGAGTTCCGGGGTGAAGAAGGCCGGAGGAGAAGGGCAGAAGGCAAGCTCCCGAGCTTTCACGATGACTCGGGAGGAGGCTAGGACAGATCCCGACGTGGTGTCAGGTATGTTTCTAGTAAACCAAACTCTTGCATCTGTGTTGTTTGATTCTGGTGCTAGTAGGAGTTTCATTTCTACTGCCTTTGGTGCTAAGTTTCCCAATAAGAGTAGATGTATTGGTGAGCCATTCGATGTAGAAACTGCTATTGGTAAGTCCACTAGAATTACTGAGGTGATAGAGGACTGTGCCATAGAACTAGAAGGCCATAGGTTTGCTGCTAGGTTACACGTGATACCCCTAGGTGGATTGATGTAGTACTAGGGATGGACTGGTTAGCAACCTATGAGGGAAATGTCGTGTGTCGCAAGAAGATGATCCGATTGATAACGCCTGACGGAAATGAGGTGACGGTTTATGGTGATCGCGTCACGACAATCCCAAGGGTGATTTCGATGGCGGTGGCGGGAAAGTGCATGAGACGTGGATGTAGTGCCTTCTTGGCATACATAAAAGATGTGGATGTGTCGGTACCACAATTATCTGAAGTACCAGTGGTGCGCGACTTTCCGGGCGTATTCCCGGAAGACTTACCCGGTGTGCCACCAGATCGCGAGGTTGAGTTCCAAATTGACTTGATACCCGGTGCTCAACCCGTTGTCAAGGCACCGTATCGGTTGGCTCCGACTGAGATGAAAGAGTTAATGGAGCAGTTGCAAGAACTGCTGGATAAGGGGTTCATTAGACCGAGTATCTCTCCATGGGGTGCTCCGGTATTATTTGTGAAGAAGAAAGACGGTAGTATGAGGATGTGTATTGACTTCCGAGAGCTGAACAAGTTGACAGTGAAAAACCGATACCCCCTACCAAGAATAGACGATCTGTTTGATCAGCTCCAAGGTGCCAGTTGGTTTTCGAGGATAGATCTTCGATCTGGTTACCATCAGCTAAAAGTGAAGGAGCAGGGCATTCCTAAAACAGCCTTTCGCACGTGCTACGGTCACTATGAGTTCCTCGTTAGGATCTGATGAATCGAGTGTGTCGGCCAATGTTAGATAAATAGGTGATTGTGGTTTATTGATGATATCCTGATTTATTCAAAGAGTGAGATTGAGCATGCCGGTCACATTCGGGAGGTTCTGGAGACGTTAAGAAGGAAGAAGTTGTATGCAAAATTCTCCAAGTGCGCGTTTTGGTTACGCGAAGTTCAGTTCTTGGGTCATGTGGTGAATCCCGATGGGATTATGGTGGACCCGGCTAAGGTAGAGGCAATGATGCAATGGAAGTCTCAAAGACGCCATCCGAGATTCGTAGTTTCTTGGGTTTGGCGGGCTACTATAGGAGATTTATCCAAGAATTCTCTAAGATTGCTTCTGCACTGACTAAGTTGACTCGGAAGGATGTAAAGTATGTATGGGGTCAGGCTCAGGAGAAGGCATTTGAGGAATTGAAGGCGAGGTTGACTCAAGCTCCTGTCTTGTCGTTACCCGATGGAAGTGAAGATTTGGTGGTGTATTCAGACGCTTCTTACTCGGGGTTGGGGTGTGTGTTAATGCAAAGAGGAAAAGTTATAGCCTACGCATCCCGACAGCTGAAGATTCATGAGATCAACTACCCTACTCATGACTTGGAACTAGCGGCCGTGGTCTTTGCACTAAAGATTTGGAGGCACTATCTGTATGGAACAAAGTGCACCATCTTCACCGACCACAAGAGCTTAAAGTACTTCTTTGAGCAGAAGGACCTGAATATGAGGCAGAGATGATGGTTGGAGCTCATAAAGGATTATGATTGTGAGATCCATTACCATCCGGGCAAAGCTAACGTGGTGGCTAATGCTCTTAGCCGGAAGGGGAGGCCCGAGCCAATTCGGGTGAAAGCATACCAACTAATCATGACCTCTGATGTAATGAAGCAAGTCAAGGAGTTTCAGGATGAGGCATTAAAAGAAGATCATCTAAACTCTGAAAGAATGAGAGGTCTGGTTAGGGAATTGAGTGAAAACACGCTTGGTGTTAGAACTCGATTTGGAGGGTGTGGATTCCTCGTTTCGGGAATCTACGGGTAAAGATTTTGGATGAAGCGCACAAGACTTGATACTCCATTCATCCTGGTGCCACAAAGATGTATCAAGACATGAAGAAAGATTATTGGTGGCCGGGTATGAAAAGTGACGTGGTGGAGTATGTGAGTAAGTGCTTACTTGTTTGCAAGTGAAGGCGGAACATCAAAATCCGTATGGAAAGATCCAACCTTTAGATATACCGGAATGGAAGTAGGAGCACATCACCATGGATTTCATTACGGAACTGCCCCGTACTCCGAAAGGATACGATGCAATATGGGTGATTGTTGACCGTTTGACGAAGAGTGCTCAATTCCTACCGATCCGCGAGACATATTCATCCGAGAGGTTGGCTGACTTGTTCATCAAGGAGATTGTAACCCGTCATGGTGTGCCGGTGTCCATTGTGTCTGATCGCGACACCCGGTTTACATCTAAATTCTGGAAGAAATTCCACGATGCCATGGGGACGAGGTTACACATTAGCACGGCTTATCATCCCCAAACTGATGGTCAGTCAGAGAGAACCATTCAGACGTTGGAAGACATGCTTCGGGCATGTGTGATTGATTTTGGAGGAAGTTGGGACGACCACTTACCGTTAGCTGAATTCTCGTACAACAATAGTTATCATGCCAGCATTGGTATGCCGCCATACGAGATGCTATACGGTAGGAGATGCAGAACACTCGTATGTTAGGGTGATATTGGTCAAAAGAAATTGGGAAGTGTCGAGGTAATCGAGGCTACGACTGAGAAGCTTGAAAAGATTAAAGCCTTCATGAAGGCAGCTAAAGATAGACAGAAGTCGTATGGCGATAGACGACGCAGACCGATCGAGTTCCAGGTGGGTGACCGGGTTATGTTGAAGGTCTCACCTTGGAAGGGTATCATCCGATTTAGAAAACGAGGTAAGCTAAGCCCGAGATACATAGGACCTTTCCGAATCATTGCTCGAGTAGGGGAGGTGGCCTATAGATTGGAGCTGCCAGATGAGTTAAATGGAATTCACCCGACATTCCATGTATCTCATTTGAGGAAGTGCTTAGCTAATGAAGCCATGATTGTTCCACTGGAGGACATTGAAGTTGATGAAAGGCTCAATTATGTGGAGCAACCAGTGGCAATCATCGATCGTAAAGAGAAGAGGCTGAGAAATAAAGTGGTTCCTCTTGTGCGTGTACAGTGGAGGCACAGGAAGGGATCCGAATCTACGTGGGAGACTGAGGAGGAGATGAGACAGCATTTTCCTCATCTATTTGAGGAATAACAGGTTTCGGGGACGAAACCTATATAAGCGGGGTGGACTTGTAACACCCGATTATTTTTTTTAAAAAAGTCAAGATATGAAGAATAAAAGCAAGAAAGGCAAAAAGGTCCAAGTGGAGGGACTAAAAATGTAAAAAGGACAAAAATCTTTGAAAAGTTGGTGTAAAGGTAGGCATGGCCGCCCACCCTCATTTCACATCATCATCTTCTTCGGTTTTAGAGAGAGAGAGCAGAGGAACTCTCGGTTTTATAGAAGAAGAAGAAGAAGAAGAAATCGAATTCAAGGTAAGAATTCGTGGTTTTTATGTGTTTATGACGAGCTTAGCCTGGTTATGTGATTATGTGCTTATGTGTTGTGTTTGTGCTTGTGTGTATGTGTTTGGATGTTGTTTCTAGGCGTTTTGAACTATTTGCAAGCGGGTTAAAAGGAAGAACACCCAAGTTGCACCAGGTGAGTTCTAGACCCCAGTTTTTACATGTTTTAAAATATCTTTGGGGTTGGAAACGTATTAAAATGATTTTACAAAATTTATGTGTGATTACCCGTATGCATTGTGTACGTTGGATGTTGGTTCTTGGATGTTTATAGGTTTTTCATGTTTAGAATAGCCACATTATGCTTAGAACTGATGGGTTCGATGATTAGGATTGAAATTATCCTAGAAACATGTTTTACAGAATGCTCATGTGCCTAGATAAGTGTTTATACATCTGAAATTGCCTTAGAAAGAATTAAGTGTAAGTCATGCGCCTAAACAGTAGCTCATGCGCCCAAAATTTGCCTTAGAAATGTTTAAGTTCAGCCCATGCGCCTGAACAGTGGCCCATGCGCCTAGAAATGTTAGTCGGATGACTAAGTGTAGGGCCATGCACCCCAATAATGCCCATGCGCCCAAGTGGCCCATGCGCCTAAGTGTTCATGCGTCTGAATAGTATCCATGCGTCTAGATTGGGCTGGAATTTACTAAGTGTTCAGACGTCCAGGAATCCCCATGCGCCTTAACAATATCCATACGCCTGAAAGTGGCCCATGCGCCTAAGTGTTCCCCATGCGCCTGAATAGTGTCCATGCGCCTGCATAGTGCCCATGCGCTTAGGACTTAGAATGTTTTTTTGATCTTTGGGGAAAATATGTAAAGTAGGCTTTGACTTAGGAAATTCCCGGGGGACTATAAGTTGACTTTTGGGGTCATAGATAGTATGATGAGCATGTTATGGATGATGATGATGATGATGTTGCATGACTATGCATGATGTATATTATGTATGTATGATGCCTGTGTGTGATGTATGAATGGTATGTTGATATGTTCCTTGATGATGAATGTTTATCTTTCCATGGCTTTACGTGTTATGTTAGTGAATGAACCGAAAGTATTATGTAACGTAAAGTGAAAGATAATGAAAGAGGAACATGATGAATGAATGCATGCATTAACGAATGAATGAACGTAAAAAGTCTTGCAAGCAAATGTATGGAGGTCCACACCCAATGAAGGGTTTTAGCTCAACTGTGTGCGGGTTAGCTACCCCAGAAGGATGCACACTGGGGTTCAATCCTTGTGATTGACCATATGTATGGGATCCTTGCCGCTTGCCCCACGTACTGGAGTCAGCTTCGTGCATAATATTTGGGGTCTATGATAGACCTCAGGCCCAGTAACCAGCTTCGTGCACAATGTTCGGGGTATAGCATATGGCATTGATCCGGAATGAAAAGAAAAGATGAATGGTGAATGTACTTGCCCTAGGTACTGCAGTCAGCTTCGTGCACAATGTTTGGGGTCTATGATAGACCTCAGGCCCAGTAACCAGCTTCGTGCACAATATTCGGGGTATTGTACATGTCACAAGATGTAACGAATGAACGAAGATTAACGAACGTAATGGAAGATAATAATGATATTATCTGTATGTACGTATGATGTATGACCACGAACAAATGAAACGTATAGTATGGACTCTGTAAAGAAATAAATAACGATTTTATGTATGTTTTATTATAAAACTAGAACTCACACAGCGACGCTGACTTTTTACGTTTTCAGTTGACAGGTAAATGTTGCTGAGGATGGCACGAGGCGGCTACTCAGCTCTTTTGCATGGCATCCATTTAATTAAGGCTTTTGTGATGTAATACAACAATGTAATTTTGTGACCAACAAACGATGCATTATTTGGCAAAAGTTTTTAGAATGAAATGAAATGCCATTTGTTTTATGTTTTCCGCTGCAATGTTTTGATGAATAAATGTAAAGTATATGTTTTACGTGCGATGAATCACCAGCTGTAAGCGTCCCGAGAACGGGGCCTTACACCGATCCTGCAGACGACATGATTGTTCCACTGGAGGATATCGAAGTAGACGAACGGCTCAATTATGTGGAGCAACCAGTGGCAATCATCGATCGAAAAGAGAAAAGGCTAAGAAATAAAGTGGGTCCTCTTGTGCGTGTACAATGGAAGCACAGGAAAGGATCTGAGTCAACGTGGGAGACCGAAGAAGAAATGAGATGGCATTACCCACGTTTGTTCGAGGAATAACAGGTTTCGGGGACGAAACCTATATAATGGGGGTGGACTTATAACACCCGGATATATATTTTTTAGCCGACGAAAGAAGAAAAAAGAAATAAAGTTCATAGTCGAGGGACCAAACTTGCCAAAACGCGAGAAAATTGGAAGAGAATGAGCATAAGAGGGGAGGGCAGCCCACACCCTCCCCACATCTCCAAAAACTCAGCAAAGAAAAGAAAAAGAGAGAAAAGGGAGAAAAGAAGAGAAAAAGGTTGGTTCCGGTAGATTCAAGCGTGCAAAATCGTCATGTAGCGGGTCTAAACGAAGCTCCACTTATCGGTGTTGTTTGTGTGAGTTCTAGGACCCCTCTTTAAAACTTTTTTGAATTATTTTGGGGCTGGAACGCATCTGAAAATCGGGTTTTGTGTGTGTGTGTGTTTGACCCATTTATGTATGTGTGGGTATGTGTATGATTCGTTTGGGTCTTGCTTTTGAGCTTGTGTGTGCTTGAATGGTGTTATGGTATGCATTCCTAAAGTTTAGGATGGTGATTTGGGCTTAGAATGAGTTTGGTTGAGCTTGGAGGTCGAAAATGGCAGATTGGGTTCGGGATGAACTACATTCTGCATCAGCTAAGGCTAGGCGACTGAATGGAGGCCATACAGCCGATTGAGGTTCATTCGCACGACTGAGGGTTCATTCGCACGATTGAGGGTTCATTCGCACGAGTGAGGGTTCATTCGCACGACTGAGAGCCAGTTGCATAAATGCTCATCCGCATTAGTTTCATCCACATTAGGTCCATTCGCATGGGACTCATCTGTATTGAGTCCATTCGTATTAGTTTCATTCGTACGATTGGGTGTTCATCCGCATTGGTCCAATCACATGATGTTCAGTCGCCTGGAGGCCATGCGACTGAAGGGTGTCCATATGCCCAAGTAGGGCTGATGTGCCCGAGGAAATATAGTTTAATTGCTGACTTTCGGGGGAAAGTGCAGATGTAAGTTTTGACGTGGGAAATTCCCGTAAGTTCATGTAAGATGATTATGAGGCCTTAGAGGGTATCTTGGGCATGATGATGACGATGACGATGTTTCATGATTATGCATGATGTATGTTATGTATGTATGATGTTGCATGATTATGCATGATGTATGTTATATATGTATGATGTTGTCCTGTATGATGATGATGTATGTGTACGTGATGTTCCTTGTTATGATGTATGTTTATCTTTTCCGTGACTTTACGTTGAATGTTAATGAATGAATGAAAGTATTATGTAACGTAAAGTGAAAGATAAAGAAAAGAGGAACATGAAGGAATAATGCATGCGTTAATAAATGATGGAAGTAAAGAAAGTCTTGCAAGCCTTATATGACGGGACACGCCATTAAAAGATGTTAGCCCAACGGTGTGCGGGTACGCTACCCCAAGAGGATGCACATCGGGGTCTTTCTTTGTGATTGACCATTTGTATGGAAACATTGTTGCTTGTCTTGGGTACTGTGGCCAGAGGTGCTCGGCACCATGAATGAGGTCTATGATAGGCTTAGGTCTAGTACCATGAGCATGAAGGGCATAGCACATGACAATGGTATACCTGAACTTTATCTTAGGTACTGTGGCTAGAGGTGTTGTGCACCGTGAATGAAGGTCTATGATAGGCTTAGGCCCAGTACCATGAGCATGAAGGCTAAAGTTCATGGTTTTGATGAAAGGAAAAGATGTAATAACGAAAGAACGAATAATGAAGATAATAATGATATTTTCTATGTGTACATATAATGTATGATCACATGAAAGTAAAGAACAGTTTTAACAAATGAAAAGTATGTTTTATTTTATAAAACTAGGACTCACTCGACAATGCTGACTTTTATGTGTTTCCAGTTGGCAGGTAATGATTGCTGAGGATGGTACGAGGCGGCTACTCAGCTCTTTTGGATGACATCCATTTATAATGCTTTTGTGATGTAATGCAACTTGGTTTTGTAATTGGATAACGATGTATTATTTTGCAAAAACTATTATATTGAAATGGAGTGTTTTGTTTAAATGTTCCGCTGTAACGTTTTTATGTAAGATGATGAAAATATATGTTTTATGTGTAATGATTTATCAGCTGTAAGCGTCCTGGGAACAGAGCCTTACATTATGATTTATTATTATTTGATCTACCAAGTTGTTTAATGTCTTCAGGTTTTAAGTCGTAGTGATAGCCGTTATAATATTTTTTGTATTCTGGCTTTCATATTTAAGTCCGTGATACAATTACTCTCAACGCGCGTGAAGATACATCTAGTTAGGATAACCTAAATTGTCCTTGAATAGAAGTTATGCCATAAAAGTATCACAAATTAAAACATGTATGATGATGAACAAAATTATTTTAATGATATGCAAATCAAATCAATAAAATCTCACATGTCATGTGTTATGATGGAAAATAAAGATGCAAGACATGTAGATTATGAATGTCATAATCTTAAACAAAGACTTTTGGCTAACAAACATTTTAGGAGACAACATGAATCTTGGAACATTACAAGATGACCCATGAAAATTATTTGGATTTCATTTCATTTTCAAATAAAGAGTCATTTAAAATGTGTCTGAATTGACCAATATACCCCTGTGCAGTGTGCACCAAATTATTTGGGGACCCATCTAAAACAGCCTAGAACATCATATAGTGTATAAATGGACCACACCTGAATCAGTGATCATCATGCACCCCATTTCCATGTTTTCTAAGGGTTTTTTTCAAGTCAGAAGGTTAGAAAAGAAAATAAATAAAAAAGCAGTGAACAATTCGTAAATCATTCGGCGAAAATTTTTAATAAATGAACGATCATGAGCAAGAATATATTGTTCGTGTAGTTAAATGAACGAACATGAACAAAGTTTATCTTCATTCATTTATGTTCGTGAACGTTCGTTAATGTTAGTTTGTGTTGCTTCATTTAAAAGTTATGTTTGAGATTGTTAAGTACTTATTTATTTTTTATGGATATTACATCATGTTTGTGATTTTAAAATAACATTTATCATTCGAAGCTGAACTTGATAGGTATTTATGTATGATTTATATTAGGTTTTCGACGAATTACACATGCATTTGTCTTTTACTCTTATACCACCTTACCTTCTAATATATGTGAACTTGAATCATGGTTTTCTATATACAGTTTTTGACTCCTAACGGTTAAATAATATTTGTTCTTGTTTTTATAAAACGCTTTTAGATTTATCTATAAATTCTTTACATAATAAAAACTATTCAAACATTTGAGCATCTTAATTATCTGATTTTCTAATAACAATTTTTAGGTTTTCTAAAATAATTATTTAGATTTTTGTTTATTATAACTTCGAGGACACATACAAACACTATTTTCAATGTTTTATCTTTTACTAAATAATAATTTATTATCCACAATTACTTATCCAATATAATATGGTGTTGAGATAAACCCCATCTCATAAAATGATTCGTCATTCTTTATATTAAATCAGTCACATTTCTTTCACAAATAATGGTACGTAAAGCTCATAGAAGGAACGTTTGAACGTTTCTAGTGTCGTATATATTAAAAATTGATCATATTAAATTGACAAATCAAGTCATTGTGGAAAGATAGAGGCCCAGATCTCTTAAAAAATGTTAAAAATGAAAGAGGCATCCTATAACTTTTCAAAGTAAAGATCATAAGTTGAAGTCTCACTAGGTACAATATGTTCTTAGTGAGTCAATGATTTTACCACAGTGGGTCTTTAGGTGGTGGGTTTAATAGTGGGCGAGCCGGGTCACCAGCGCCGTCTGTGTTCGTGGGCGTGGGTGACATTTCGCCATTGGTTTTACCCGGGTGACCGGTTTAAAAAATTATTCGTTGGCCGTTAAAAAAATTGAAAGACTAGGTTATAGCTACTTGCACAAGAATATCAAATTAAATAAATCAAACTTAACATTGGTTGCGTTATGGGCAATTTGAAAGGTGAGAAACAACCTAATTTTCAAGATTTTAAAAAGTTCAAGTGGATAAGAGTATGAAAAAAATCAAAATGCTTAACTTTTTTGTTAAAAAATTGCTCAAATTGTAAGAATTTAGATAAGGTTACGAGAAAAGACTTTACTTTCTAAGATGTTGTATTGGTGAGGTTCCTCTCCTAGCAACTTTGGTGGTAATAAAATTTTTTTGTTGTTCAAAAAAGTAACTTTTGTTTAAAAACACACACATATATATATATATATACACACACTATTATATAAAGCAAATAAAGAGGAGACATTGTAATATTGCTTAAAATTTACGATAACATAAACAACTTTTTAAACATAATATACAAATGATATATGCAATACTTTCTAAGTTGCTTCTATTTAATAATATTGATATACTAATTTTTAATTTTTCTATGCATAAGGTGTTCTTGTACCTTATGCTAAGAGCACTCATAGTGAATTTCTTAAAAAAGTATGTGGGTGTGTTTGGTATATTATATAAAAAAATTGCCCAATGTCCAATCTCCAAGAGTTGAAAGCAAAGAGGGATGTCGGGCAGACCTCAGGTACAATTTACATAGAATGGTTTTAGGTGATTGTGAGTGAAGGAGAGAGAAAATGTTAATATGGATTGGTATATTTAAAAAATTACTGTCTAATCCTTATAAATTTTTTAATATTTTTTAAAGTGGTTGTGAGTGGAAGAGAGAGAAAAAAAGTATTGATAAGGATATAAAAAGTATTATTTAATTGAAAATAAGAGAGAAAATATTGTGATTTTTAATGTAAGTATATGGATAAAGATAAGAAAGCTACTAGGAATGCTCTAACCTCACAAAAAATGAGTTTTTACTATTAACCCAAAACTTTTGTATCTTTTGCAATTTGACGTTATAACTTTTTTACTTTACAACTTTAACCCAAAACTTTTATATTTCGTTAATTTTTTGCTTTACGCTTCGTTCTAAGTTTTGCAAGTTAACACGACGCAACATGCATGTGTGGTTCAATATTTTTACATTTTGCTCTAAATTTTGTGAATTAACACGGCGCGACGTGCATGTGTGGTTCAACGTGTTCTTTCTACTTTTTACCCGTTTAACAGATTCATCACAACACGTGAGTCCTAGATCGAACTTAGTTAAACCTTTTTATGTTTCACATTTCGGTTTAATTTCTCCGCATTAACCCACCGCAACTTCAGCAGTTGATGGTCACTGGTGGTGGTGTGACATTGGTGATATTTGGCATGGTTTTACACCCTCGTCGCAACGCGGAGACTTAATTCTAGTTTTTCTAACTGATACATTATTAACGCATATAGATTATTTAATTCAAGTACATTAAATATGATCTTATTATTATTATTTTTCTAAATGTTGTTTGGAACTTCTCCTAATTCCCGAGTGAGCATTTCTAAGACGAGATTTCAACCGTCCATATTGATTTTAACGTTCGAAACCTGACTCACCCAAGAACATTATCAAGAAGTAAACCCACCACTAAGACAAACCCCCCATTAAGTCAGGTTTTGAACCCAAGACCTATAAGATCATAAGCTCAAACTATCACCCTCATATCATTAGACATAATTAATACTTTAAATTAGTATTTACGTTTACATTTCCTAGTATATTTTTATAACTAAATATTTTTTAAATTAAGTATTATCTTATTTAAAGAATTAGTTATGTAATTACTAAATAGTTACATAGTTGTCGTAATAACAGTAGCATTATCACAGGTTAAGTTAGACTGTTTTCCAAAAAAGACTAGGTGACATCGGCCACATCGTTTAGAAAAAATATATATATATATACCAAATGGTAAAATTAAAAAAATAAATAGGAATAGAGAAAAGAAACTACCATTAATCACATAAATTATTACAAATTCAGGGCTAGGTAAGGTTATAGTAAAAAGTATTTATTTAAAAAGTTTAAGAATGATTATAATTTTGACACGAGTCCTTCTATTGTTTTAAAGAGGGGGCATTTTAATAATTGTGTCATACATTTGACATCATTTGTCATATTTATTAATCATTATATTTTATGTTTTAGATTATTTTATGCTATTATTGTCATTGTTTCTATAGATTACATAAAGTTATTATCCTTTTTTATGTTTTACAGCTAGAATTGCATAATATTGTACCTTCACCGATATTTATCAAACTCATAGTGTTGAAAATAACACAATATGTTATTTTCGTCATTGTTTTTTATAATTATATAAAGTACTTGTTATGTATCATTGTGTTTTACAATTACAAGTACACAATGATGTTATTTCACCAATGTATATTCAAAACTCAAAATGTTCAAGATTAGATAATGACGATCAGAAAAACACAATGAGACATTGTGTTATTTTATTATTATTTGAATGTTTTAGATTAATTCGTTGTTAATTTATTCTTGTGTTTTACATAAATAAATACACAACAATGTTAGTCCATCATTATATTTTTTTAAAATTTATCATTTTGAAAAAACACAATAGTATTTAAAAAATCACAATAGCTAAGAAAAAACCAAAATACGAGATATGAGCTTAAAAATATAAAAAATTTATTAAAATTTTATGTAACAATATATAGTATACTTGTTTTAAAGATAAAAAAGATGCTCATTTTTAGGGTGTAATTTTATTATCATACATAAAAGTTATGAACATTTAAAAAATAAAGAAACTTGCAAAAAAAATTAACAAAAATGGTTATTACTAAAGTGTTACTCTTATATATTTTGTCCTACAAATTGATCTCAGCCATTAATTATATAGATAGATGATTAAGATTACCTTTTACACTTTTTAGTTTTAATACTTTTTTATTTGAAATGTTCTCTAATTTAGATGCATATTTTAGACATGTGTAATGGCTTCACTCGTGCATTAAGACTGTCATATATCAGTTTTATGTATAAAACTTTTGCTAAAAATACACCGGATGATGAAAACGCATTTAAAAGCTTGATTGTTCGACAGCTTTCACTTTAAAAGATTAAAAGATAATAAATAATATTGTTTAAAAAACTAAATATTATTTTCATCATCTTAATTTTGACACAACACAAAAAGATTACACAAACCTAATTATAGTCATAAGTATTAATATGTGAAAAAGTATCAAAACTAGAAAATTCAGGTTAATGTGTTGTGTACATTGTGGTCATGTCAACCCGTAATTTTCATGTCGTGTCCGAATTCATATATCTGATATGTTTTCAAGTTCAGTATTTGTTTAGATTCGTATAAAACTTATGGGTTCATACAAGGTTGGACACGAACTCAACCCAGTTACTCAGTTAGCACCCTTTAATAAATTTTTTAAATATATATTTTTAGGTATAAACATGACAAGCATGAAACAAAGTAATTATTATAGTACGTAGTAATGAATTCAAGTGAGTACAGAATTGTAGATTCTAACATACGTTTCATTGGGGCCCATTAAGTAAAAACATTTAAGCCAATAGGCCCCACCAAATAATAGACAGAAATATTTATTCAGGACTTCATCTGGGGCCCAAGATGTAAAAAGTTAATCTAATGTAGGCCCAACAAATAAAAGATCAAACAAATTTTACTTCAGGTAATCAGCCAATCAGGTGTTCATTTTGGGCCTATAAAATAAAAGATTAAAGTAATGTGGGTCCAATAATAATTAATATTTAAAGTGTTTACTTTAGAACTTGATTAACATGCAACTTTTTCGTAAGAGGTCTATTTAAGGATTTTCCTTTTAGATATGTAATTAATGGATGTAAAATATAATCAATATTTTTACAACCAAAATGATCATTAAACTAGATATTTTAAAGTTAGAATCATTTAACAACTTATAAACATCTTTAGAACTGTGAAAATTCACATCAATAGTTCATATTTTTTAAGATTTTGTAGGCCGGCACATTTAACAACTTATAAACATCTTTACAATTGTGAAAAATTCACATCATTAATTCATATTTTTTTAAGATTTTGTAGGCTTTTTAAACGGTTCATATGTTTATGTATATAAAAACCATCAAAGTAATCTTTCATATATTGTAAAACTTTTACTCACACAACTTTCACATGTAGGAATGATTCACAAGATAATCAAACAGAACAATAAAATGATAATAATTCATTCCATTCAATTGTCTATCTCATTCTTTTCTCATTCAATTACCATTTACCAAACAAACCATTTCATAAAAGGATATACGAAATGAGAAATGAATTGCATATTATGTGTTACCATTTAACTTGAGTTTCTACGAATCAATCGTACACACTTGACTAAAAAACATCATCCTAGCAATCTAGCATGTATCGCTGCTAAATGTCAAAATCATGTAACATTCGTATTACAACTGAAGAATCATGTTGTACAGCAAGCATCTCGCCATTGAAGATGACTTCAATACTTCATCCCATGATCCTCATAAGCATCACATCTGAAATTCTGAATGGAAGATAAATAATAATAAAAAAGCAAAACTTTTCAGGTCAAAACTTTTTGCTTCATTTTTTGGTTAATTCTAGTAAATCTTTCCAACTGGTTAGTTTTTCTCTCGGTTTTCCTGTTAAATTCCCGAGTCGTTTCTCTTCCGAATCTATCTTTTCCCAATCATTGAATGTAACCACTTGAATATTTCTATTTTCCAGTAGTTGAAGAAGCCCCTCCCTGCCGGGCTTTGTTGATGCATGATCTTTTTTCTTTATGTCTTCAGAAATGCTTGTCACCTGTCAATTCATCAAAGTATAAGGCTTGGCTTGGGAGGAGGCGAAACAATTTTTTCGCCAAAAACTTTGAACAATTTATAACTATAAGCATGTCAGAAACGACACAAGTATATTTTTTTATAAGGGAAATTGCAGGAAGAAACTCTATTTTTTATGCGTTTACAGACAATTCTTTGGAGTTCCTTTTGCCATTTGAAATTATTGAAACGGTCCTTATATAGATTTGGGACTTAACCATATAACAATAATCATTTCAGTCTTTTTTAAAAATTCAAAGGATTTAAATCATTTAATCATTAAAAGACATCATTTAACTTAAGATTTTATGTTTTAAAAGCTGAGAGATTTGATCAAACAGACATATAGTTAGGGACTTATATGTAAATTCAACAAAATTTGGTGTCTTTTTGACAATTGACCAAAACTAATGAATAAAGATTAACACAATGGGTATTAATAAAATTACAAGACGTATAACTAGATTTGGCAAAATGAGTCAAAAGGCTTAGAAAAGGGAGTACTATTACAGTAATAAGCTAATTTTTATAAAATGATATATAAGGTTTTATGCATAAGAACACTAATTTTGATTGGTTTGATCCTTTTACCTCATGTTTGACCAGAATCGACCCATTCATATGCAATGGGTCAAAACTGATACCTTTGGCTTATAAATCACATTTTTAATCATAGAATATAAATCATCTGCTTACAGTTTCTTCTGCATCATAAAGATTTGTAGCAATTATTCCAGTTGGTCTCTCTTTAACCACCCACATACATACAATCCATCCTCAGGTTGATCAACATCAGAAGAAGATAAAACCCGCCCTCTAATATTTGGGACCACACCTATAAAAAAGTTCATAAAAAAAACTCCGTTAGTGGAGGCCGGAATTGGGCAAGTTGGCTGATTGGGTAACAAGTCCAAATGGATGAAGTTTGAGGTATTATAAACAATAATTTTAAATCACTTTGTCCAAAATTTTAAATTCCTTATAAACAATAATTTTGCAAAATATTATCATTAATAAACTCCTTTAAGAAGCTTTAGGTATAATAACTACGTTTTGATTGTCTGATCCATTAGGCCCGTGTCTGTATTTAGCTTATTTATTTGATTTTTTTACCCATTTGACCCATTAGAGATGAAAAAGTACACACCTTTGGAATGGTCAAAAGGTAAACCATCAACCGGTATAGATTTGTAACCTATGCTCTTTAGCACCAATCTGTAAAAGATTAAACAAAAGATGGTTATATATTAGTAACCTATGCCATAGAAATATCTACAACTGTTACAATTGCAGGACCTAAAGCATTTCAAGTGTATTCTCGAAGGGGCAAAATGGGCAAGTCTAAATAGCGACTAATTGGTTGTTTTTGAGTAAGAGAGAGAGAGAGTATAAATAAGAGAGAATAATGTGGTTAGGGTATGAAAAGTCTGTTAGGATTTTGAGGCTCTTCTTGGAGAGAGAAAGGGTATTCCCTGGATTGTCACTTTTGGTTCATCCATTGTTATCATCACTACCTTTTGCAATTCAGATTCATACTATATTTTCCTTCTAAATTCCTTCTATTACACTATTACTTGTGAATCATTACAAATTACTTGTTCATAAACCCTATCATTGGTCCGACCTGCGGATGCATCACATTCCACCATAAAAGGCTGTTCAAAGTTAGGTAACGTGCAGACGGGCGCAGTAACAAGAGCCTGTTTGAGTTGCTCAAAGGCCTGTTGAGCTGAAGCAGTCCACAAAAAATCATCTTTTTTTGTTAATTCCGTCAAAGGCCGGGCGATACTGCCATAATGTTTGACAAATTATCGGTAATAGCCCGTCAAGCCAAGTGGTATTGGCCAACTTAAAACGGCCTCAATTTTTGTAGGATCCATAGATTTCCTTGACCATCAATGATGTGTCCTAAATATTCAACCGAAGTTTGCCCAAGTCACATTTAAGTTTATTGACTTGAAATTGGTGACATAACAAAATGTCAAAGACCAACCGCAAGTCAGCCAAATGATCTTGCCAAGTAGGGCTATACACGAGGATGTCATCAAAATAAATAACGACTTTTGCACGCAATAAAGAATGAAAAACATCATTCATAACCGCTTGGAAAGTAGCAAACACGTTCATGAGGCCAAAGGGCATCACGAGATATTCATAATGACCGTCGTGTGTACGAAACGTTGTCTTTTCGATGCTGTCCTCCCTCATTCAGATTTGATTATACCCTGACTTCAAATCTAACTTGGAGAAGAACCTCGCACCCGATAACTCGTCAAGTAATTCTTCCACCACCGGAATTGGAAATTTGTCTGGATCAGTAGCCTTGTTAAGAGCTCGGTAGTCAACACACATGCACCATGAGAGGTCCTTCTTGTGAACGAGAATAACCGGACTGGAATATGCACTCGTACTGGGTCGGATCAGGCCCAACCCAAGTAATTCTGTAACTTGTCGCTCGATTTCTGTTTTCTGCACATGTGGGTAACGATAAGTGCGAACACAGACAGGTTCATTCGAAGTCAAGATGATGGCGTGATCATGAGAACGGAGGGTGGTAAGTCAAACAGAGGCTGAAATATCGACTCGAATTTCGAAAGAAGAGCAGATCAGTCATGTTGTTGAGGCGTGGAAAGAGTAATAGTTGGAGAATCCGGTATACCCATTGGAGAATCCTCCTCTAAAGATAACCATTGTTGTAACGCAGTCAACGACAACTGACCCATAGATAAACCGTGCAACTGCACCACTTGTCCCTGATGCATAAACTTCATCCAGGAATGTTGCCAATTGTGAACCACCTCTCCTAAAGACTTTAGCATTCCATGCCAAAATCAGATCCAAATTTCCCGTGTCAAAAACCAACGCATCCAAAATGAAAATGGAAGGACCTAGATGAATCGACAATCCCAAACAACGTTCAGTGACAAACACAGAGTGGCCATCTCCCAATTTAATACGAATACCAAAGAATTGGGAAGTAACAATACCTAAAACCATTACCAATCAACGAGAGATGAAGTATGAATAGCCTTACTATCCACCAATAAACTGACCGGAATCCCTTGTAAAGCTCCTTCGAACCGTAATGTCTCTGCCCTTCCATGAGCAGTCGTAACTCGTAAGACCGTCAAACTCCAAAGCCAAAGATGTACCTTGAAGAGATTCCACAACCTTCGTTTCCTCGTGGGACAAGTCCTGTTCCAGGAGGAAATGATCACCCTCGAATTCCTCCAATTCATAATATCCCAACAACAAAACACGAAGTTTCCCCTCTGGACATTTGTGAGCAGGACCGTCTTGTTGTCCACAACGAAAACAAAGACCATTCTTACGACGTTCCTCCCATTCGGTACGCGACAGAGAACGAACCCCCCGATCGCGCGGACTCAAATGCCCCAAATCCAAGGAAAAGGAGACCAACTTGAGGATTGAAGAAGGTCGAGAAAACTCTGAGCTATCTGAAGAAATCCTATCCTGAGACTTCTAAGAAAACATGTGTTTGGGCTCCGAACGGCCTAATGGAGAAGGCCCATCTATCCGAAATAAATGGGTCGTAGCAGAATTCGGAATCAAGACATCAATTGGGAACCAGAATTCGGTCGTAGCATCTCCTCCACATCCTTCGACAAATACATGGCATCCAATCGGGAAAGAGGTCAATGTAAACGCACCCATTTTTTGACATCCGTCTTCAGCCCCGCAATGAAACATCCCAACGCCTGAGATTCAGGAAGAAATACTCAAAATCATCAATATAGTCATAAATCGAATCGCCCTGTTTGATTGTCGCCAACTGTTCATAGGGATTATGAATCTCTAAACCACTAAACCGTTGAAGTAGTTCCGATTGGAAATCACTCCACGACAACGAGTCACGTACCTAAGTAATTACAGTAAACCAATGTTGAGCTACATGTTGGATAATTCCGGATCCTTTTGAATCTGTAGCAGCTAGCTACAGCTGTATTTTGACAGCGAGTTATAGCTGCTGATTTGGGTTTATTTTGATTGATTTGAGTCTTTATTACCTTCCATAATATAGGAGTTTTATTTTGGTCTGTAGTTTATTTCCATGTCCTGTTTCTATTATAAATAGAGATAGGTGCTTTGAAGTTTTTGTATCAGTTTTCCCTTCCTGTCTTATTTAATAAAGATTAATCTGTGCTGACTACTTCAGCACTTTTTCTAGTTGTTTTCTGCTCAATTCTTGTGCCAATTGTGTCTAACAATTGGTATCAGAGCCTTCATCAGTCCTAGGGAACCTGTTTCTGCCATCGAAGAGGAAGTACTGCTCCAATGGCTGATATTCCACAGAACAATCAGCTCGTTCAGGTCAAAGAAGGAGGAGGTTCAACCTCCTATCAGTGTCCAATGTTAAGCGCAACAAATTACACTTCGTGGGCAATTAAAATGGAGTCGTTTATGGATGCCCAAGGTCTTTGGGATGCCATAGAACCTTCGGAGGGTGTTGATATCGATGTCAAACTCGGGAAGAAGGCGAGGGCCTTCATATTCCAAGCATTGCCCGAAGAAATTCTGTTGCAGGTTGCTGGTCATACGGAGCAAAAGACGTTTGGGAAGCCCTCAAAACTCGGTACCTCGGAGCAGATAGAGTACAACAGGCACGTATTCAAAACTTGAACCGCGAGTTCGAGTTACTAAACATGAAGGAAGCAGACAGCATTGATGATTCGCAAGCAAGATTGGTGAAATGGTATCTAAGTTCGGACACTTGGAACCACGATGGATGAGAAGACCAAAGTCAAGAAACTCCTAACTGCTGCGCCAACCAGATTTCTCCCAGTTGTTGCAGCAATAGAACAGTTTTCTGACTTGGAAATGATGGTATTTGAGGACCTTGTTGGGCGCCTCAAAGCCTATGAAGAAAGGATTAAACCTACCAAACTTGACTCATCAGGTAAACTGCTGCTGACCAAGGATGAATGGCAGCGAACAGAAGGCAAAACCATCAGCAGGGGGCGAGGTTCCAGTTCATTCGACCACCGTGGCCGTGGCCGTGGCCGAGGAAGGTACAACAGCCGAGGAAGGGGTGGAAGGCACCCTTCAAACAGCCGTGAATCTGAGCAACAGGCCAACAACAAACGAGATCGAAGAAATTCACAGTGTTATAATTGTGACAAAATGGGTCATTTTTCAGCAGAATGTCGTGCACCCAAAAGAGCTGATGGAGGAGCAAATCTGACTCAGGAAGACAAACCAGCCTTACTTATGGCCTCATGTCCACAGGAGGTTGTAATGCTAAATGAAGAAAAAGTTTTTCCAAGCCTTTATGCCAAAGATAGTTTCGATAGTGGCACTTGGTACTTGGATAACGGGCCTCAAATCATATGACCGGGCAGAAAGAGTTCTTCAGTGAACTAGACGAGAAGACTAGCGGTCATGTTCGATTTGGAGATGGGTCCGGGGTCGAGATCAAAGGTAAAGGCTCAATCTTGTTGCAATGCAAAACAGGAGATCAAAGGTTAGTGAGTAATGTTTATTATATTCCTAATCTTTGTAATAACATCTTGAGTCTTGACAATTCACTGAAGTGGGCTGTAAAGTGGTTATGGAAGATGGCAGTTTGTGGTTATATGAGAAGAATCGAACCTTGCTAATGAAGGTACGAAGATCCCCAAACAGATTGTATAAAATTCAATTAAATATTGTTCCTCCTATATGTTTACATGCTAAGATGGACGAGACTGCATGGTTATGGCATGCACGTCTCGGTCATCTTAACTTTGGGGCTTTAAAAAGATTGGCAGGTGAAAATATGGTGCGGGGAGTACCCATGATCTGCCACAATTCACAAATTGTCAAGCCTGTTTGGCAGGAAAGCAGCATAGGCTGCCTTTTCAAAGTAATTCATCATTTCGAGCCACTTCTCCACTTCAACTTATCCATGCTGATTTATGTGGCCCCATTACACCATGTACACCCTCCGGAATAGGTATTTCCTATTACTCGTTGATGACTACAGTCGTTTATGTGGGTGTATATGCTTAAGGCCAAAAATCAAGCATGTGATGCATTTGTTACTTTCAAGACATGGTGGAGAAGCAATGTGATCACAAAATCATGGCTTTGAGAACGGACAGGGGTGGGGAATTTGTCTCCACAAATTTTAATCAACTTTGCAACGAAGAGGAATTGAAAGGTACTTGACGGCCCCATACACCCCTCAACAAAATGGGGTAGTAGAAAGAAGAAACCAGTCCATTCTTGGGACTACTAGGTCTATGCTAAGGCCATGAACCTACCTCAAATCATGCGGGCAGAAGCTGTCCGCCATGCAGTGTACCTATTAAATCGTTCTCCAACAAAAGCTTTGAAGGATATAACTCCTTATGAAGCCCTGAAGAACCGAAAGCCAAATCTGGATCATTTGAAAGTATTTGGTTGTACAGCTCATGTGGAGGTACCATCAACAAAGCTTAGAAAGCTAAAGCTTGATGATAGGAGTGAGCCAATGGTGCATCTTGGAAGTGAACCGGGAAGTAAAGCCTATCTGCTTTACAACCCAAGAAGTGGAAGAATATGTGTTAGCCGGGATGTTCGTTTTGAAGAAGGAAGGCCGTGGGATTGGTCAACAGAAACAAACAAAGAAAAAGTTGTGAATAACTTTGAGTTCACAATACATGGCCATGGTGCATCACAAGGAAGCGGGAATTCCCTTCGTGTTGAACCAGTTGGCACCTCGCCCAATCAAAGCGAGGACCAACATGGCTCATTCGATTCAGCACAAAGTGGACCCGATTTCTCAGCCAATGTTCCAGGCAGCCCAGTTGCTCCAGCTGCTGATCAACTCGTAGATACCAGCAGTCATCAAAATACATCTGGGCAGAATCTTAACAGCCTAGAAAACTCTTATCATAGTCCAGAACAATCCACTTCTTCAAGCTCTACCTTAGCAACTGAACCTGTCCAGAGAACTACCTATGATGACACGCCAGTTCGAGGTTTTCATCATGTTAATGATGTGTATGGCAGAACTGAATCAATTCAACAGATAGAATCGAACGTTTATTGCTATCAAAAGATGAAGAACCATCTGATTACAAAGGCGCAAAAGGTAATAAAGATTGGGAAAAAGCAATGGCGGATGAGCTCGAATCTATTGAACGAAACAACACTTGGAAGCTCGTGGAACTTCCTAAAGGTGTCAAACCAATCGGGCTGAAGTGGTTGTTCAAGACAAAGAAAGATGCTAAAGGTGATGTAGTGCGCTACAAGGCAAGACTAGTGGCAAAAGGGTACGTCCAAAAACACGGCATCGACTATGATGAAATGTTTGCCCCTGTCACACGATTAGAAACAGTCCGCTTGATTCTTGCCTTGGCTGCTCAAAACAATTGGGAGGTGCACCACCTAGATGTCAAGACAGCATTTTATATGGAGACCTAAAAGAAGATGTGTTTGTGTCTCAACCCGAAGGCTTTGAGACACCAGGGAAAGAACATTGGTCTACAAGCTGAAAAAGGCCTTGTACGGCTTAAAACAGGCACCTAGGTGCTGGAATGCAAAGCTTGATGCTACATTACAGCAGCTGGGTTTTATAAAATGTCCACGAGAGCATGCTGTGTACAAAAGAGAGGGCAAGAAAGGCACATTGATCATTGGTGTCTATGTAGATAATTTAATCATCACCGGTCCTTGTACCGAAGACATAGCAGCCTTTAAAATACAAATGAAGGGAAACTTTGAGATGAGCGACTTGGGGCTGTTGAAGTATTACTTGGGCATTGAAGTTGAGCAAAGAAAGAATGGTATATCCTTGAAGCAATCTGGTTATGCAACAAAAATTTTGAAGCAGGCAAACATGTGGGAATGTAACCCAACCAAGTTTCCTATGGACCCGGGGTTACGATTGACGAAGGAAGATGATGGTGAGTCGGTTGATGCTACCACGTACCGAAGAATGATTGGGTGTCTTCGATACTTAACACACACAAGACCAGATATTTGCTACGCGGTTGGAGTAGCCAGCCGATTTATGGAATCACCAAAAGCTACACACATGCTAGCAATTAAGCAGGTGTTGAGATATGTGAAAGGTACGGTAAACTATGGCATATACTACCGTCATACTGGAGATGCAGAGCTGATTGGTTACAGTAACAGCTCACACTCAACTGATTTGGTCAACGGAAGAAGCACAACAGGTATGGTGTTTTATTATGGGGGTGGACCAATAACGTGGTGCAGCCAGAAGCAAATACTATTGCCTTGTCCTCATGTGAGGCTGAATTTATGGCTGCAACTGCTACAGCTTGTCAAGCAGTCTGGCTAAAGGGTTTACTTGAAGAAATAACTGGAAAAAATGTGGAAGCCATAAAGCTATGTGTGGATAACCAGTCTGCTATCTTACTGATTAAAATCCTGTTTTTCATGGGCGTAGCAAACATATCAATACACGCTATCACTTTATTCGTGAGTGTGTTGAAAACGGCTTGGTGACTATCGAGTATATAGCTGGGAAAGAGCAGAAAGCTGATATTTTGACCAAGGCTTTGCCCAGAGTCAAATTTATTGACATGAGAGAAGTGTTAGGAGTTGAAGACCTGTCGGAAGTAAAGATCGGAATTAAGGGGGTGAATGTTGGATAATTCCGGATCCTTTTGAATCTGTAGCAGCTAGCTACAGCTGTATTTTGACAGCAAGTTATGGCTGCTGCTTTGGGTTTATTTTGATTGATTTGAGTCTTTATTACCTTCCATAATATAGGAGTTTTATTTTGGTCTGTAGTTTATTTCCATGTCCTGTTTCTATTATAAATAGAGATAGGTGCTTTGAAGTTTTTGTATCAGTTTTCCCTTCCTGTCTTATTTAATAAAGATTAATCTGTGCTGACTACTTCAGCACTTTTTCTAGTTGTTTTCTGCTCAATTCTTGTGCCAATTGTGTCTAACACTACACCCACCATGCTCAATTGAGCCAGTCCAAAACGAAGGTCATCCGAGGTCTGATTGATATCGAAAGAGATTTGCTTTTTAAATCCATCCTTGAGGATCGAATCCAGTAAACTCGGGAAGCATTACTTTCTTCATCGCCCACGGTACGCCAGACGATCCGTCCGGCAGATCTGGTTTGGAACTAGTGCCATTGAAGAAGTCGCTACGGCCCCCGAACCCCGAAGATTCATCCTCACCCCGTTTCTCCTGTTGTTTCATCCACCCAATAAACACTTTCCGAAATTCCACCGATTAGTTACGATCGGTCTCCAATAACTTCAATGTGGACTTGATTTCAGTGACATCTCCTTGCAATTGCTTAATAATCAGATCCTGAGCATCGATGCAAGCCGTGGAACGAGTTTCCAACTTTATTGCACGAATTCCACACTACGGTTACAGGGGGTCATTCAGGGTTTTATCGTACTTATCGTCGATTGGCAGCTAATTTGTATTGGCCGGGTATGACTACGACAGTTAAACGATTTGTCCGCGACTGTGATGTGTGTCAGCAATGTAAGACTCAGTCCACCACTCCAAGAGGTTTACTTCAATCCCCTGAATATTTCGATGTCCATATGGGAAGAATTATCTATGGATTTTATAGTGGGTCTTCGTCTTCCGATGTCCAAGAGATTCAATGTTATCTTGGTCGTGGTGGACCGATTATCCAGATACGCTTATTTTCTCTTATTGAAACACCCATACACGGCGAAATCGGTGGCAGAAGTCTTTATCAAGGAAATAATTCGTCTTCAAGGGGTACCTCGCTCCATCATTAGTGACCGTGATCCTTTGTTCCTTAGTAAATTTTGGCAGGAGATTTTCAGGCCATGGGTATCAAATTGCATTTATCGTCGGCTTATCACCGAGAATCGGATGGGCAATCGGAAGTTATCAATCGATGTTTGGAGACTTATCTAAGATGTTTTTGCGGTGGATCAACCCAAGACCTGGGCCACGTGGATTCCTTGGGAAAACACCACTTTTCATGCTTCCACAAGCACTACACCCTTTGAGACAGTCTACGGTCGTCGTCCTCCTTCTGTTTTCCAATTCGTCCCTGGTGAAGTTAGAGTTGAGGTTGTTGCTCGTGACCTTCAAGATCGGGATGAAGCTTTGAAACAATTAAAAGTGACTCTTGCTAATGCTCAAAGTTACATGAAAAATCAGGCCGACAAAAAACACACGGATATTCAGTTCCTTGTGGGCGATTGGGTCTATGTGAAACTCAAACCTTACCGCCAAATGTCAGTGGCAAGTCGCATCCACCATAATTAGCAGCCAAGTTTTTTGGACCCTTTCAAATTGTCGATAAGATCAGGCCGGTCGCCTACAAATTGATATTACCTCATACTTCGAAAATTCATCAGGTGTTTCATGTTTCTTTGTTAAAGAAAGCTAATAGAGCATCAGGTGACGTTGTTTTGCCTCTAGAGCTAGACATTGGACAATTAGAAGAGGTCAAACCAATAGCCATATTAAATATTCGGGTTGTGACCATCGGAGATACGCCAACTGAACAGTGGTTGACTCGGTGGGAAGGGCAATCTGTTGACGATGCTACTTGGGCAACATTTCGTGGCTTAAAGGTCATTTCCCAGATACAAGTCTTGAGGTCAAAACGTCTTCGGAAGGGGGAAGTAGTGTTACGATTGCGGGACCTAAAGCATTTCAAGTGTATTCTCGAAGGGGCAAAATGGGCAAGTCTAAATAGTGACTAGTTGGTTGTTTTTGAGTAAGAGAGAGAGAGTATAAATAAGAGAGAATAATGTGGTCAGGGTATGAAAAGTTAATTAGGATTTTGAGGCTCTTTTTGGAGAGAGAGAGAGAGGGTAATCCCTGGATTGTCACTTTTGGTTCATCCATTGTTATCAGCACTACCTTTGGCAATTCAGATTCATTATTTTCCTTCTACATTCCTTCTATTACACTGTTACTTGTAAATCATTACAAATTACTTGTTCATAAACCCTATCAACAACACACAAAAGATTAAACAAGTTCAGAGAGCGGGTTATATATGGTTCACATAATCATACAGTGTTTCTTTTTATTTAATTTTCAGGTATTAATTTCAAACTTCAAGTAATCACATTCTAATCTTCTTTCTAGTTGGTATTGTTTTCTTTTGCCATGAGCCCATGAATGAAAGTCAATTAAATAAGAAAGAGTGTTTGCAAACTGTACAAAAATTGTATAAAATTGCAAACATTGCTGCAAAGAAGTTATATAAATTTGAAAAAAAAAACCCGCAATTTAAATCCTCATACTGCCCTGTGCCTAATGCAATCTGATTTCCAGAGCCTGCATTTCCTGTAAAATAATTCAGGTATCATTTTTCCATATTTCAAAAATGTCTTTCTGGTCATTTTCTATAATAATTTCTTATATAATCATACCCTGTCAAACATGTTTAATACTTTAATTATAGCTGACTATTTGATTTTTTATTATTCAATATCACATCATCACTTTCAAAACATACATAAAAACACCCTTCAAATTTCTAACAAAAAAACACACATTCATTATAAATGAAAACAAAATAAATCCAAAAGACAAAATATTCATCAAACCAGTAACACAAGCTATTTTACTAATATACCTTTAAGTGTTGTCTTCTCAAAACTCACACCAACAACATGGCCACTTTTGTCATTTGATTCTAGAAATTTATCAGGTTTACGGAAGAACGTGAAGTACAGTTCCGGTTGACCAGAACTTGGATGGGTTTGACTTGATGAGGATGCCTTGGATAACAAATCGAATACCCTTCTTCTTATACGACTGTTTTTCATTTCTTCCTTTAGAACAACAAAACAAAACAACCTCAGTAAAAAAATCATAAGTGCAAAACTTATAGGTGACAGTAATGTGTCCGATTTGGGTGATATTCTCCCCAATGGATCAAACAAGCACCAATAAAATAAAAAATTGAAAGAAAAGAAAAACTTCTTGACAAGTCCATTTGGATAATATCATTTAAAAGAATAAATTATTATTATTGAATACAATATATAGTTTCTTAATCGTATTTTTTACACACTAAATATTTATATAAGATTCTAAAGTTTTAGAGAAAAAAGTGTTACAAATCAAGCCGATCCATGATTAAAAAAATTATGTTTTTGACCCAATTCCAGCACACATGACCTACCCATTTTGCCAATTTTAGTTCAAATGAAAAAATTTCAAATGCATTATCTAATCAAATCAAGGCAGAGGAAATGATTTCACCTCATCAGCAGAGGTTATTTGGAGATGGTCTTGTTTGATGTTAACATACAGATCCTTGATAGCTGCAACGAGAAATCCAAATTTCCATGTAAAAATTAATAATTGGCTAATTGCTATTCTATGACATTTGCCCTTTATAAAATTAATATACATTGATGAAAATTTACTCAAATACTGTGAAAGAATAACTATTTTTTGGTATAAAAGTGTAAAAAAAGTTCTCTTAAAAATTCTGAGATTAGTGTTGCTAATTATATTAGGGAAGTAGCATCAATTTTCTATACAAATAACATATTATATTTTTTTTCTTATTATAGCTTTTTTTGTCTCTACCATGTGCTTTTTTTGCGCGTTGCGCCTTTGACCACCTAGCACTTAGGTAATTGTACCTCTTTTCAATCTATTTTGGATATTGCAAGCTCTAAAACAGGCTAATTTGGTAGGTATAGCATAGAAAAATAATAACCAGACAGGGGCAAAAACAAAACTTTAATTACCAAGATATTAAGTTCCAAAAATCATGATTACCGAAAACAAATCTAAAAACAAGGTATGATTACCAAAATGTACCAAAGAGGCAAAGACGAAAGTATATTACTATTTTATATCTTCTCAGAATTTTCCCTTTCTCAAAATGCTTTTCCATACATATGACCACTCATGTAAAAGACATTACTTTTGCATTATTCAATACTACTGGTAAACCATATAAATTACCAAGAATTTCTCGTAGCTCTTTTGCAGTACAAGCTGCTTGTACGGGTCCACGTCTACCAACAAGATAAACTTTCCTGAAAAATTAAGAAGTAAATAAAAATACATACCAGGCACCAAACTAAAGTGCATAACTATTTTAATTTTATTTGTCAAAACAGTGAATATTAAGTATTAACCTTATGGAGCTCTCCCAAAGAGCAGCCAAAGCATGGCTGGCAATATCAGTTGTAGCCAACTCAGCAGGTGGTCTTAAAAGAATGCGTGCAACATCAGAGCTACATTACCCTACAAACAAATAAAGAAGCTAATCACTTCATAACAGGTGTTTGCTTAAAATATAGAATTAATCAAATGCATAAAAATCTTTTAAAATTGAAGGTAAATCGTAGTTTTACTTTAATGTACATGCAAGGGATTAGACAGTGAATATTATTTACGAGCCGAGGGTCTCTCCAGGAGCAGTCTTTCTATCCTCCAGGTAGGGGTAAGACTTGCCCTCATCTCACCCTCCCCAGACCCCACTATTAAGTGGTATTTTACTGGGTTTGTTTGTTTGTTTGTTTGTTACACATATCATCTTTTATAACTAGAGTATCATGCTCACAAATAAACAAACTAGCTCTTAAAAAAATAACCCTACTCAATGTGATGAAAAATACACGCACATGCACAAACATCTAGCCTAGAGGTGGAAAATATGCCGTCTGGTCAAAACATGTTAACTTGACTAATTGGCTCTGTGGGTTGATTGTTGAAATGAAGCTGGTCACCCTGGGTTGACCTGATTGTTGAAATGAAGCTGGTCACCCTGGGTTGACCAGTCAACAATTTTGTGTCATTATTATATTAAATTATATAACAACTGATTATTAAATTTGATTACAAAAACTTTATATTAAAATAAAAATACAATTTTCCTTCAATTTAAAAAAAATAAGCATTTGATTACTTTAAGTGATTTTTGGACCCATTTAATCCAATTATTTATAGTTCATAGTTGATCTCTTTTTAATTAAATGTATGATCTTTTTTCAAAATTATTACAACCCAAATGAACCCGTTTTCGTTTTCATATAAAGAATTAAAATAGCTAATGTTTTCGCTTCTATACAGGATTCATTTTACTTTAACTGTGTGACCAGTTATCTATATATCATAACCCGAACTGACCCATTTTCATATAGAAAGGTGAAATAGCTGCATTTCAACACATTTAACCCGTTTAATTATAGCGTTTTTTTTTAATAATACCTGTGTGACCCATTATTGATAACTTAAAAACCTAAATTGAACCATTTTCATATATAAAGATTAAAACAGCAGCCTCCTCGATCCATTAATAACCTGTTTCATTATAGTTTTTTTCTCTTTACCTGTTTGAACCGGATACAAACCAGATTTATCATTAACCATTCATTAACACTTATAAGAAGCAATAAGGGCTAGAATATTGTTTTTATCAACCAAAATTATTACTTGGGTAATTATTAGTTCCCCTTTTGAGTCAATTCCATTTTACTTAGTTTCCTGGTTTAGAAATTTTCTTGTCAACCCAATTAAAATATAATTATACATAGGGCATACCAGCCTAGGGCCTTTATCCATAAACTACAACCCCAATTGACCTGTTTTGATACAAAAGAGTTGAAAGAGCCCCCTTTAATCTTATGCACAAATGTGAAAGAGCCCCCTTTAATCTTATGCACAAATGTGTTAAGTACCTGGCCCAGAACAATGGCTGTGTCCGTGTTCTTTAAGTCCGGTGCCAGTTGGCTGAAATCTGGGTGCCCGTTATACACCAAACAAATTCTCTAGCTGAGTGCACACCACTCAAATCCTTCAATAATTACAAAAAATATAATACTTCAATCATAATCTACTTCTTTTATAAAAATATAAATGATTTAGAAGTCAAATGGATAGATAAATACATTGGATAAATAATACTTCTATCACTTCTTAGAACTGCATACGAAAACAAAAAGAACACCAAATCTACAATGACCAGAAAGATAGCTCACCTCTCCAGGTATACCAAGAACTCTATCACTTTCAGCACCATAAGCAAGAACAACCTGATTCAACGGCATATGATTGTAATTATAAACATATTGCTAGAGTCCATAAACCAACTCAAAAGACTATTTTACCCTTACCACATGATAGATTTGGCGAAGCTCAGACAACGAAATTGAGGATCCAAGAGAAACATTGCCAAAAAATGAACACCGTTCATTATGTGCAACCGAGAAAATTGGTTGATGACAATCTGTTGCAAGTTATCTGGTCAACTAGATCCATTAAGATGTTTTATTCAGAATAAGGAAAGAAATAATAAATAGATACAGAAAGTGACATTACATTCATTTTGACCCATTTTTATTGTTCATAAAGACAATGATTTATGGTCTAACTGAATGAATAGAAATAAACTTCACACTTTTCCCTGATTTTAGCAACCAACTTTATTATGAGCTTTGCTATAATTGACATGTAAAAGCGGTAGCGGTTTTGAGGTCCGTCAATTGTTTTCACACAAGCATTAACACGGATTTTTTAGGAATACTCACCTCAGACTTTTTATTCATCAAATTGAAAAACAACATAAAAGACTCAATACCATAACTCGGTAGTTATAATAACTTAGACTCTATTTGACTCCAAATATAATCACAAGAACAACAGCGCTATCATGGCCAAACAACCTATTTTCAATAAAACACGATGGTCTTTTGATTAGTCTACCGATTTCTTCTTTGGTAACTGAGCCGCAGATTAACTCTGGTATCAACTAAGGTCATGTCGACTGATTTTACACACACGTGAAGAAAGATTTGTTAGGAATACACGCTTCAAACTCTTTTATTAATCAAATAGAAATACAACGTAAAAGATTCTGTACCATAACTTAGTATTTATATAACCTAAACTATATTTGACTCCAAATGTAAACCCTACAACTTAGGAATTAAACAACATAAAATAATTGAACAAAATAACCATTTAAAAGACCCCGGATAAAATCAACCAGTTCAAAACAAAACACCGGCTCAAAACCTAACAGAAATCATCGACCAAGACCTCGGTGAATTACAAGAAATACTCCAATAGCTTTTAGCATATTTTCATAAAATGCCTGACTTGGCAGTGTATTTCCCATTTTAGTCTGTATGCATCTATAGCAAATCCCATCTGATGTGACATTTAAAAACCTAACTGTAAAAAGAGATCATTAAATTTTGCAACCCATACCTTTGTTTCGGGATGATCAGGTGCTACTCCAGAACGAACCAATCCAAATGGTGTTGGCAGTCTATCAATGATGTCAATTTCAGCTTCTTCGTGGGCTTTCAGCATCTATTGAGTTAATGTGAATATAATTCCATTAGAAACAAGTTCATAGTCACCAATACCTCAAAATAAAAGTTAATTGTTGTAAGAAGATAAATTTCATTAGAAACAGATTCATAGTGACCGATAACTCAAAATAAAGGTTAATATTTGTAAGTAGAACCTAATATACTCAAATTAATTTACTGATATCAAAGATAACAGTGAGAAAAAAAACAATCAAGTTCTCTAAAAGGATCACTGTTTGTGAAATGAAGATGCCAACTAGGTATGTCAATTTCTAACAAGAGCATCCAAAACACGACACAAAGGTAAATAGGTTTTGGGTTCACCAATTAATAAGCAAGTCATATTCAGTTAACCCATCTAAGCAGTTTACTAAATTGACCGTGTTCAGGTTGTGCTAAAAGTCCAAAAGTAAACAGATTGGCATGTGAACCCCTTTAATTTCAGAATAAAAGATTTTAGAACATATAATTTAACTTCTACCTACAAACCTTTTACAACACATTCACGAGTTTATTATAATCTTAACAAACTGCCTACCCGTTTACAACCTATCTACAACCCGTAAAGTTGTTCTAACCCGCCACCTGTGAACAACCAGTTTACATCTTTCCTATGATTATCACCCCTAATAACAACAGATATAACAATAACCCTAATATTTGACAGAAGATGATATCAATTAGTATAGCAACTCAAATCAAAAGGTGTACCACTTTACCCTACACTTTGTGCATAGTATGATATCGATTAGTTTAGCAACTCAAATTAAATACCTAAATCTGTTAATCAAATTCAATTACAGACATATCCAGTACTCCATAATATAATAATCACAAGAGCTGATTAACAAATCGACCATAAATTCTACAAACCTAAATCGTACTCGCTGATTCACATAAAGCATTACATGTTATCAGAGAGATATGAAGATCGAGCAAAACCTTCTCGGCGGTGTAGAAACCGGCGGGACCGCTGCCGACGACACAAACACGCAACGATTGAGTTGTAGCAGATGAAAACGTCCGAGAAAACATTGGTCTCACAATCGCCATAGATGATCGTTGATGGAGAATGTTGAATCGAATCATAAATCTGATTTAGGGTTTCTAGCGCGAAAGAAACCCCTAACTGTTAAAGGTTTACTGTTATGATTTTATAGAAATTGACAAAAGAATACCTATTCGGGTTATAACTTGTGACCCGACCTGCAGCTGAAACAATAACGGTTTTTAAGGACCCGTTTAATTCGGTCGGTTTAAAATGGTTTGAATGTTCCGAGACTTAAATCGGTTTAAAAGTAGGTTGAGATAGACCGGTATGAGAAACCAATCTCGAAATCAGTTTGAAAGATTATTGAAAAGGTTAGGCGTTAAAAAACTGCGATATAATTATTTAACTAAATGTTTGGAGAACAAATTTTGAATGAAGAAGACTAAATGGGTTGATTAATGTGAACTAGGTTGTAAGTTCATGGTTTAATATATTTTTTAGTTGTCCACATGAAGACTCTATTGTATTATAAATTTATTTAAATGTATAGTTTGAATGAAAAACTTTAATTAATAATCAATATGCTAATGAATTATTACTGTAACCAAATTGGGACGGGGTTGATATTTGATTAACCATGTCTAGCTATCACAAGCTTTAATCTAAGTTGTAGCAACAAAGAATACTACTTTAGAGGCTAAGTAGAACTAGCCCTAACGGCACTTTAACACTCAAGCCGATATTTTACCAACTATAATCAAGTATATCAAATGTAGTACGCATATAAGTATGTATTTAAGAGGTATTGAAAAGCATTGTGTGATAAGAATCTATTCATGATATGTTAGAAGACTTGACGTTGTTATCTATAAAAAGAAACGAAACAACTAGAGATGATGGGGTGGGAAGGAGATATTTCTTAGATGTAGATAAAATGTTAATAGTAGGTGTGTTGTTACTAGAAACAAGTGAGTCGACCATCTGAGTATGAGCTCTTGTTTATAGAAAGAATATAGTAATTCTAGTGGATTTATCACGTATAGGTCACTTATGACTCAATGAGTCTACCACAAAATTATGTTGGGCTTATGAAGTGAGTATTAGCCTACTCACATTAAACCAAGTGTAAATGTAGTTTTGACCAATTGAGTTAAGTTTTACCAAAATGAAATTTCATCATTACAAGCTTTATCTTAATAAGCGGAAACTTCTTATATTTCATACGATTGTATTCAGATACATGATCTTCGTTATAATGGGCTCTCTTATTTTATTTTCAACTTTTAAGGGTATTGGGTCCGTATACATAATCTAGGACCGAAGATCAGTTGTTTTCATTGGGTAATCTTTTTAAAGTGGCATATAGGTTTTAAGAGATAAGAAAGATACCATAGTATCTTGTCAACCCTTAAACTTCACCCATTATGCCTCGTTTTTGTTTCTTGACGGGGAGCTAAGGGTAAGTTATTGATTATCAGTCAAAATATTGTATTCTTTTTTATTTTAAAATATGGAGGAAGACTAATGATGTTGTAAATGTTAAAATGTGCTTAGCAAGTTAAATAAGTGGGATAAAACTAAACATACTAACAATGTTTAGAGAGATACATTACTTTGGATATCTCTCTTTGACCTTTCTAATTTCTATATACAATTTTACCATATTTACTCTCCAAAAGTAAAAAAGAGATGATGTACTAATGTACGTACCCAGCCCGAGATTGGTTCTGATACAATGGCTAGGGTTCGTCGCACAAGATGGTGAATGGGGCCGGTGTGTGATTATGTGTGACGTACAAAACATTGTGAAACAAATACAAAAGAAACTAACCCGTTAAAATATTCAAAGTCTACACGATTCATCCAATATCTAATATTAACCTTGAAAGAACAACTGTTCCCACAAATATGAAAGGGTCGGGTGTTTTAACCACCAATTCTTGATGAGAAGTTGCTACCTTTCCCAAAGCATCAAAGGCTAGAAGAAAATTACCCAAAAAATCAAATGTGTATATAAATTATTAAATTGTCTTCAATGGCTTTAAAATGTCCACTGTAAGTAGACCTTGAACATTGTTGAAGCAACCTCGTTCTTATGTTTCTTTCGGGATTTTGTTTAGAACATGAAACATATCGCAAGAAAGCCTATGTATGTCTCGATCCAAGACTTGTTTGTGTTTCTACACGGGGGAACTTGTTCCAGTTTCTTGTTCTAAATGCCTGAATATGATGTGTGGTTCTCAGCATAAACAACTAAACTTACCCATCTTCTTGAAACTCGAAGCTTTCTTTACTATCCGTGGCAACACATAAAGCTTTCCAGATGGGTACTAACATCTTCAAGGGTGGGTGGAATTTCTGAGAAGCAAAATGTTTTAAGACTATGAGAAAACCAAATAATAATGAATGCTAAAAGTCTTTCGATTATCGTTTTGAAAGTGTATGAACCAGCAGAATCAGATAATAGGCTAAAATAACAGTGGTTGTTAGAGATAGTCTTTGGACGTCTTTTTGTTATTTAAAAGTTGTAAATCCAATAACGTATGCGAAGGCCAGCGAAATATTCAAACTCTTTTCCATTAAAGTCACCCCTATACTGAGAATACCTTTATTAGCCAACCCAGTATGTATCTAGATGTTGAATGATTTAAATGCCCTTTAACTTTTTAGGAAAAACAACTTAAAAGCCTTTAACCCATAACAACCCTTTGACACCTCATCTAAGTTTTTTCATTCTTTAAAAAAATTTAAGGGCATATGTGACAGGTAGCATGTGTTTGTGGCCAAAATTGGTATAAACGAAACTAGGTATATACACTGGGCAGCCTTGATGAAAGTAGATGAATACTTCGGTGGCGTCCACATGCATTATCTAAATTATTTACGAGATCGATGTATAAAAAAGTTGACCAGAAGGATCAATGTTTTAGTGAAATAAGAAGATACATCTTGAGAAACGAGGTTAAAAGTATCTAAATCTGGATAACGATGTAACTAGATAATTATATGTTACCCTTTGATGAAAATTTTGATAAAGCTTCAATGAAACTGATTATGATAAGAAGCAAAGTCTGCTTATCCAAACATAAAAATTGATATTTGCAGCTATAATCAGATTTAAAACGTAAATCCGAACAACCCATTAAAGGACTAAAATAAATTCACATATGTTGGTAATGATATAAAGACTTCTAACTGTAATACCTTGAAAACTAGAGTAAGCTCGTTTTCATCCCGTATCAATAACGACAGGCACCAACAACAAGTAACAGGGGTAACATGTTCATTCAGCACTGGTTTAAGAATCTTGCTGACAGGAATAAAGCGCCGATTTATCCTTCCACTACAAATCATTTAAAGGAATCGGTTACTGTATGGTGGTGGTTAATGATTTAATGATCTTTGTACTGTTCATTCTTTTGCATTTAGTAGAGGTGGCAAAATGTGGGTCGGTGATTCGGTAACGGGTCAAAATACTAAATAGGTGATTTAGGAATAACTAGTGCATAAGATAAGATCACGAAATTGTATTGTTCAGTAATAATTAAACAAGATGATTTAGGGGTTTTAATGCATTGAAAATACACTTTTTGAGACTAACAGCTCTTTTGAGATAATTTCTTTTTAGCTAATTATTTTTAATTGTACTTATTTGATCCGTTTGAGATAAGTCATAACCCAATTTAAACCATTTGTAAGTAAATGAATCAAAATTGCGCCTCTAGCATTTAGTATGCGACTATATGATTATCCACTCATCATATGATATACTACACTCAGCTTCCATAAAAGGTACAAATATTTAACAAAAAACAGAGACATAACTAACAATTCGGTTTGATTGTGTCTATTTTTCATCCACATAACTACATAGTGCCAAAGATCTTTATAATGGCTAGATAATTTAAGTACCTTCCATAATGAGTTTCAAGCTGGACTCCAAATTCAGGCATAATTATGACTGATTCTGAAACAAACAAATATGAAAAATAGTGTGATGTGCGCTGATAATTTATGCGATTAAATATCACAAAATGCATTGGAAGTTTTAACAGATTAAATGTTTGCGAAAATATGGCATTATACCAAAAGCAGTTAGAAGCTGTTTTTTTACATCACTAGCATCCCATATCATACCTAGTTAAGTTTTTCTTTTTCCTTTTGGAAAGGCCATTTTAAATTCCTAGTCACACGAAAAAGCAAGATAATCGCAAGTTGAAAAAAAGTGTTAGAAACATTAAATATAAGATTAGATTAGTCACATTTTATATAAGATTAGGTTAACTTAGGTTTTGCTTGAACCAAGCAGATCCACTAATCAGCAATTATACTATTATCCATGTTTATGTTAAGTAAAACAACAATTAAACACTTGGATAATCCAGCCAAAACACTAACCAAAACCTCTAACAATTCTTAACGAGGAGAATAAATTTCATGGTTAGGGAAAGGAAAAACAAAGATTAATGTATGAATTATGAAAAATACCCATTAAGCATAACTAACAAGAAAAAAACAATCACAAATATCCAGATGCTATAATGCACCTCATCAAAACTGAAAAATAATGAAACTAAATTATTTCAATAACAATCTATAATCAAACCCATCAAAGATCCTGCACCTTTCACAATTGGCCTCCAGATAAGCAATTTGACCAACATAGCACCAAAAAAGAAGCTCCAGATAACAATGGTGATTGGTTTTCCCTGAATATGAATGGTTGTGTTAGAAGGTTATAACTCGATTTAAATCCAACTACTTATGTATCAATGAAAGACTAAACACATATACCACACAACACTCAACAAATGCAATTTTCTTGGAACGAAAATGATTATACCACACTGATCAGGTAAGCACGTCCAGATGAATCATAGACCCAGGACAAGTAGTCTTATAAGATAATTACATCCGCATGACACCGGTGGGTCCAAACAACCTAAAACATCCAGACGGTTCCCTAGTGACCAGACTATACTTAAGCCGAATGCCCGAACATGGTATCAACTACCAGATCACAGGACACTGGTATCATCAAGATACAAAGATGGATTACCACCATAAATTCCATTTATCAATGAACAAGACAACAGTGTCAGCCAAAAACATCATATGCCACACAACAACACAAGCAAATCAGGTCTATAAACAAAGCAATTACTTCTCGGAACAGTCATAATACAAAAATTAGTTGTTTCCCTTATATAACTTGGATGATCATATCATTGAAATGATCTCAAATGTCATGCAGCCAATAAAAATTACTATCTTAAATCAGAAAAATTGTATCTAACATTCAATAGATACGCCAGAAATATGTCAAAATCCCTAACATACTAAAATCATTGCACTAAAAATCGGCATCAAACAATCGAAACTCTATGTAAATCATGCTCGTAAACACACATATCATACGCCAATCGATAGATTAAACCAACTGATTAAGTAATTAACATCAACTTATACATTTATACCCTTTCGAGATGGAGAAATGCAGCATATGCTACCAGAAGTATCGCGCACAGGTATGTCACAATCGGTTTCACAGCACTTCTCCGAGCGATGATATGGTGAGTATCGACGGCGTGTGGCGGAGGAAACTTGTGATTATCATGTGCGTATATGAACCTCGTATTCGAAATTATTGATGGATCCGACATTTTATAAATCAAATTGGAGCTCGTGAAATCGATCATGATCTACATCTTCGGGTGCATATTCGATATGAAGGAACGTTGATAAACCCTAATTCGGTGTAAAACTTCCGGGTTTTTAACTAATTTTCATTTATTTTATTTTTTAAACGACAGATATATTACTCTTGTTGGTAACATATTCGATATTAATCGTACTCGTATATCCCCTTTTAATCGTAACAACACCCCCAACCTACTTAGAAGGAAAATTTTATATCTCAATCCTGATTATTTTGTGATTAGAGTAAGATTTGAACTCGATATTTTTTTATTTTATTTGTCTTAGTATTTCATAGCTTTGGCTCGAAAGTAGGGGTGTCTAAAAAAATAAAAAATGAAACTAACTGAAAACATTTATGCATGTTATACTTTTACAGTACTTACTCCCCGTATCAAAATCGAGTCATGAGATCTCTCATTATGTCAAGACTATTAGTGGTTTCTATTATAAAGAGTGGAGATGAAGTTACACCAGCTCTACGACTACACTTTGTTGTAAGAATGTTGTCATCATTACGTCTGATAAATATGTGATTTTGTTTCGGGTGATAATGTTATCTTAATTAGAATTATTTATTTGTTTTTCAGTTGAGACTGTACCCCCAATGTTTACAGAAGGAAATACATTACTAAAAAAATCAATTGTTACATGTATGTTACATTATCTTAACCAGTTAGATTCTAATGTTTTTTATTTCTAATTAAGTGTTTACTTTTTTAAAATAAATATTTCAAATATTTGTTATCCTCTATCTAAAATGGAACTCGATGAATAATAACGTATGAAATATTATGTATCTATTTCTATTTACATGTGATTGTTGCATTGTATTTTTTTAAAGAAGACGCTAACACACATATTTAACCTATTCCTATTTTACACCATAGTTAATTAAAACCAACTCGTAATTGATAAGCTTGAGTCATTAACCTCAAACGGAATTTAAATATTTTAAATATAAAATAACTTTTTGTTTGATCAACCATCACCTGCTTTTAATTTACAATTACTAATAAAACTATTTTTTAAATATATTGTAATTAAATAAAGATAGAATTACATAAATGATCTATTTGATTTGACATACTGTATATTTCGTCTTCTAAACTTTAAAAATTGTAAAGTTAGTCTAAAATTTTTATGTAGTCATTGCATGTTGCCCTTATATTTTAAAACTACAAAGTTAGTCCATACTTTTATGTGTGTTGTGATTTTTGCCTCTAAAGTTAAATTTAAAAGCTAACCCAAACTTTATGAAATACATAAAAACTGAACGAGATTCATTTTAAAGCCGAAAAATGTAATGAGCGCACAAAAGTTTGAACTAATTTAGACACACGAAAGTTTGAACTAATTGTATATTATTGAATGTTTGGGGATTAAACATGCAATCTGATTAAATCGTAAAGACCATTTAAGTAATTTCCTCTTAATTAAATATCAATAAAACTCAAAGTGCAAACTTATTATCAATAAAACTCAAAGTGCAAACTTAAGCATGTTAATTTATGCATATTTTCCATTTACATATAATGTCTTGTTATAAAACGTTGGTCAGTGCAAAATGAGGACGTTGGATTTTGTTATGGGCTCCTGGTAACAACATTAATTTATCCGAGTCATCAACTCGTTTAGTTGATCGTTTTAAGCACGCTTTCCAAAAAACAATTGAGAGATGCACAATAACACGTGATCAACAAAAAAATTTACTTTTGTATTTTGGCACGTAGACATTTGACCAGTATTCTTTTAGGCATGTAAATGTATGACCTGGACACCTATTATTGTTTACATGATATGATTACTTGAGCATTATCACAAAAACAAAGACTTTAAGACCATGATAGTTGTACCTCGTGTTTCCATTTTAGCAATGTGTAACAAATGTTATATACTAACGAACATTAATGCTAAAGAGTAAACTTGCAACAATTTTACAAATGTTTGGATCAAATTCGTGGACTCAACTTGCAATATGATCAAAAAATGAAGACCATTTATGTAATTTTTTGTTCAATGTATACTATGTTAGATTGATGTATGCTCATAAACACACATATCACACACCAACCGATGATTAAACCAACTAATTAAACAATTAACATCTAATTATACATTTATACCCTTTGGAGATGAAGAAATGAAGCATATGCTACCAGAAGTATCGCGCACAGGTATGTCACGATCGGTTTCACAACACTTCTCCGAGCGATGATATGGTGAGTATCGACGGCGTGTGGCGGAGGAAACTTGTGATTATCATGTACGTATATGAACCTAGTATTTGAAATTATTGATGGATCCGACATTTTATAAATCAAATTAGAGCTTGTGAAATCGATCATGATCTACATCTTGTACATATATATTCGATATGAAGGAACGTTAATAAACCCTAATTCGGTGTAAAACTTCACGATCACGAAGGATTCATGACCCCTTCTCTATATCTTACACACACTCTCTCTATTTCCCGTTTTTTTAACTAATTAATTGGTTTCGTAATTTCATTTCTTAATCTCGACTGCACCCCCAACTTACTGATAAGAATATATATGAGTTATAAAAACTTTATGGCTAAATATTTTTTTCTCAAAGTAAGATATAAACTCAATACTTTTCAATTTTATTTGTCTTGGTATCTCATTTTAATCATTTGGGCTAATGATCACTCGTAAAATTTTGTTTCATTTTTTTTCAAATTAAGTTTTACATGCTTTAGCTTTGTCTTGAAAGTAGGGGTGTTTAAAAAAATGACAGCCGAAAATAACCGAAAACGTTTATTCATTTTATACTTTTACAGTAATTTCTCCTCGTATCAAAATTGAGTCATGAGATCTCTTATTGTGTCAAAACTATTAGGGGACGTTTGGTTTGTAGAATGTTTTGCAAAGGAATTGAAATTAGAATTGGGAATGTAATTGAAATCTTGTTAAAATTAATAACGTGTTTGGTTGATCAGTTTTGAGTGAAATTGGAATTTTAATTTTGAACATTTCATTGGATTGTTAAACATTCTATGGGTAATTGAAATGAATGTGAATTTCAATGAACGAGGGAAAATTTTCTAATTCCAATTTAATCGTTAACCAACTAAACATGATTTTGGATGGAAAATTTTCCAAATTTTTTTTCAGTTCCTGAGAATTCTGTGAACCAAACAGGGTCTTAGTATTTTCTATTATAAAGAGCTGAGATGAAGTTACACAAGCTTTACGACTACACTTTGTTGTAACAAAAACAAAGTTGTTATCTAATTGTATCTACCTATTTGTTTTCTAGTTGAGCCGTACCCCCAACCCCCTCAAGAGGAAACATATTACTGAGAAAACCACTTGGCTCAACTATAATTAATTTGTTTAAAGTGAGATTTGAACCGATGACCTACTCGTATTTACATGCCATATCACCTTACCTTAACCGGTTAGATTCTAATGGTTTTTTTCTAATTATGTGTTTGCTTTTCTAAATAAATATTTCAAATATCTATTATATTGTATCTAAGATGAAACTCGTTGAATAAAAACTTATAAAAATATTATGTGTCTATTTACATGTGATTGTTGCATTGTATTATAAAAAACTAACACATATATTTAACCTATTCCTATATTACACCACTAATCTAACCACCCGAGTGTTACACAGGTTAAAAAATTAAAATAAATATAAATATAAACTATGAATTACTATTTAATATATACACATGTGAAGATGGATTAAATGAATGTGTATACATGTAAACTACATAAAAGGATTAAATACATAAAAAATGATATTAATGTTTACAAATATCTAAAAAAATTATATAAAAATCTTTAACCAGATTCAGCTAATAATTTCTTAAACTTAGAAAACTATCCTTTTAGAATGTTCGCCTGTAATATAAATATAAAAAATAGGAATACATAAAAATATGTTTTATAAGATAAATATTAAAATAATAAGTTAAGAAGTTGATTAGTTGAACAAAACTTTCTCCTTAACAACAATAAACTCAATAGAGTAACATTCTACTCGATTGGTATACATTGTTTGTCTCCGTAAACAAATCATGCGAACCTTGAATGTATAATCGCGGTGTCAAGATCTTTTAAGAACGTTACTTTTAATATTGATGATGTCTTGTTAATCAATATAATTTGATAGTTTATCATTAATGTATAAACCAACATACTTAAATAAAAAAATAAATGAAGAGAAGGTTATGGTCGTAAGACAAAAAATGTCAGCATTAAGGTTTATCATTAAAAACTTAATTTTAAATCCAAGGGTACCTAATATTCTAATTAAATACGTAAGAAAATAAGTTAAAGATAATGAATGTTTATATAATGGAGAAGTAAGAGGAGTTGTTAATGTTGAATAATTATATAATGGTATATAATGCATACAAATATTATACGATATTGTTAAATATAGAATATTTTCAAGCTATTAAAATATAACCAAAAATCTTGGATTGATTGTTATTATTAAAAATTTAAAATTTGTGAAATACATATACTTCGCTTTAATATTTAAATTTTTAGTTTTAAAATTTTAGTTTTGACTAATATAGTTAATTATTTTTAGATAAAATCTTAGATTGAATTGCATATTAAAATTAGAATTTAAAGTTTTTAAATTTCTATTTTAATCATTAAATTGTAAATTCTAATTTTAAAATCCCATTTATTTAGACATTAATATTGTTTAAATAGGATCATCAGTTTCCTTTTATAACCAAATTACTAATAAAATATCATGTGACAATCTTTCTATTTTAATAAAAGGGTAAAAATGTGGGTGACACGTGTCAGCACCACAATCATTCTCATCAAAAGTTTTTCGCCTCTCTCTCTCCTATTAAATAATTACCTTAATTACTATATATTATTTTAATACTTTTAATATTCAATAAATTAAGAAATAAATCTCTTTCTTAATGTTATTTCTAAATAAATTAATATTATTATTAAGTCAATTTTTAAAAAACAAAAAGTAATCAAATTGGGAATTGTAATTAAAAACTTTTTAAAAATGACATTTTTATACGGTTTGTTTTAGAACAAAATATATATTTTTTAAAATAAAAATAAAAACAAAATTTTAAAAAGTTGATATCTCTTTTTTATTATATATAATCATTTTTCATACTTAATTTCAGTCATATTGTATTTTAAAATATTATTTTATAATTAATAATTTATTATATAAATATTTTATTTATTAAACCCGTGAAATACACGGGTTTACTAAAGCTAGTGGTATGTTATAAATGTGTCATGTGGCAACACATTACTTGAAATGGTGCCACATGGCTAAACCCTTTTCATTTATTATATATAACTAGCTTTAGTAAACCCGTGTATTACACGGGTTGAATAAACAAAAATTAATATAATAAATATATTAATTACTAAATGATATTTTAAGATATAATTTGACTGAAATTACGTATCAGAAATAACTATAAATAATAAAATAGTGATATTAATTTTTTAAAATTTAATTTTTAAAATTTTTTCAAAAAGATAAACATTTTATTATAAAACAAACCGTATAAAATATCATTTTTAAAAGTTTTCTTATTACAACTCCTAATTTTGATTACTTTTTGTTTTAAAAGATTTACTTATTAAAACAAACCCATTTTATTTATTATATATAATGTTAGAACTCATGTATTACATGGGTAGAATAAATAAAACATATTAAAATCATTAGTTTTATAAATATTTTATTTCTAGATGTTATTATCCATTTATGAATTAAAAATTTAATGAATATTTAAAAATTATAACACGTAATGAATTAGAAGTTATTACTTTATATTTATCATGCATTAATAAATAATTAAAATAACAGCATTTATATATTAGATATTTAATAGTTTAGTTTACTTATTTACAACAATTATCTTTTAATATAAGAGAGACAAGAAACAAAATATAAATATACTTGTTTTAATATGTTTTAATTAAAAAGGAAAGTCAAATTAATTATTTTTAAAATTTTTGTATTTGTTTATTGTGAGAGAGAGGCGGGAAAATGAATTTTTTGATATGTTAGAGTAATGACACATGTCATTTGATATGCTAGAATGATGATACGTGTCATGAGAAAAACTTATTTTATTATAGGTTATAAATAGTTAATATTTTAAGTCATTAGATTAATGAGTTAAAAGGGATGACCGGCCGGAGGTTTCAGATTCCGGCTAATATTCTTAGAAGAATCACGAAGGTTTTTATCACGAATTCGCCTGAAAAATGCAGCGGTAATGATCTCTCATATTTTTATTCATTCGTATGGTGATATCAATGATCTGTACATCGTCGGGAAGAGAGATAAGCCGGTAATCGTTTCGGATTTGTCTCATTCCTCGATGTTAAAGATGGTAGGGAATTGATTCGTCAGATTTGTAACGCAAGGATTGGAGATTGTTGGTTGATCGCTAACATAGCAAGATTTACGCTTGAAAAGGGTGAAATACGATCGGAACCAGCGGTTTCTAACAGGCAACATGTTAATATCAAGAACAAGTCTCCGGTAAAAGATGTCAGACCAACGGGTAGGACAACGGCTTCGTTCTTTAATGGATCACGATCGTTTTCGGATACTCTCACCGGTAAAAGGGATGGGAAGTCTATAATGATTGATAACGAAGTTAATGCTTATAAGGATTTGCTTGGTAAGGCGTTGGTGGCACGGATGTTTGATCTAGACGCTTTAAGAAGTATACATGTGATTCTAAATGATATTTGCCCTGACACGGGTAAGGTCCAATATCTCGGGGGTTTATCCATTCTTATTTCGTTTGAGGATGAGGAGGTGGCGTCCTCGGTACTTGAAGCTGCTAAAAAGTTGTGTAACAGATTCTTCACTATCGATCTTTAGGAGGGGCAGACGTTCAGGTTTGAAAGGCTTGCTTGGCTTAAGTTAACAGGCCTCCCCCTACATTTGATTACAAGTGAGGTTATAGATGTTGTCAGAAGTTAGAAAGTTTAGTATTTGGGTTGCGGAAGAGAACGGCGAATGGGTACCTGAATTCTATATGGTTTCCTCTACTACTTCGGATCAGGAAGTTGGTCAGGAGGTTATGCATGAGATGGAGGTTAATTCACCAACCGAGGATCCCGATGGTGTTTAGGGTGGGGATGTTACCGAAGATGTCGATGTTGTTCAGGGTGGGGTAGCTGCCGGAGATGTTTGATCGATTCTGGAGGACAATTCCAGTGGCCAGTTTCATGTAGCGGGATTAGGGGAGATAGTTTGGTAACTCCTGTTTTGGTGGAGGAAATCTCGAAGAATAATAATGAGGCAATCAACGATAATTTGGAAGGTTTTATCCCTGGAAACCTCTTCAATTTTGAAAATAATGTGCAATCCGACATGGATAAAGTTGACATTGGGACTATTATTAACAAGAGAAAAAAGAAGTCAACTTTGGTCAATATGGGCCAGCCCAATCCGGCCTATTCAAGTAGCTTAGAGAAAACTAAGGTTGGTAAGAAGGTCAAGTGTGATGATGATATTTTTGGGCTAGATAATATTTTGGGCATCGATAATGAAAGTGGTATTGGTGTTAATTTGGCTCATCTGATGTCTAATGCTTTGGATCTACACACTCCCCCTGTCATAAAAAACTATGGTATTTCGTCACCTTCCGTTACTCCTAATTGTTGTTTGGCGGACAAGATGGTGGAGTCCATGAATAACGAAGTGGAAGCTACTATTGCATTGGGTAAGAAATTTGGTGTTCAATTACAAGACTCTCACAAGTTGATTCAGGATTCGATTGTTATTGAAGGTGTACAAGGAGGTAATGTATGAATTGTCTCTATATTAATATTCGTGGGGTTGGGACTTCTAGTAAGCGGGTTGGATTAAGAAGATTAAACAATTACATGGGATTTCATTTATTGGTATGCAAGAGACGATGGTTAGTAACATATCGCTTGATTTGGTTTTTTCTTTCTAGGGTGGAGTGGGGTTCGACCATGAATGTGTTGATGTTGCTGGTTATTCCGAGGGTTTATTGTGTGTATGGGACCCTAATGTTTTTATAAAGAGCAGGTTATAAAAGATCGGTATTTTCTTCATGTGGCGGGTTCCTTTTTGGCCGACTCTTTGAGGTTAAATCTTATAAATGTTTATGCGCCACAAACGAATGTAAAATAAATATATGGGAGAGAATTAATAATCTTATTAGCTCGAATCAAGGTTGGTGGATAGTTTTTGGTGATTTTAATGCGGTGAGAGACCGGGATGAAAGAAAAAACTCGAATTTTGATCCGGTATGCGCTCGTAATTTTAATGACTTTATCGATGAAGCCGACTTAATAGAATATAATCTGAAGGGGTTTAAATTTACATATATGTCCAGTAGAAGAGGGGTGTGCAAGTTTAGTAGAATTGATAGATTCTTGGTGTGTGAAAATGTTTTTAAAAAGTGGCCTAACGCGTGCGTTCGGGCTATAAATAGAGACTTGTCGAATCATTCCCCTTTGTTTTCTTCGAATAAAGATTCCAACTTTGGCCCTAAACCCTTTAGAATGTTTGATTCTTGGCTGGAGAGACCCGGGTGTACCGAGAGTGTTCATTCGGTTCTTACTGGTTGGATTAATAGAGGGAAAGCAGATTTGAATTTGCTTCAAAAATTGAAAAGGCTCAGACAAGTTTTACGAGAATGGTTCGGAAAAATCAATGACAAAGAAGATGAGGATGTGGCTAGATGGCGAAAAGAAAAAGAAGATCTTAAGGTCCAAATGGAGAATACTGAGTTGGATGTTGCAGACTTATGGATTTTGACTGAATGTAAAAAAGCTATTGAAGAGGTTGAGATGTTTAAGGCGCGAGATGTTCGGCAAAAATCGTGTGTTAAATGGGCAACGTTGGGTGACGAAAATTCTACCTTCTTCCATAGTGTTGTCAACAGAAGGAAGGCGCACAATTCGATTTCGGGTATCATGCTTAATGGCAAATGGGTTACAAAGCTGGCGCTAGTCAAGAGGGAGGTCTTAGAGATTTTTTAGAAAACTTTTCAAAGAACAAACACACTTTCGGCAGGCTCTGTCTTGTCCAGATATTAACAGAATTGGTGATATGGATGGTGAGGCTTTGGTTGCTCCATTTTCCAGATAAGAAATCAAATACGCGGTATTTGATTGTGGCTCGAATAAATCCCCGGTCCATACGGGTTTAACTTTGGTTTTGTCAAGCGTTTTTGGAGCTTTTCGAGGAAGACTTTTTTAATATCATGTCTGAGTTTCATTCTTCTGGTTCAGTTAGTCCCGGCTACGGGTCATCCTTTATAACGCTTATTCCAAAGACCATTTCTCCCGTGGGGCTTAAAGATTACAGGCCTATAACTCTTGTTGGGATGATTAGTAAGGATATCTCTAAAATCCTTGCTAATCGTCTTAAAAAAGTTATGGGTAAGGTCATCTTCGAGTCTCAATCGGCCTTCCTTTCTGTGCGTTTTATTCTTGATGGCCCTCTTATGGTTAACGAAGTATTGGATTGGTTGGAGAAAGAAATAGAAAGGCTTTTTTTGTTAAAAATTGATTTTGAGAAGGCCTATGACAATGTCAATTGGCACTTTTTGATTTCCATTTTGTCACAAATGGGTTTTCCTCCTTTGTGGTGCTATTGGATTAATGGTGTATTCAACTCCTTTAAAGCTGTGGTTTTGGTAAACGGATCGCCAACTTTTGATTTTAGATGTGAGAAGGGTCTTCGCCAAGGAGATCCGTTATCCCCTTTTCCCTTTTTGATTATGATGGAAGCCCTTTCTTGGCTTTTGGAGAAAGCTAAACTTCTTGGCATTTTTAAAGGAATTGGTTTATCGAATGATGATATGGTTTTAACCCATTTGGTCTACGCAGATGACGCGCTTATATTGGGAGAGTGGTCAAAGGATAACATACGAAACATTGCTAGGTGCTTCGCATCTTCTACTTGTGTTCGGGGCTTCGTATTAATATTCATAAGTCTAATATTTATGGGGTTGGTATGGAGGACTCGGAGGTGGATGAGATGATGTATTTCCTAGGTTGTAAAAGTGGCAGTATTCCTTTTAGCTATCAAGAATTCAAGTTGGCGCTAAAATGAACAGTATAAGCAATTGGGATCCGGTCGTTGAAGTCATTAAATCCCGCCTTGCTTCTTGAAGGCTAAAACCCTTTCGATAGGAGGTCGCCTTATTCTCATAAAATCGGTTCTACAAAGCTTACCTGTTTATTATCTCTCCCTTTACAAAGCTCCTAACATGGTTTTGGAAGCTATGGAGTCTATTATGAGACGTTTTTTGTGGGCGGGAACAAACGAAGAAAAGAAAATTCCTTGGGTTGCTTGGGATGTAGTTACTACCCCGAAAAAATTGGGAGGTTTAGGGGTGTCTAAATTACAAGATGTCAACAATGCGCTTCTTTTAAAGTGGACTTGGCGTTTTAAAAAGGATGGAGATTGCTCATGGAAGAGATTTATTATGGGTTGTCATGGGACGAGTAGACCATAGGCTATGTTACCGTGTAGCGTTTCGTCTAATGGGTGTTGGAAACTTTGTTAAAGTGGGAGATATTCATACTCCTACAGGTTCAACCCTTAACTCCTGTTTTGTTGCCGAACTTGGGGTTGGTAACACTATTAATTTTTGGGGTGACATATGGTTAAGAGATAAGCCGCTCAGAATTGTCTATCCTAACCTTTTTAGACTTGAGAAAAGCAAATGGGTCAAGGTTTCAAATCGGATTCGGGTTGAAAATAATACTAAAATCCTAGAGTGGGATTAGCGCTCGGAACCGTGTTCGCTTGAAGAAGTTGCTGAACTGTTCCAGCTTCTTAATGACATACATGAATTCAATTGGAAAGGAGGAGTGGATGGTTGGAAATGGAGACATGAAGTCGATGGGTTGTTCACAGTCAGATCGGCTAAAAGCCTTCTTTCCAATAACGAGAGGAATGCTCAGATTTCTATCATTAAATGGAAGGTTTGGGTACCATTAAAATGCAAGGTTATGGTATGGAGAGCCGCTCTCTACCGTCTCTCAACAATCGCAGAGCTTATAAAGCGTGGTGTGATCCCACAGAATTTGTTATGCAACCTTTGCCAAATTTAAATTGAGACGGCTATTCATCTTTTTACTGGGTGTGCTTTTGCGCAAGAAGTATGGTATAGAATTAAAGCTTGGTGTCGGTTAAGTCCTAGTTTCCTGTTTGATATTTCGGATGTCTTGAAAATCCTGGAGTTACAAACAACGACCAAAAAAGCGAGACATGTTTTGAGGGGAGTCATCTATACCACATTGTGGGCTATGTGGAATGAACGTAATAACCGTATCTTCAACAACAAGTGTTGGAGGCCTATTGAGGTAGTAGAGACTTTGAAATCGACAACATACTTTTGGATTTGTAATAGGTCTAGATGGAAAGATGTTAATTGGAAAAACTGGTGTGTGTATCCTCTGGAGTGATGTATTTTCGTTTGTGTGCTTGTAGGTTCTCGCTTTGAGGTCTTTTCGAGTTGTTTGAATGAAGTTTTCTTTAAAAAAAAGATAGTTAATTAAAACCAACTCGTAATTGATAAGCTTGAGTAATTAAACTCAAACGAAATTCTACCATTTTAACTTTAAAATAGCTTTTTGTTAGATTAAACCATCACATGCTTTTATTTACAATTACTAATTACTATTCTTTAAATATATTGTAATTAAATAAATATAAAAGTACATAAGTGATCTATGTGATTTGCTCTTATTGAATATCTCGTCTTTTAGACTTTAAAAATTATAAAATTAGTCTAAAATTTTTATGTAGTCATTATATGTTTGGCCCCCATATTATAAAATTACAAAGTTAATTCAAACTTTTATATATGTGTTGTGTTTTTTACCTCTAAATTTAAATTTAAAAGTTAGCACAAACTTTATGAAATACATAAAAACTGAATGAGATTAATGTTAAAGATGAAAAATGTAATGAACACACAAAACTTTGAACTAATTTTACTCACAAAAGTTTAAATTAATTTTGTATTATCAAATGTTTAGAGATCAAACATGCAATCTGATTAAACCATAAGGATCATTTATGTAATTTTCTCTTAACTAAATATCAATAAAACTTAAGTGCAAACTTAGGCGTGTTAATTTAAGCATGTTTTCTATTTACATATAATGTCTTGTTATAAAATGTAGGTCAGTGCAAAACGAGGATGTCAGGTTTTGTTATGGGCTCATGGTAACAACATTAATTTATCAGATTCATCAACTAATTTAGTTGATCGTTTTAAACATGTTTTCTAGAAAACAATTAAGAGATGCACGAGGACAACACGTGATCAACAAAAAAAAGCATTTATTTTTGTATTTTGGCACGTAAACAGTTGACCAATATTCTTTTAGGCATTAAATTCATGATCTATACCATTTCATTGTTTATATGATATGATTACTTCAGTATTATCACAAAAACAAAAACTTTAAGACCATGATAGTTGTACCTCGTATTTCCATTTTAGCAGTGCGTGACAAATGTTATATGCTAACGGACATTAATGCTAAAAAATAAACCTGCAACAATTTCATAAATGTTTGGATCAAATTCGTGGATTCAACTTACAATATGATCAACGATAAAGACCATTCATGCAATTTTATCTTCAATGTATACTTTTTTAACAAGCTTAATTTATAATTACTAGATACCTTTTCCCATGTGCTTGCGCATGAAACTCCACAAAGTTCAACTCAAATATCAAAACACAAACACAAAAAACATATTGTAACAACTATTCAAATATTTCAAATTAACATCTCCAGAATTTAAATTTACTAAATGAATTTTTGTATAAATTCATCTTAAGCAATTTTATGGTCTAATAAACATTTCTTACATACGTTTGTGGTGGGTTATTACATGTAAGGTATGTGTTCTTTTGACAAATTTAGGTGATGCTAGTAGTAATGATTCAGAGGCACCATTAGAATATAAAAACATGAATTTGGAGTTTTGATACTCTAAAATTTTAAAGAATATCTTGAATCAATAAAAAGATAGGGCTCTTCTCATAATCATTCATAAAAACAAGCTCTTTAGTGTAATCAAATGTGAGGCTTTTTCATCATATCATATGCATAAGAATGAAGTATAATCACCTTAATGAAAAAAAAAACACAATGTAAATGCAAATATCACAATTGATTCTCTTTATGATTCGAACTTTGTTATTCTACAAAACCCATAAAGGTCATATTTCTTCATTAAACCCAATTAAAAAAACACACACACACAAGTATACGTCTTATTGATCCTTAATTCCCTACAATCAACCTAAATCTATAAAAATAAGCTTCCTTCGATCCAATCCGATAGAACCTGAAAAAGAAGATAATCGACCCAAATCAAGATAAGCTATCATCCGATTACAAGAACACTAGTGTCTGGTAATATAATACTTGTGATGCAAACAAGCGAACAAATTATGGTTTAATAAACCTTTCTTACATATGTTAAGGTGAACAATTTCATGGTTAAAGCCTTAAAGTGTGAAGATGAAAGGTGTTGGTCAAAGAATAAGACAAAAAAAGAACACGACGAAAGTGGTACCATAGCTAAGAGTATAAAATTATATAGATTAGTAATTAATAACTAATATTATATATTATAATATATATATATATATATATATATATATATATATATATATACATATAACATTAAATAAAGGTCAAAACATTATAAAAGTGAAACAAACGTCATTGCATATGTATACCACACTCATAGCCTCCTCCCACCTTCTTCCACCGCGATTGACTCATCACCACCGTCCCCATGAATCCCACCACCGTCGCCGGCGCCGGCGCCACCGCCACCACCACCGCCGACGGCCGCCACCTCCCCCTCCTGAACCTCTCAAAGCTCCTATCACGAATGGACACCGTCCACCGTTTCCTCTCCGATTCACTCACCACCAACGCCACCATCGAACACTCTCACATGGAGATCATCTCCCACGAGATCACCTCCGCCATCAAAGAAGTGATCATCAACGTCACCGCCCTCATCTCCAATTCGAAACCCCAACCCCCAAATCGTAATTTGCCCTCATCAAGTTTGAATCTTGGTGCCAAAAACGGTCCGAAAGATGGGATCGATTTAGGGTTTCCGAAAACAGAGGATGTGGAGCAAGAAACTGTTGGTGATTTGGATATCGTTGAGCTTGATGCTGTTGAGCTGCTAGCGGAACACTTGCATTTCTGTGAGTTTTGTGGTAAGGGTTTCAAACGTGATGCGAATTTGAGAATGCATAAGAGGGCTCATGGGAATGAATTCAAGACGCTAGAGGCGTTGTCGAAACCGGAGAAATCGATGATCGAATCGGAGTCGAATGGAGGTAGGAGGAGGAGGTTTTCATGCCCTTTTGATGGTTGTATTAGAAACAAGCATCACAAGAAGTTTAGACCATTGAAATCTGTCATCTGTGTGAAGAATCACTTCAAAAGGAGTCATTGCCCTAAAATGTACTCCTGCAACATATGCCACAAGAAGAATTTCTCAGTTCTTGCTGATTTGAAGACCCATTTGAAGCATTGTGGGGAGACAAAGTGGAAGTGTTCATGTGGGACTAGTTTCTCTAGGAAGGATAAACTCTTTGGGCACTTAGCTTTGTTTGAAGGGCACATGCCCGACGTGCCCGAGGCCGAGACGGAGGTGGCGGCAGTGGAGGATGATGGAAAGGGGAAAGGGGTGGTGGTGGTGGTGCCGCCGCCACCGGTGGAGAATGCAGAGGGTGTGAAGGGGATGGAATGGGTTGATGATGATGACATTTTGTTTGATGGATTGGGTTCGATTCGTGATGATGATTTTCGCGTCGAGGATCTCCTTGGTGCTGCTGGTTCTTTTGATTGGGATTTGTAGGGCTTTTAAGGTATATATGTGATGCTACATGAATCTTGAATTCTACTGTATAAGTTGAAATAAAGTTAGGTGCTTTATGATGCTTTTTGTTGCCTGTGTACTCTGTTAGATTGATGTATGCTAATCTGTTTTGTTATTGATCAGATTAATCTGTTTTGTCTACTGGGGTTTTTGGTAGTTTGATCTGTTTGATGTTTGGGTTTATTTGATATACTGATATGACGAGAATCAGGGTGAGTTTCATACCCGTAGTTTGAATCCTTTTCTAGTTGCAGGTGAAAACGTTGGTCGTATGGCGAGATGTTAATCATATTTTGGCGTTCGTGTGCTCTCACTTCTACTCGCAGGTAAAAACGTCTAAAACCTGCTCTTGACAATATAGATTTCTTGGAGACTGAATATAGTAGGATGAGTTTGAACTTTAGGTTTTTGATAATTGTTTACTGCTTTTAGTATCTGATATGGTGATATAGATGTATAAAGAAATTAGAACCAGTTGTTTCTCATTTTTTATTTTTTTAGTTGTTATATGGTGTGAACCTCGTGAACTTGTGCTAATATTGTGACACCTTAGGCATATCTTATATCGTTTTGTAGGAGGCTGTCTAGTTGATACTCGTGATAGGGCTTCTCTCATGGCTTGAAATAGAAGGGTATACCTTAAAGAGTATAGTCGAAACCATCGCCAATTCTTCGACCTTTAATGTAATAGATCGGGTTGCTGATGAGGGTGTGATGTGCCTCAAGTTCTTGTAAGAAAAGGCTCACGATTAGGTGATTCACATGGCGAATGAGGTCGAAACAAGGCGTTTGACTTGTGTAGAATGCTTTCGAAATTCATGTTTTTGACATCTGATTCTCTAAGCATGAAAATCTATTTGATTTGGTGGAGTAGTGTTTTTCCATATGACTGCATGTTTTACGACAGTTACTAGCTACACTACAGTTGTAACTTGTGTAGTTGTAATTGGGCCTGGGGTTGGGTTTGTTGAGCCCATGGTTTTGGCCCAAGTCTTTCTAAAGGAAAATGGTCCTCTCCATGAGCACTTCTCTCTGTCTCTGCTAATTAACATATACATACTGCATACAACATAAGTTTTATCTTTTTTATATTTTCTAGCAGGTCGGAAGGTCGTTCTCGAGGCTTTTGAATACACAATATGTGTAGCATGTCGATCCATCAACCCACTCAACCAACCAACCAACCCATTCGTGACTTGTGTCACACATTTACAACTTGATTACAATCCATCAATTTCGTTTAGATAAATTGCTTAAATGGATCATGTTCCTGTTACTTGATTTTAATTGTGTTCGGATTAATGTTGATGTATTTGAAGTTTGAAACATACAAATATTTAGGTGGTGTTCGGGTTCAATGATTTAACCTGTTAATCTGACTTGATTGACAGCCCAAGTTAAAATTGGGGACTTGATTATGTAATTATAGGCGCAATTATGTGTCTTTTAAGCTTTTAAATTAAAACCCAAGTTCTATATAGACAGTTTACAATTTACAATTTCCTTAGAAGTGTACCGGTTTTATATAAGTGGAATTCTTGTTTTGATATGTAGTAAGTGACCCTTTTGGGACTACTGGCATAATCATACCCAAATGATAATGAATGTTAAGCTCGATGGAGCTCGGGCTTGTGCTTGACCCTTCCGAGAAAAGACTTGGTGTTAGGTCCAAACAGTTCACTTGTAAATATCGACATCACTTCAGTTTCTTGATCCGAGTAACTTTTGTTATCATATACTTATCGAGTTCTTAAATCCCTACGCAACATACCTTTAAACGATGTGCAATGTACGTGTATCCAATGACGTACCTTTATAATGATTAAGGGTTTATATGGAACTGTATATAGTTTCTTATCTTGGCTTGTACAATACTTAGAGGTTGTTTGGTTCGTAAAATATTTTGCGAAGAAATTGAAAATAAATTGAAATTGAATTTTGCTAAAATTAATAATTTGTTTGGTTGGTCAATTTTGAGACGAATTAAAATGTTAATTTTAAACATTTCATTAGATTGTTGAATATTCTATAGGTAAGTGAAAATCATATGAAACTCTGTGATTTTTCAATTTCAATTTTAATTCCATTTGTGACCAACCAAATAAGATTTTGAATGATATATTTTTTTTAATCTCAATCACAACTTTTGAAAATTTTGTTAACCAAACATTAAGTGCCTATGAGTCAATGGTAGATACTTCCTAGGTTGCCTTTAACCAAAGGTGTAAGTGCCTTTAGGCAAAGAGGTGCCTTTAGCGTTAAATTGTTTCAATAGTTTTAGGTGTGCATTTAGCATTAGTTATTTTAAATTTAGTGTTGTTTATGATTACTTCTTCCTGCTTTTTTATAGTAATATATTTTGTTCTGATATATGTTATGATGTCATGACATTTACTATGTACGATACTAGTTTTTTTTGTATATTTTTTATGTCATGTGAAAAAAATACGTTTTACTGAGTCTAAGGTGTCTCTGAGTGCAACCTTTTTAACCTCCGAGATTAAGGTAATGTTTGTCTTCCTCTCATGTTAGATCAGTTTTAAACTAAACATAACCTTTTTGTTGATCGGCATATAACAAATGCAGAATCTAAGTTAATTTTTACTATCAAACACACAGATAATACTTTTAATGTAAAATGACAAAGAAAATTATTTTAAAGTATTCACTTGATAATATTCACTGATTACAAAAGAGCAATAACAAAAGGATGCAAATGGGCAAAACTAGCTAACATTATAATTATACAAGTGTGAGGTATTTATACTATAAAAGCTACATTATGGAACAAATCCTGATTATCTATTCTAGGTTTAGGATCAATGAAATGTTACAACATTGATATACATATTATGACATTCCACAAATATGCATTACTATTGGTTACAAAGACCAGAAAATCAACATAATTAAATATCAACAGTTGTAGAGTTATGTTGTCATCATTACTTTTCGGTATTGAAAGTCTTGTCCAATACAGCAGTGAATCAACAGATCTTCATCAGCATGTCCAAAAGTGTTGATTCTCATAAGTTAAGTGCCTAATGTTGCATTTCAACATTCAGAATATCAACACATAACTTTAAGTATAAGTAGTTTCATCCTTCGTGTCATAATAAAATAATTTTTTTTGAACGGCAAAGGAATAATTTTTAAACCCAGTCACCCGGTAAACCCATTCCAAGGGAAATCCACCACCTAAAGACCCACTGTGGTAAAACTCTTGGCCCAATAGAAGTATATTGCACCTAGTGAGACTCCAACCCATGATCTCCACTTTAAAAAATCATAAAGTGACTTCTCCTAAACCACTTGATCTAGGACTCATTAGAAAGTCATAATAAAATTTTAACTACTAAAATTATGAATCTAGTTAATAGGTTAAGAACAAAACAGAGCCGGACAAGAATAAAACAAAAAACGATGATTTGCATGCATGCATGGTTTGTGTGGCGTTTTAGAATATTCATATTCACCACGTTTATATGTTGTATAATATAAAATATTTACATGCTTAGTAAAAAAATCCATTTCAAAAAACATACACATTAGGTCAATGATTGTGTTTGTTTCTGTATAACTCTAGTATTTTCGTAAAATCCACATTATAACCATAGTTTGTTTGGTCAATATATTTCACAAATGATGCTAGAAGTTTTGTTAACTTTGGAAGGTAAGCTCAAACGGGTCGATACAATACATGACACAATAGTTTAACACGGTATGACATGAAGAAACATACTATAAAGTTATGTTGAAAAGGTCGATCGGTCAAAACTCATTAACCCGTCAATCTGTCGATGCGATACGATTGACACCATTTTTGATTGACACTATTTTTGTTAAGCCGTTCATCACTAATAAAGCTTATATAATGATCAAACTAATTTATGTTCACATAAATCATATCAATATTATATGGGAGTTGATTATACAAAATTAATATTATATGGTAGTAAATTATATAAAATGACCTATATAAGTAATTTTCTTTTTCCAACCTTTATTTCACTAATTACACTAATCAACCTTTATATATGTGCTTTATTTCATATTTGGTCTTTTATTCTAACAAATGTTAGTTTACGTCGTTAAGTTAAGTCATGTGGTTATCATATGGGGGTATATGTAAGAAAACATACATATAGAATAATCCAAAAAAGTCAATGTATTATGAAAATATGATTGGTAAAATGTTGAGATCGATAGTACACCTTAATCAAAAAAATGATTGTATCGTATAAGTTATATGTCATTAATAAACTTAATTTGTTGTTCAAAAAAATATAATAAACTTAATTCATAAAAATTAAAAACAAGCCACATAATTTATATGCTTTTCATAATCATATGATAAATAATTTTTTTAAAACTAGTATTCTTATTTGAAATAAAACATGTAATTTCACATGAATTGCATTTAAATTATATATATAAAGTTTATTATTGATACTTAAATCATATGATACAATAAGTTTTTATATATCTACTTTGAAAAAGGTGATGATAAGAACATACAAAATTTGTTTTGTATTTTTCTAATAAATTCACGTAGGTCACATTCAAATTTCTATGTATTACGTTTATTATTGATAATTAAATTATACACAATGATAAATTTTTATAGAAATAGCTTTAAAAGAGTGATGATAAAAATATATAAAATTTGTTTGAGACTTTACTTGTCAGTCTCGATGTATTACTGGTTATATTTTCTTTATACGTTGATTCGTTTTTGAATTATACCGTTTGGATATTTTTTACACATATACCCCAATGTGATAATCATGTAACTTAATTTAACGATACAACCACATACATAAAAATTATATATGTTACAAAAATAAATGTTATTTTGTGTAATTTACTCTATTATATAGCTAATACTAAACTAAGATCATTTCTAATACACATTTATTGTCTTTACTGGGAAATAAGACATACGTGGCAAATAAATTCTAATTTTCTAACTTGCATAACTGTTTCATAATAAATAAATATTAAGTTTTGTTCTAGCATCACTAACTTTCTTAGCTTACTAAACTCAAAAGTAATAATTTTTTACCAAAAGAAAACTGAAATCATTTAAAATTATTTATTAAATTTTAACAAGTGAATAGATATATTAAAAAAAACTCTTTTCACCTGTTTACAAGTTGACATATATATTTAAAAGTATAATAACGAAAGTTGACAATGTCAATATCATGAATCAATTTTTTTAACTCTTTTTTTGTTTCTAACACATGTTCACAAGTTTCTTCAAATAATTATTATTATTGCTATTACTGTTAAATTTTATTTCATCGATACACATAATAACAAACCTAAATTATTTAAAAGTATAATAAGGAAAGTTGACAACGTCAATATCATGAATCAATTTTTTTGAACTTTTGACTTATTATTATTATTGTTGTTTCTAACTCATGTTCACAAGTTCCTTCGAATAATTATTGTTATTGCTATTACTGTTAATTTTTATTTCATCGATACACAAGCAGACAGAGTGATAACAAACCTAAATTATACACAAATTAAACATCTAAATCGACATCGGGTACTCGTTTCTAGTTAACTAAAATGTATATTTGTGTTTTCTCTTAACTAGAGACGTGTTGTGTGTTTCATCAAATGAAGGCATAGAAAAAGATAAGGTCGACTGATGTTACAACCAAGAAATACCTCTTTCAAATCATAATACAACGATTTTTTAACTTTTTTTTTCTAATTTCATCTTATTTGTTAATTTAATTAGATATTTAAGGTGTATTTATCTTGTTGTTATAAAAAAATCAAAAGAATGTATCTATAAACTACATAATATTACCATACTTAGGATTCAAAAGTAAAACCAAATATTAATATTAAGCGGTATATTTCAAAAAGAACAAATTAATGATATATATCTTAATAACTGCACATTAATCTACATAAATGTGACAATTCATTGGTAAACGTATTATATAGCTCAAAACACACTTATTTCCACGAGGTAGCATAATAATATATGTTTTTCCTTTCTTTTTTGAAACCATATTTACTTATTATTATAATAATTATCTTTTGAACAGCACCCATTTTATCAGTGTCTTCTTCTGCACAACCTCTCTCTCTCTCTCTCTATATATATATATATATATATGCACACCAAAACTTCTTCTTCACTCTTTTAGTTCTTCATAAGAATTCATCATTGCAAGAAGTTGCAGAAGCTCAAGAACACAAGAATGAGTGTTTCAAAGTTTATAAAATGTGTCACTGTTGGTGATGGAGCTGTTGGGAAAACTTGTATGCTCATCTGTTATACCAGCAACAAATTTCCTACTGTAAGTATATATATTTTTATTTAAACTTTTTGAGAAAAAAAAAACTATATCAGAATACCCTTTATTTTTCTAGAATCTTAGCTTGCTTATTCTGGTTAGAACTTCTTGTACAACTTCCATTGCAGAAACTACAAGTCACTATAGCATCATGCTGTCATTACATGTGTGTTTGCTGATTATAGTTTTTTTAGACTTTGTAAATGTTGATTTAGTGTTCTTATTGTGACTTGTGTGTTAGACTTAATTTGTACAACTTCCAATCTGCAAAGTACAACTCACTACAGCATTGTTACCTTTGTTTTTTGCTAATTACAATTTCTGGGTTGTTATTATATGTACTACTATTCACTAACTTGTTTAGATACTATTTTAAAGATTTTAAGTTTTTGCTAATTACAATTTGTGGGTTGTTATTGAAACACTTTTTAAAGATTTTAACTAAAGATTGAATCTTTTTAGCTCTGTTTTCTTATACATGTTTTGTTTTTTTACAGGATTATATTCCCACAGTTTTTGACAATTTCAGTGCTAATGTGGCTGTTGATGGAAACATTGTTAACTTGGGGTTATGGGATACTGCTGGTAATTTCATAAAAGTTCAATCTTTATAATCTTTAATGAGTTTATTTAACATTCTTTTTCTAGGTAATTACTAATTATTGTTATTTATTTATTTGAATTCTTGGACATGAATTAGTGTAGTAATTTAGGATCATATATGGATTTTTCAAATAAAATATAGACACATTCCAAGTAGTTGGTAAAAAGTATTATTTCTAAAAACATTGAGCGATGTCTAATCATGTGAGAGGTAAATCAAGCTTATCGAGCAGTGGGTCTAACTCATGTTATTTTAAAAAACTTATAGGAAAAATAAAACCTTGATGAACTCAGACGAAAAGGGTTCAACGACTCCTTTGGTTCCGCATCTGGAACCAATTGATCCAACAACACAAGAATTTTATTGTTGGCGCGTGTTGGTGTACTTTTTACTTGTAATTTTTTTTTGTGATTTAAAGGTCAAGAAGATTATAGTAGATTAAGACCACTAAGCTACAGAGGTGCAGACATATTTGTGTTAGCTTTCTCTTTAATAAGTAGGGCAAGCTATGAAAATGTCCTTAAAAAGGTACACTTTGTTTAGTGCTCTCTCCTTTTTATAAATTTTGAATATTTATGTTGGTCATTTCAAGTTTCAAAATTGGCTTTTTTGAATAAGAACAATAGTGCAAGCTATGAAAATTACTAAATTAGCATCAGTTTGACTTTAAGAGTCAAAGAAATTAGATTTTAACTTTAAAATTGATCAGATATCTCGTTTTGGCGAAATAAACGATAAGTGCATGTCTTTTTAAGATGTGGTATCTTGAATATTAAAAAGAGAAGAAAAGACCCATAATCATATTGGATTTTGTTAACTTTGTTAACAAGTTAGAGTTTGTTTGACTCTTCAAAGTCAAACATGTTCATTTGTGATTTCAGAAATCAGAAAAAAATGCTATAGTTACATAGCAAGAAACGTGAGTTACACTTTCCTCTATGTTGTATTTTCTTGAATCTTGAAAAAAAAGTAAGTTGAAAATCTTTTCTATCTACTGTTTCTTCCTAATTTAGAGTTGATTTGACCTATTTGAAGTCAAATGGTTGGATTTTAGCTTTCAAAACATGTATAAAATTTTAACGGGGTGTCATATTTCTACATTATTATGTCTTTAATCTTTAATAGGAAGAACATCCACATAATCGAGTTGAATCTATTACTTTTGCATAAATTATAGTCAATTTGAACTTAGACAGTAAAACATATTACCCTTTTATATCAATATGAACTATTTTCATTATGCCAACTCTATTACAAATGTCAATTTACAAAGTCAACTTTGACCATTCATACAGTGGATGCCTGAACTTCGACGATTTGCACCAAATGTTCCAGTAGTACTCGTCGGCACAAAATTAGGTACAAAATTATTGTTGATATACTCGTGTTATATTGTTATATTTTAGTTCATTCATCAAGTAAGCATCAAGGACTGTTTTAATTTCGGTTTCTGCTTTAGATCTTCGCAGCGACAAGGGATATTTAGCTGATCATACAGGTTCTAATGTGATTACATCTGCACAGGTATTAGATCATTAATCTTTTAGTTGTATTTTTAATGAAAGTAGCTTACTTATATATTTATTTATTTATTATTTTTATGTTTATTAGGGTGAGGAATTAAGGAAACAAATTGGTGCAGCTGCTTATATTGAATGCAGCTCAAAAACTCAACAGGTTGAATAAATGAAACAAAAAATTCTTTTTTTTTGTTTAAAAAGTTTACTATTTTACAATTAAATTTAGAACTAAACTCGTTTTTTTTTTTGTTTTGTTCGATGATTATTAGAATGTGAAAGCAGTTTTTGATACCGCCATTAAGGTTGTTCTTCAACCTCCGAGGCGTAAGGAAGTGATGAGGCAAACAACGCGTAAAACTTCTGGTTGTTCTATCATGTAAGTATTATCATCTAGGATGGTTTCAACTAAACAACTAAATATTTAACAACCATCAAGAATCATTTATTCAGCAGTGAATACACATATATACACTGATCAATCATATATAATTTGTTTGTAGAATTATTAAAATATCATAGTGTATTCACTGGTGCATAAAATGGTTCATACTGGTTCCTACATATTCAATAGTTTTGATTTGAATGCACCACTTTTTTTTATCTCCTATTAAACTTGTTTAAAGTTTTAAATTATCAAAAAGAAACTAATGGGGTGTTTTGGATGTGTGTTTTTCTAATTACAGAGGCATTATGTGTGGTGGTTGGGCTACTTAGGGGTGGATTGGAGCTTATGATGTTGGTTTATCAATTTTCTGGTTGCCTGTTTTGAAGGATTTGTGTGAATGTTGTTAGTCGTAGATTATAATAGTGTGGGGTGTTTTTGCTACTCGTTTCTATGAAATTTGTATGAATGTATGTAATCTATTGACCTGTGGTGGTGAATCGGTGCATGTTTTCTTCGATGGTGGTTGTTCGATCCTAGCCGCCGCCAGTCACCAATATCGCCACCACTATTGACCATCATCGTTGATCAAAGAGTTTTTTCAAGTTTGTCTTGGTAGATCAAAACTAAAATGATATGGTTATCTTCTTTTGTTTTATGTTTCACATAGTTAGTAATTTTCTTTAATCCCGCTAGCATAGTGGTGGTAACATGTGTGTCCACCACGACTAATTTACTATGATGGGATGATAACTAAAAGAGTAGCGTGTTCATGATTTGATGTGTGTTTGTTAACAAAGGCTTGCAATTCGTGTTAAGGTTTGATAGTTGGTCTAGTTGGCTCACAAAATTAGGTTTTCTAATTTGTAGCTTCTATATACTTGATTTATATTCTATCTTTAACATGAACATGACATACATATCAAACAAGGTTAGATAAATTAAATCGACTTTTTTACAATTGTTGCGTTAAAATTATTATTTTATTACTTCTTATGTTCAGCAAAACAAAAGAATTGATAAATGATAAAAGATCAACGAAAATCTTGTCACCCAAAGTAATTGTTTTATTTTTCATTGTTTTGACAAATGTAGGTTTGATGTACTATTACACGAATTATACTTCTTGTTCATCTTCGCCTCTTCGGTGGCCCGGTTCAAATCCCGTTTAGCACATTTTTGTTTCAGAAATATAAATACTTGCTTTGTTGAACTTGAATATTCATTAATTTGTATAAAAATGTAATATTTTTGATAAATAAACGGGAATAAATGAGGATCTCTAAAACTTTTTTCTTTTTTTCTTATTAGCAATAGTGCAGGGACCAAAGTTGTAAATTACTTCATGGCAATCAAAGATACGATCAATCACGAATCACGTGACATAAATAAGTCAATCAAATGCAGTGTAGTCAAACTGTCAAAGTCAGAGTCTTAAGTCAGTTAAAGTCAAAAGTTTGAACCAAAATTAAAAGACTTAATGTTTTGACTTGAGTGTGGAGTTTGAATCACTTTATATGAAGAATTTATGGGTGAAAATAATTTTTTGAGTAAATTATCATTTGTATTTATGATGATTTTTTTTTCAGTTATTTGTATTTCTATAGTTTTAAATTTTCGATTTTCTTCCTAACGTTTTATTTTTGTCACCGTTTGAATCCAAATTACTAACTTCGTTAAATTGTTCAGTTAACTTCTTATGTAAATGATTAAATTGCCCTTAAGATTAAAAAATAAAAAAACTTAGTGAGACCACCCACATCTTTTTCTTCTTCTCTAACCCCTAAACAAACATACTCTCTCTCTCTCTCTCTCTCTCTCTCTCTCTCTCTCTCTCTCTCTCTCTCTCTCTCTCTCTTCTCTCTCTCTCTCTCTCTCTCTCTCTCTCTCTCTCCTCTTCATCAAAATTACCTCTTTTTCATTGCACATGGGGAACTGAACAAGAATCATTAGGAAAAACTCATCACCAGATTCAAGATCGTCTATTTCGCTACGGGTTAATCTTCATAACCCGAATCCAAAAACAACCCAAATAGAGCACAAATCTATCTAAACTCTGTATCAGAAACAGATAAACACACACATTCGCCACAAACTGCAGCGGTGGAGCAAGATACTCGACCCGAATCAAAACCCATTTCAAATAAACCCAATCAAACAAACCCCTAAACGCAAACGGGTTCATCAACGTATACAATCTGTTGAGTTATCACTGCATCTGATTTTATTTATGATGATTTACGATGATTTTTGAAGGTTATTTGGTTAATCGTGTGTGAATTGAGGTCACGGTGAGTGAATTTGTGCTGATTATCGTGCAAGTTCGTGGAGATTGTTACGGATGATGAATCATTATGTTCCTGATTTCGAGATGGATGATGATTACTTGCTTCCGGATGCTTCGAGCTTGAAACGGCAGAAGAGATCCGGCGGGAACAAGAAGCCGGAGACGACGGCGACGACCGCCGGAAGAGAGATCCGATCCGGCGTCATTCCGGCGACCTCCTCCCAACCGCCACCGGCCGTCAGTGCTCCGTCGCCACGACCTCCGATTTCACCGTCGAAAATCGATGAAGATCAAAATCAACAAAAGTTCACGAACTTCTTACATTTCTCTAGACCTAACAGACTAAATCTCACTGGATCAGCTATGGTGAGCTCGAAAAAGCATCACAAGCGATGACACAATCGACGGTGGTGGAATCAAACGATCGGCCGGTGAATGAACCACCGCAGTCTAGGGCTTCACGAGTGACGGATAGTACGGCGCTTGTTTCTGGCGCTAACGTTGGGGGCCGTGGGAGTATGAGCAGTTTTGGGTTAGAGAAGAGAGAGAGAGAGAGAGTATGTGTGTTTGGGGTTTAGAGAAGAAGAAGAAGATGTGGGCGATCCCACTAAGTTTTTTTGATTTTTTAATCTTAAGGGCAATTTAGTCATTTTCATAAAGATTTAACTGAACAATTTAACAGAGTTAGTTATTTGGATTCAAACGGTGACAAAAATGAAACATTAGGGGGGAAATCGAGAATTTGAAACTATAGGGATACAAGTGGTTAAAATGAAAAAAACATCAGGGATGTAAATAGTAATTTACTCTAATTTTTTTTAAAGGAAACGAACTCAAATATATAGATAAAATGTAAATTGTTATGTTAAAATTAACATTACTGATAAGAAAAAGAGAAGTGATGGTCCTGTTGGACCCTAATGAAGCTTTGCCCGCGTTGAGGCATGCATGAAAAAACTATTGAAAAAAATGATTTCTCTTCAAAGCATGAAAAGATAGATATACTATATGGGGTTGCTGGGGTTACTGTGGATGTAAACAAGTTTGAGCATCGTGAGTTGCTCGAAATTGGTTTGTTAAAAACTTTAATTGATACGAGCTTAAAAAAGGTTGATCTTGAGTTTTTATTGAGGCATATTTAATAAACGAGTTTGAGCCCAACTTTACATATTAAGTTTGAGTAGGCTTGTAAAATGAGTCACTAATTTCATAATTTTTATTAACATATTGTATATTTTTATATAAGAATTGTTATTATATATAAACTTAAAAAATAAATAATATATATTATGTATATATAAAACTATTGATAAAAAATATTATAAAAAGTCATATATATAAAATAATTGTTCAAAAATAAATGAGACAACATGAAGCTTAAAAACTAAACACGAGTCAGACTCGAGCTTTAAAAAAAAAGTTAGAGACGATTGAGCTTTAGCTCACTTACTTAAAAAAATACGATCATGGTATTGGAATTGACATATTTACACCCGTAATTGGCTGCACATGATGATGGACAATCAACTTCTTAAGATTGTGATAGAGCACAACAAAACTCGACCGTGCGGCCATTTCAATCAAGAAAAATACATACCGGAAACACAAGAAAAAGTCCCGTGGATGTTGAAAATTATATAAAACTAGTATCTAACCCCTTTTCAGTGCGGGCGTAAAATGCTAAGTATCATCAATGACACACCACCGTCTCAACACCGAAAAGCTCTTATTTTGAAATTTATAAAAAATAATAAAACCGAACGAAAGTAGACGTAATAACATTAAACTACCAGGCGAAACGTAAAACATATAATAAAATAAATCGATCTAGGACCAACACGTTGCAACGGACGTGGGGAAATATAAACATAAAAACGTGGAACAACACTCGCACGTTACTGTATGTTAACTCGTAATTTTAATACAGAAACGTGAAATGAAAATATTATAAAATATAGGAACCAAAGTTGAAAGTAAAAAAAATCGGGAACAAATTGTAATAGACGTAAAATATTAAGTTGAACTAAAAAAGTTCATGATTATAAAAAAATAGATAAAAGATAAGTACAATCTACTAAAACGTATGTTATAACGCATGATGCATATCAATGTTACAATTTAGTATAGCGTAAATATAAACAACTTTATTACAACAATGTTAAAACTTAGCATCTCATTTGCGACCACTGTTCCTATTATTCACTTTTTAACATATCATAAGTTTGGTATATTTTGTTTTGAACAACCAACATTATTTTAATCAGGCTTATTATTTATTTTCAGTCGGGATCACATCCCAACCTTTCAGGAAAAAACTCACGATTGTGAAACCTCTTAGCTCAATTTTAAAGGTGCGTTGGTTCACAGAATATTTTATAAGAAATTTAGAAAAGAAAATTAATAATATGTTTGGTTGGTAAAGTTATTGATCGGAATTGAAAAGTTAAAAGAAGTAAAAAGACAAAACTAGCACTCCACTTTTTTTTTCAACATCTGCCATGTTCTTTCACTCCACCAGTTCCAACATCGAAGCTTCATCCTTTCTTCAATGTTCTTCATATTTTCTTCATACATTTTGATGGTGATATGTGAAACCCGAATTTCCATTCAAATATTTCTTCAATAGCAACTGGATTTCTAATCGTAAATGGGTTAATCATTGTCGTTTGAAACGATCTGGTTTTGTCATCACCTTTGCCATTTGCTTCTACTACATATTTGGGATTGCTTTTGAAAATTTTTTTATGACTTCTTGAAGGGTGAAAAGGTAATAATGTCTTTTCAAAAGTGATCATAAGTTACAATTTGTAACTTATTATGACTTATGGAGGGGTAATTTTGTGTTTTTTCCCTCTAAAAAGTTATAAGGAGCTTTTAAAATGCTTAGCCAAACATCACTTCGCACAATGGCCAAAAGACGAACAACAACATGATAGTTGTTTCAATTAATGAATTTTGTTTCAGTTTCATCTTGGTTTAGAACTTTCTGCTGATAATTAGAGCTTGATGATTATTGGAGTTTTATGATTTGATTAATTTAATATCATATTCATCTTCAATGTTCTCATGGAATGATCTGTGAAATGATTTGGAATAGCAATTAGGTAAAAGTTACAAATTCCATCGAAATGTTTTGAATTCCATAGGGTTAGTGAAGGATTTCTGAATTCCTAAGGTTGGTGGAATCAATTCCAATTCCAAATATAATTCCGTGAACCAAACATGATTTCTAAAGGAATATTTTCCAATTCCAATTCCTGTAATTCTGCGAAGCAAACGAGTCCTAAATATTTTGTTTATGGCGAGACTTAAACACAAAATATTTTCATTATTATTGTTTTGGATGCCTTATTTTAATTACTTCAAATAAAGATTATTGGTCATAACTCATAAGTTTGGTATTTAAATTTAGAACAAAACCAAAAGTTTTAAAGCACTAAATGCATAGAATGTTGCACATGCATTTGATAATTGTGAGTCTTGCTTGAGCATTTGTAAATACAAGTTGATAAAGAATATATTAAATATTCCAAGGTAAAGAGAACCTTTTAGCAGCTATAATTCTTTTTGTTATCAGTTTTCACAGTAGAGTTTGGGTTTATACAAAATCTTCTAAATACAAATGATCAAAACTTTAAAATATCATGTTTGGAGTAGAATGATGTTTTGATTATTATTTTAATTGAAAATACCTTGAAAATGGATTCTTGATTAATGGTTACAATATAATGTTAACATATTTGTCTATTTCTCTTTTAAAATAAATGGATTGAATCTGAAAACGATATTGATATCAGATCACTATTTGGTTTAATCTCAACCATCCGTTCTTATGTCTGACATACATTCAATCCATTAGAATTCACAACGTCACAACATATTTCCTTGTAATCTTAGCTCGATTTAAATAAAAAATTGACATAAAATCTTATGGTCACATCGATGTAGCTGATGTATGTAAGCGTATATATTATTTTTATATAAAAATTCACATAATTTCTTTTAATATAAAGAAACGTTTATCACTTTTTATAAGGCTCCGTTCCCAAAACGTTTACAGCCGGTCAATCATCACACTTAAAACATATAATTACATTGATTTCAATAAAAAGTTGCAGCGGAATCATTAAAACAAACATTTCATTTCATTAAAATAAAAGTTTTTACAAAATAATACAACATTCATTACAAAATCGTTTGTTCGTATTATAATGCAAAAACATTGCACAAAAGAATGTTATCCAAAATAAGACAAGTAGCCGCCTCGTGTCATCCTCAGCAACCATTACCTGCCAACTGGAAACATATAAAAGCCAGCGTTGCTGAGTGAGTTCTAGTTTTATAAAATAAATTACTTTTACTTTTGTTTAAAACCTCCCTTTACATTCCTATGCGATCAAGCATCATACGTACACATAGATAATAACATTATTATCTTTCATTATAGTTCATTAACTTTCATTATGCATTATCATACGTCATTGTTATCATTTGTTACCTTTCTTACCATTCATTACGCACGTTCGTCGTTACTTCTTTACTTTCCATACCAATACCATGAACTTTACCCCACCGTCATGCATAAAGCGGGTACTGGGCCGAGGTCTATCATAGACCCCTATACATTACGCCCAGTGGCCTGACCACAATACTGGGGTAAATTCAGGTGTATCATAGCCATGTGCTATACCCCACCGTCATGCTTAAAGCGGGTACTGGGCCAAAGTCTATAAATAAACTCCCATACATTGCACCCGATGGCCTGACCACACTACCGGGGTAAGCGACAAAGGTTCCATACAAATGGTCAATCACAAATAAAGACCCCGGTGTGCATCCTTCTGGGGTAGCTAACCCATACATCGTTGAACTAACACCCTCTATTGAGTGTGTTTCTCCATACAAGGCTTGGAAGACTTTCTTTACTTTCCTTTTATTAATGCATGCATTCTTTCATTACGTTCCTCTTTTCATTATCTTCCACTTTACGTTACATAATACTTTTCATTTCATTCATTAACATTCAACGTAAGGCCACGAGAAAAATAACATACATAACCATAAACATAAACATATAAAACATCGACATAAAAGGCACCATCAATCATACATAACATACATCATACATACCATCATGCAACAATCATACATCACCCGTCACATCATCTATGACCTCAAAGGTCAACTTACTTAGCCCCTGGGAACATCCCAAGTCAAAGCCTACATACCACTTTCCCTCAAAAATCAAAAAATAAACTAAGTCCTTTAGGCGTATGAACACTATTAGGGCGTATGGACACTATGGGGCGTATGAACACTTATGCGTATGGAGGGCTTCTAGACGCACGAACACTATAGGGCGTATGGACCCTCAGTCGCATGACCTTTAGTCGCATGACTTCCAGTCGTGTGACCTTCAGTCGCATGACCTTCGGCCGTATGGCTTTCAGTCGCATGACCTTCGAAAGTATGACCTTCAGTCGCATGACCTTCGGCCGTATGGCCTCCAGTCGCATGAACTTCAATTGCATGACCTTCGGGTTGATGACCTTCAGTCGCATGATTTTCAGGCGCATGGCCTTCAGTCGCATGACTTTCGGTCGTATGGCCTTCAGTCTCATGCCTTTCGGTCGTATGACCTCCAGTCGCATGAGGAAATTCCCAGTCGCATGAGCCCTAACTGAGCGCAGAAACAACTTCTTCGAACCTGAACAACAGAATTCAGTCCCCAACCCACTCTAACCTATTCTAAGCTTAAACCAACCATCCTAAGCCTTAGAAACACATTCACATCACCATTCAAACATAACATTTCCCGAATTCAAACCCCACCTGAATCACACACGAACACATACATACGGGTGCAACACCCAACACAACCAAAAACAGTTTCATATGCATTCTAGCCCTAAAATCAGTTAAAAACACATAAAATAAGGGTCCTAGAACTCACCTTAACAACCTCTTCGGGTAGAGCTTCTCACAAACCCGCTTGACTTTGACTTTTGCACTAAATTTTCAAGAAACCCGAAGCTTTCTACCCTTTTTCCTTTTCTCTCTTTCTCTGATTCGAATGGAAGGGAGTACGGGGGGAGAGTGGCCTCCCATGCCCCCCCCCTTTACACCCATTTTTCCAAACTTTTGTCTTTTGTGACGCTTTTTACCCCTTAACTTGTGTGAAATTGTGAATCCAAGGATCACAATCAGGAATTATCAGTGTCGGTTAATTGCAAGTTAACATTTGCGGAATCAATATTAATTTGGTTTAATTATTTGTAACAACTTTAATTATCAATCAATTTCAAGAACACATTAACCGAAACACAATTAATGAATAATATGTATTTCATTAAAATATGTTAATGATTACAAAATAATGAACGAATGATATCAAAGTGTGTTGTGATGTGACGACTGCTAGGGTTTGAGTGAGGACTGATTATCGTATTGCTATTGCTGTTGTTGTTCAATCAATCGTCTAAAACTGTCGTCCTTAAATCGAAACCTAGGATCCATATTTATAGACAATGATGTTTCTGTTATGGGAAACACCGGATCTCTTGGGATTTGATTTGTTTCAGTTAAGGAATCATCGGATTTCTCGGGATTCGCATAACTGCCTTGTTGACTTGTTGACTTGCAACACTCGTATTATACAAGTGTTTGGATTCCGCAGGAATAGTGTCTTCAGTAGGAATTTGTTCTTCCGTAGATGATCTGTTCTTCCGTAGAAGTCTTGTTCTTCCGAAGGAAACTTGTTCTTCAGTTCTGGTTGTTCATCCACAGAGGATCTTCGGATGTAAGGTTACTTGTAAGAAACATATCTACGGAAGAACAAAATGTTCATCCGTAGATGTTTCTTACACTTGGTCAATTTCATAGATTGACCAAGTATAATGTTTGTACCTGCAACTATACATAAATCACACACACACAAATGGGTTAACCTATATATTTAATGCATACACAATAATGATAATAACAAATATTTATTACAAGAATTGATTAAAGTTCTAAGCCTTTACAAATTGATCTAGATCTATAACTCCTAGATCTAACAATACTCCCCCTTAGGCTTAGATCCTTGTAATCAATCCTTCAAAACAGAAAGCTCATTGACTCTGGCAATGATCTTGTTGTAGAAGTAAGACATAAGTCTTCTAATCATCATACTTGTAGTTGATCTTCATCTTGCTGAACTTTTTCAGAGTCTCAAAGCTTATCCCCAGAACATCTTCCTCTGTAGTGAGTGTGTCTAACACATTTTTGTCATTCACCACTTCTAGCTCATCTTGCTCTGAATTTTTAAGTTCTATGAATTCATCAAAAGTTGTTCCCTTCAGCAGTCCAGCATTGAATCTTCTTTTGTAGGCTTTGGCATGTAATTTGTCAATCACTTGTATCATATGGACATGCAGGAACAAATCAGTCTGTGCTTTTTCATCAGCCAACTTAGGAAAGAATTTTTCATTAAGGTATGAGGTGTAGCTGGGATGCAATAGTTTGATTTCAACAGGGTCAAAGATCCTGATCCGGCCAGCTTTCTTGTTTTCAGCATTTCTTAGCATGACCAACTCTTTTGTTTTCTCAACATAACCCCATTCAGTTATAGGGTATGTGAATTGAGTCCCTTCAATGCATTTGATTGCTGCTGTAGTTTTATTTTTGTACCCAACCCTCTTCAAGAATTCATCATCTACAGATTCTGAGGCATTGGACTTGTATCTTCTAATCCAATTGATTCTCTTCTGATGCTCTGCATCTTCTCCTTTAGCTTCACTTAGGACATCATCTTTGAACTTAGTCTTGAGCTTTCCCACTAGAGTGAGAAGTCTCTTCCTCTAGGATGAATTTGATAATTGCAGATGATCAGGCTTTGAAGATCTTTGATGTCAATCTCTGGCAGGCTCACCACTGAAAATACATCATGGATGTATTCAACTCTTTCGGATGTTTATTTAATCATAGTACAATCCCAGTCTGGATCATATTTCCAGGCCATGATCCTGTTCTCTTCCACATAACTGGGAGTTGTGAGGTGGTCTATTAGTTGTATCAGAGTGGATTTCTGTTCAGTTATCTCCCTCACTGTAGTGCCAAATGGCCATACTTTTTTGGGTATTACTTCTCTTGGCTCTCTGATCAACTTGTCCTTCCCTTTGTGCTGATCTTTAGGTTCAACTATTATAGGTTCAGTAGGAAGTTTGCTTTGTTGCTCATAGGATGGATGTGGAGCTTCAGTTCTGAATTTTACACCAGTATCCAGCTCAACTTTCATCACATGTTCCATCATCCTTCTAAGTTCTCCTACTGACTACCTTAAGTGTAACATCTCGTAGTTTCATTAATTTAAAAAGTTAACTTGGTTAAATTATTTATGCCTTTGATTAGAATCTATGGGTTACTGATGCTTATTGTTTTAATTCTTTAACTTGAAAGTTGATCACGTAAATAATTTCATAATAATTAAATGAAAAAAAAATCTTAATAATGATTTTTGATAATAAGAATATTAACATTAATAACAATACCAACAACAATAAATAAATGAAGGTAATAACAAGTTAAATTAAAGATGATAACAATGATTTATAAAAGACTAATAATTGATAAGTTATAAAAATTAATTAATCTTAAAGTTTAAAAAGATTAAGGGGGTTAATTTGTCATTTTAGAAACTTAAAATGGAAGTTTTGGGCATGAAATAATAAAGCTTGAAACTGCAGGGACCATTAGTGTAAAATATCAAAACTCAAACAATCTTTCCCCTTTCACTCGTTTTTCCGGCCGCCACTTCCGGCCAACTTCCGGCCAACTTCCGGCGAACTCCGGCCACCTCTATAAACGCTTAAATCCATTAAATTCGGATCACTAACCGTTCCAATTAGACTCGTGGGTACGTTTCGAACCTTAAGTGAACATTAATTCGAGTTTAATGACGACAAGGGTTGCCGATTGAACCCGGTAACCGTCGGCCTCAACACCTCAATGGTTCACTAATCAAGATTTGATAATAATCCAAATTAATCAAACATAAACAATCGTTTAACTATCTCTAACCTATCTACACTTCCAATTTCACCTGAAAAGCAATCGGACACCAAAAACCAACTCCCGAGCTCGTCGCGATCTGTAGCTAGACGAACTCAACTTTCTTCATAATCTCACCTCAATTAGCCGAGGGCTTTCGTTCATTGGGGTCTATAGGAGCTACCTATGCAACGAATTTGATTATCATCATCAAATTCTTGTCCATTGATTCGACATAAACCGCGCTTGTTCTTCGGTTGATTCTTCGTTTGTTCATCACCAATACATCTTCGAATCGGGTAATTAAATACATGTACATGCTCGATTTTACATGGGGAACAAAAGCCCCATGATCTTTATCATTAACAACATCGATTTAACGCTTAATTTGATTCAAATTCGAACTAGGGTTCTAGGGATTTGGGGATTTTGTTTATATGGGTTTTAATGTTTTAAAACCAAGATCTACCGCGGCTGAGAGCCTTGGTTCACTGGTTAAGTCTTGTTCCCCACATACATGAGGTCCCGGGTTCGAACCCGGGCACCCTCATGTAATCTTTTTAAAGCCTTTTTGGCCTTAAATTAATTATAGGAAATTTATAATAATTATAAAAATGAATTTTATAAACCCTATATATTTTTAAAGTCATCTGAATATTTTTAAAAATTTATTCTTGTAAAAACTTTGTAATATTTTAATATAAAATTATTTGCAAATGTAATAATTAAGTATTTTTATAATAAGTTAGATTGTTATATAATACTTAAAGACATTAAATTAATATTAGACCATATGTTTTTGGATTTATCATGATATTTATGGATTGGTTAGCCTTAAACCATGCCGAGATCATTTGCTTCGAGAAGTGTATTCGTATACCGTTACCCTCTGGAGATATTTTGAAAGTGTTTGGTGAAAAATCTTCCAAAGGACTTAAACTCATGTCTTGCACTCAAGCCCGAAAATATTTAAGCAAGAAGTATATGGCTTTCTTGGCTTATGTGGTCAACACGAAAGTCAAAGGGAAAGAACTTAAGGATGTCCCTATCGTACGAGACTTTCCTGAAGTATTTCCCGATGACCTTAGTGGTTTACCTCCCGTGCGTGAAGTCGAGTTTAAAATGACTTGATACCGGGAGCAAACCCCGTGGCCAAGTCACCATATCGGCTTGCACCATCGGAAATGCAAGAACTCTCTTGTCAACTGCAAGAGCTGTCTGAGAAAGGCTTCATCCGTCCTAGTTCTTCGCCTTGGGGTGCACCTGTTCTTTTCGTGAAGAAGAAAGATGGATCGTTTCGTATGTGCATCGATTATCGCGAGCTTAACAAACTTACCATCAAGAATCGTTATCCTCTTCCTCGCATCGATGACTTGTTTGATCAACTTCAAGGAGCTGCCATATTCTCGAAAATTGATCTACGTTCTGGATATCATCAATTACGAGTTCATGAGGATGACATCCCAAAGACCGCTTTTCGTACTCGTTATGGACACTATGAGTTTATGGTGATGCCTTTTGGTTTAACCAATGCTCCTGCTGTCTTCATGGATCTCATGAACCGAGTATGCAAGCCTTATCTAGACAAGTTTGTGATCGTCTTTATTGATGACATACTTATCTATTCCAAGTCCAACACCGATCATGAGCTGCATTTGAGATTGGTTCTTGAGTTGTTAAAGAAAGAGCAATTGTACGCAAAGTTCTCGAAGTGTGATTTCTGGCTCGAGGAAGTTCAATTTCTAGGACACGTGGTGAATAGCCAAGGAATTCACGTTGATCCTGCAAAGGTGGAAGCTGTGAAGAATTGGTGTGTTCCTACAACTCCTACCGAAGTTCGTTCTTTTCTTGGTCTTGCTGGTTATTATCGGCGATTCATTGCCAATTTCTCGAGGATCGCGAAACCGCTCACTACTTTGACACAAAAGAATAAACCATTCGAGTGGGGTTCCGAGCAAGAAGAAGCTTTTGAAGCGTTAAAGCATAAGTTGTGCAATGCTCCTATATTGACCCTACCCAATGGAAACGACGATTTCACCGTGTATTGTGATGCATCTTAACAAGGCCTTGGTTGTGTTCTCATGCAACGAGGGAAGGTCATAGCTTATGCGTCGAGACAATTGAAGGTTCACGAGGTGAATTATACAACACACGATCTCGAGCTTGGTGCTGTTGTATTTGCTTTGAAGATTTGGAGGCACTACCTGTATGGTATGCAATGTATAGTCTACACCGATCACAAAAGCCTTCAACACGTTTTCAATCAAAAAGATCTCAACATGAGACAACGTCGTTGGGTGGAGTTGATTAGTGACTATGATTGTGACATTCGTTACCATCCTGGTAAAGCAAACGTTGTAGCCGATGCACTGAGCCGGAAGATTCACAACAAGATGATTTCATTCCAAGAATTCGCGATCGACGTCAATGGTTTGACACCTTGGGTGAGTTCGATACTGAAATCCGATTAGATGTCAACGAGACCACCGTACTACTACAAAACTGAGAATAGATAGTGACATCGAGTCTAGCATCCGGAGGCTCAACAAATGGTACAACGAGAAGGAAGAATGAAGGATGAGTTGGAGCATAATCTTCTAACTCAATTGGAAACAAAACCCAATGGGTTGATGTACTTCGCCAATCGTATTTGGGTTCCAAATCGTGATAACATTCGTACCTTTATTATGAACGAGCTCATCAAACTCGTTATTCTATTCATCCTGGTTCCGATAAGATGTACATGGACCTACGTGGTCAATATTGGTGGCCTGGAATGAAGAAAGACATAGCGACTTATGTAGCTAAGTGCCTCACATGTACGAAGGTTAAAGCCGAACATCAACGTCCAAGTGGATTACTTGAGCAACCCGGGATTCCTATGTGGAAATGGGAACACATATCCATGGACTTCATAACAAAGCTACCCCGAACCTCCTGAGGACATGATAGCATATGGGTGATTGTTGACCGATTGACCATGTCGGCACATTTTATACCCATACGTGACACTTACAAGACATCAAAGTTAGCTCGTATATACGTTGATGAGATTGTAAGTCGTCATGGGGTATCTCTGCACATCATATCTGACCGAGATGCTCGTTTCACTTCACATTTTTGGTCGTCTATGCAAGAACTTTTGGGTACACAATTGGATCTAAGCACGGCTTACCATCCTCAAACTGATGGTCAAACCGAGCGAACGATCCAAACTTTGGAGGATTTGCTACGTCTCTGTGTTCTTGACTTTGGTGGCGATTGTGATACGCATCTACCGCTCGCGGAATTTTCGTATAACAATAGTTACCACTCGAGTATCAAGATGGCACCGTTTGAAGCACTTTATGGTCGAAAATGTCGTTCACCGATCTATTGGACCGACATTGGTGAAAACTTCATCACTGGTCCTGAACTTATACAAGAGACGACCGATAAAGTTTCTATCATTCGCAAGAACCTCGAAGTGGCGAGAAGTCGTCAAAAGAGCTATGCTGACAAGCGATGTAAGCCATTGGAATTCCAAGTTGGGGAGATGGTTCTTCTTAAGGTTTCACCGTGGAAAGGTGTGGTTCGCTTTGGAAAGAAGGGCAAACTGGCTCCAAGATTTGTAGGACCTTTCAAAATCCTGAAAAGGATTGGGAAAGTGGCTTATAAACTAGAGCTACCTTCCGACCTTAGTGGAGTTCATCCCGTATTCCACGTCTCAAATTTGAGAAAGTGTTTGGCCGACGAAAGTCTGTATGTTCCGTTGGAAGATATTCAGATTGACGAGTCATTACATTTTGTCGAGAAACCTGTTGAAATCATGGACCGCATAATGAAGAAGACGAGAACCACAACAACCCCAATCGTCAAGGTTCGTTGGGAAAATAAACGTGGCGCTGAATTTACTTGGGAACGTGAGGAGCACATGAAGAAGAGATACCCATTCTTATTTGTATAGTTTCATTTCTTTTAATTTCGGGACGAAATTCTTTTAAGTTGGGGAGACTGTAACATCTCGTAGTTTCGTTAATTTAAAAAGTTAACTTGGTTAAATTATTTATGCCTTTGATTAGAATCTATGGGTTACTGATGCTTATTGTTTTAATTCTTTAACTTGAAAGTTGATCACGTAAATATTTCATAATAATTAAATAAAAAAAAATCTTAATAATGATTTTTGATAATAAGAATATTAACATTAATAACAATACCAACAACAATAAATAAATGAAGGTAATAACAAGGTAAATTAAAGATGATAACAATGATTTATAAAAGACTAATAATTGATAAGTTATAAAAATTAATTAATCTTAAAGTTTAAAAAGATTAAGGGGGTTAATTTGTCATTTTAGAAACTTAAAATGGAAGTTTTGGGCATGAAATAATAAAGCTTGAAACTGCAGGGACCATTAGTGTAAAATATCAAAACTCAAACAATCTTTCCCCTTTCACTCGTTTTTCCGGCCGCCACTTCCGGCCAACTTCCAGCGAACTCCGGCCACCTCTATAAACGCTTAAATCCATTAAATTCGGATCACTAACCGTTCCAATTAGACTCGTGGGTACGTTTCGAACCTTAAGTGAACATTAATTTGAGTTTAATGACGACAAGGGTTGCCGATTGAACCCGGTAACCGTCGGCCTCAACACCTCAACGGTTCACTAATCAAGATTTGATAATAATCCAAATTAATCAAACATAAACAATCGTTAACTATCTCTAACCTATCTACACTTCCAATTTCACCTGAAAAGCAATCGGACACCAAAAACCAACTCCCGAGCTCGTCGCGATCTGTAGCTAGACGAACTCAACTTTCTTCATAATCTCACCCTCAATTAACCGAGGGCTTTCGTTCATTGGGGTCTATAGGAGCTACCTATGCAACGAATTTGATTATCATCATCAAATTCTTGTCCATTGATTCGACATAAACCGCGCTTGTTCTTCGGTTGATTCTTCGTCTGTTCATCACCAATACATCTTCGAATCGGGTAATTAAATACATGTACATGCTTGATTTTACATGGGGAACAAAAGCCCCATGATCTTTACCATTAACAACATCGATTTAACGCTTAATTTGATTCAAATTCGAACTAGGGTTGTAGGGATTTGGGGATTTTGTTTATATGGGTTTTAATGTTTTAAAACCAAGATCTACCGCGGCTGAGAGCCTTGGTTCACTGGTTAAGTCTTGTTCCCCACATACATGAGGTCTCGGGTTCGAACCCGGGCACCCTCATGTAATCTTTTTAAAGCCTTTTTGGCCTTAAATTAATTATAGAAAATTTATAATAATTATAAAAATGAATTTTATAAACCCTAAATATTTTTAAAGTCATCTGAATATTTTTAAAAATTTATTCTTGTAAAAACTTTGTAATATTTTAATATAAAATATTTGCAAATGTAATAATTAAGTATTTTTATAATAAGTTAGATTGTTATATAATACTTAAAGACATTAAATTAATATTAGACCATATGTTTTTGGATTTATCATGATATTTATAGAATTTAAATATAATTTTATAAATAAAATCACAAGTTATTTACAAAGGATCAATTTCCATAAAAATAAATTTATAAATTTTCATAAATGGTATTTTTATAATAATTTATTTAACTTTATAAAAATCCCCAATATACTAATACCCTAGTTCATGTTAACTCGTTAATCTTATTATTAACCAAAATCTTGTAATAATTATATATTTAGGTGCCTTGTGACGTTTTATCTTGGAACGGCATATTTTTATTCTTATTAATCTTCATTATATACTTATTTGACAAGTGAGTTTTCCTTGCCCCTTTTTACATTTTTCACACTATTTTGAGGTGAAACTGATACTTATACATCGTACACTTATAAACGTTTGAGACTTGTAATGCACTTGCAATTCATCTTTATATTTTGTCATGGTTATTTGTGTGTTGTAAGTGATTATATGAGATACATAGTTTGTTTACAATCATTAACTATTGCTAGCTTGGCGACGTCTTAGATCTTTGGGCCTGACAAGCCTATTTGGTGCTAAAGTCGATGTATTGCCGACTCCTAGGAGCCGTATGCTTGTGCACTAGGGAACCAAATACACTTAGCCAATCTTTTATACTTGTAATCAAGTCGAGGTTTGGTTGTAACGATATGTGTTCTATAACCTTACTAGCTTATAACCTATGACATGAATTGCTACTTGTAACTTTCTTTTTCATATTATGTATGAAAACCTTGGAAACTCACCAACTATTTTTAGTTGACTCTTAGTTTTATCATGTTTCAGGTCAACCTCAAGTTTAAAGTGATCCTTTTGAAGCATGCTATAATCTAGGACTTGGACCTAGATAATGAAATAAAAAGTTACATTATGCTATGTTATGTTGAACTTATTTCTTGTATAAGACTTATGATTGTAATTTCCATTTCAAGACTTATGATAATAATATTTACAATTTAATATGGCGTTATGTGGCTGTGAACAATCTTAACCCTCACATCTCGACGTTTCCGCCGTCAAGGTTGGGATGTGACATTAAGTTCATGTGATTTGTAGTTATGGCCTTGTAACCAGCAAGTCATGTCAGCTTAGCTGTGTCACAATGTCCCAACTTCTTCTATATCTTTTGAATGGATTGAAAGGTGCTGAAGGCTTCATAGTCACAATTTGGAGTCATAAAGCATTCAAGCTCAAATTCTTTCAACAAATTCTTCATCTCAGTCATGTTTAGCCTCTCAACCATGTCATAACGGAAACCATGGTTTATGAGTGTCATGAACATGGTTGATTCATGCCTCTCTTTTAATATGTCTTTTGAAATCAGAAGATCATCAGCTTTGAGACATCCTGAGCAGTTGGAGAGTCTTCATTAATCAGTTCTTTGCACTCTTCATCACTGTCATCATCCTGCTGAGAGATAGACTTCACAGTAGATAAATCTACTAAAGGTGTGTGTTCAGGAGATGTGAGCTTTTGTTTCTTGGGAGAAATTTCCTTAGTTGCCATCTTCTTTTCTACAACACCAAGATATTTTCTCTTCCTAGAGTACAGATTAGCTCTTTGATGCTTCAGCAGATTGTTTTGTTTGAACAGTTGAAACATCAACATTTGACTCTAATGCACATATCTTCATTTTGAGCTGCTCAATCTTTTCTTCTTTCCTCTTTATCACATTTGATTGAGTAGACATAAAGTTATTTGCTTGTTCAAGCTCCATCATCATCCTTTCTTTTTCTTCCTTTTTAGTTTTTGTTGACTCTTTAGGCTCAGACTCTTTATCAAGTAAAGCATCAATGACTTCATTGTTGCATTCAACATCTTCTCTCAGTCTTTTTATTCTAGCTGCTTGTTTTATCATCTCTTCATCCTTTTCTCTGATCATTCCCTTCAGCTGCTGTATTCTTTGCTTTCTTTTATTTGATTTCAGCACTAGCTTGTTGTACTCATCTACTAGATAACACTTGTTGACAGGGATATTAGCATCACTTAGATCCTCTTCATTGTATGCTATCACATCAACATGGTTTACTTCTTCTTCTCCTTCCAGATGTTAAGAAGCAATCTCATCATCCTTTACTTCTTTCTGGTCTTCACCTGCTAAGCTTGAACTGATTTCAATAGCTTGAACTATTGGTTCTTTAAGTGATTGTTGTTGTTGATGATAATCAGTGACTGGAGAGACTGGTACAGTCTCATTTGAGAGTACAGGGGATTTAGTGTTGGATAATGACAGTTTGACTGTACTTGCTTGAGAGGCCAGATCTGTCTCCCAAGTGTACATGCTCTCAGTGGCTGAATTTTCAGGATTTGGGGGTTGTTGATAAGATTGCATTTGAAGCTGATTTGGTGATGAAGGGTGGATGGGAGAGATTGGCTTTGTGTTTTGGCTGTTTTGGGATAGAGGGTGAAAGGGAGAGATTGGTTCTGTGTTTTGGCTTGCTAGGGAATTGGTGATTGATGATGGATTGGAGAGATTGGCTTTGTGTTTTGGCTGGCTGGAGATTATGGTTGGGATGAGTATGAGTGAGGTTGCTGATGTATGGGAGATATATCTGGTGAGTGAGTGTCTTCTACAGAGTTGGTTTGAGAGTTCTCTTGTTCATCTTCCCACATAATCTCTTGAGGAATATCAGCAGTAGCATCGATCACATGAGCAAACATGTCCATGTCATCTCATTCATATTTTCCAGAAATTTTGTTCAGTACTGATCTGCCAAGGTGTGCTTGAACAAAAACACCACCATCCACAGTAGTTCCAGGCAGATCAGCATTAATGATTAGTTGCAAGAACCTTGGAAACATATACATCTTATCAGCCTTCTACACTTTGATGTGATCACTTAAGCAGTTGAAGATGTACTTTGAGTAGTTGTAGGTTCTTCCCTCAAAAACACCAATAATCCCAGAGGAAATATGTCTTGAGAATCTGTCAAGACTAGATTTTCTGTTCTACATGCACTTAAGGTAAGTGTGGCAGAGAAATCTGTATGGCTTGCAAAGTCTTCCTTTCTTGATTTCTCCTTTGTCGAAATCACCATCATATTCCATAAGAAGAAATTCCTTCTTTATGTATTCATTGTCGAACACATCAGGATGACCAGCTTCGACATCCCCCAACTCAAGAACCCTTCTTATTTTATGTTCATCGACTCTCAGTCGTCGATTCTTCACAATGGCCATAATAACTTCACCATCTTCGTCTATACGTGCAGAGTTCCAGAAATCAATGATATGTGATTGATAAATCACAGGCTCTGCTGATAAGGCATAGAACAACCTCGATCTTCTTAAGTATCTGATAATTTCTTGACACCCTTCTGAAACAGGATCATCAGGGTTTAAGAAGGCACAAACATTGTGTTCTCTTGCAAATCGTTTATCCATCTGTTCAGAAGAAAAGATTTCGTTAGAATCACATTATTCATATGAGAATACGAGCAGTTGTGAGATAAAACAAGAATCAAATAGATTTTTTTGAATATTACGACATGTTTTACCTTAATAACAATGGATTACGAACACAGATATATGTTTGTTTAATGTTTTGATTTGGTAAAATTTGAATGCTGAGGAAGGGGGAAAAGTTTGTTGAGGGTGAGTTTTTCTAGGTCTGAAAAGTAAACTGAAAAAGTGAATAATGAATTTGAGAAGTCAAACCACAACATTTATACTCTCAGACACATTAATTTTATCTCATTAATTAAGTGGGACCCCCAACGAATTCTTCCGCAGAACATCTATGGATCAACAACTTCTGCTGATGAAGTGTAAATTTTCACAGATTACCAAACAGAAATTATATTTGTTGATCTTTGTTCATCCGTAGTTTACCAATCTACGGATAAACATTTAAGTTTTCCACACTATAGCTTCTGTTGATGCTTAAGTTAGCACCGTAGCTTCTGCTGATGCACAATGCAGAGAAATATTGTTAAATATTATTGAATGTATGGTCCAAGTCCATTGGTTAGAACCATTTATTGCTTTAGGACCTTGTAGACTTTGTATACATGGCAATTTAACACAAGAAAGGTTAAAAAGATTTTAATAAAATTCTCATGTATCCAGTAGCTAAGATGATGCTCAGATTCTAAATCCTTCATATTGATAATGAGATAGACAATGTTGCTAATTGAGAAACTTAACTTCATGAATTCTACTCCCCCTAAATTGGTGATAAATAGTGAAATGAAGCATTTATCATAAATTTCTTTAAGAGGAATAACATGATTTTTAACTGTATGTTAATGATCAGACATATATACACATATGATGGGATCATACTATAATACTAAGCCTCTTCCTGATGAGTTAATTTGTTGAATTGATACCTGGAAAAAGTTCTGATTGCAAGTATATTATCCACTTAAATCCATACAAGAGCTCATGTATCAACTAGGCATGTTGATTATCATGTTATCATATTGATTTGGAAATAATTGGTATGGGCTTCACATTCAATTCACAAAGATTTTGTCCTCCCTTTGCAAGTCAAATCATCACTTTTTCACACTTAAGAACTATGTACTTTAAGTTATAGTTTCTATCTTGAAATGCATTTGGCATCTCATTAATGCAATGATGTAAAAGCTCAAGATAATATACAATGATCACATAGGATTCTTTTGAGAGCTTAGATATGATCATTATCAGGTCACTAGGTCTTTACTCACGTAAAATAGAGGTGCCTTTAACCCAGGTATTTGTTTACACAAAATAGAGGGATGATGAGGATCATGATCTTTTCACTATTTGTAACTAAATTTCAGTATGGTGATCATACACCCAAGTCTTTGTTTACACAAAACAGAGGGAGTATGATTTGCAAAGATAGCTGTTATAAACTATTGGTACATAGTGTGTTTAGATGAGTAATTTTGTCACATTAGAAAAAGACTCACCTTGTATTCTCAAAATGAAGTTTCCCACAAACAATCACTTTAGCATTATGTTTGGCATGCACTCAGTTTAGTTTCCACTCAAGATGAATCTACTCACATATCAAGAAACTTGCTGAGATTTATTGTTATTTATTGATTCAGGAATAAGAAAAGCTATAGTGTACTATCATTTCCTAAGCACATGTCATGCAGAAACATCAGTGCATACAGTATCTTGTTTGTTTAATTTGATTAATCTAAGTTAATCATGCCTAAAGACTCAATCAGAAAATTAAATCTGACAGAATCAAAGGCTTTAGTGAATAAATCAGCAAGCTGATTTGATGTATCCACTTTGACTAACTTAATCAAACCCTTTTCTGAGCAATCTCTCAGAAAATGATATCTTATCTCAATATGTTTTGTTTTACTATGTTGCACAGGATTAGCAGTTATAAACATAGCAGCAGAATTGTCTATATAAATTGAAGTTTGAAGGAAGTTGTAACCATAGTCAAGCAATTGGTTTTGCAACCAAAGAACTTGAGAGCAACCAGCTGAAGCAGCTGTGGATACAAAAACATTGGTTTGTTTCTTGCACTACCATGATACTAGCCTTGATCCAATGAATTGACATCCACCGGTTGTTGATTTTTTGTTACTATTACATCCACCATAGTCAATGTCTGAATATGAATAGAGTGTAAAGTCTCCATCTTTTGGATACTAAAAACCAAGTCCTGGTTTTCTTTTGAGATATCTGAAAATCCTTTTTATAGCATTGAGATGAGACTCCTTGGGATCAGATTGGTACCTAGCACATACACACACAACAAACATAATATCAGGTCTACTAGCAGTTAAATACATAAGTGAACCTATCATTGATCTATATAATTTCTGATCAATAGATTCTCCAGAAGGATCAGGAACAATCTTATCAATTGTTGATGTTGGTGTTTTGCATGAAGATACTTCTGCAAGATTGTATTTCTTCAGAATTTGATGTATGTATTTTTCTTGACTGATGAAGATCACATCTGATTTTTGATGAACTTTAAGTCCAAGGAAGAATGTTAATTCACCCATTGAACTCATCTGAAATTCGGATCCCATCAGCTCTTCGAAATTTACACACAATCTCTTATTAGTTGAACCAAATATAATGTCATCAACATATATTTAAACTACTAAGAGATCTTGATGTTCTTGTTTGAGAAAGAGTGTCTGATCAATAGTTCCTCTCTTGTAGCCATGTTTGAGCAAGAAAGATGATAGTGTTTCATACCATTTTCTTGGTGCTTGATGAAGACCATACAAGGCTTTATCGAGTTTGTATACCCTATGGGGATAATGAGGATCTTCAAAACCAAGAGGTTGTGACGCATAAACCTCCTCATCAATCTTTCCATATAAGAATACACACTTGACATCCATCTGACACACAGTAAACTTCTTATATGATGCATAGGCCAGAAACACTCTTATGGCCTCTATTCTTGCAACTGGTGCAAAAACTTCATCATAGTCTATTCCTTCTTCCTGAGTGTATCCTTGTGCAATCAACCTTGCTTTTTTTCTTACAATGATCCCTTTATCATCCAGTTTGTTTTTGTATAGCCATCTAGTTCCAATAGGATGTTGACCTTCAGGCAAGTCAACTAGAGACCATACCTTTTGCTTTCTGAACTGTTGAAGCTCTTCTTACATAGCTTCAACCCAACTATTATCTTTTAAAGCATCAGTGATGTTTGGAGGGACCACTTGAGAAAGAAAACAACTGAGGAGACAAAGGTTGGCAGTACCACTTTGGCTCCTTGTAGTTCTCTTTGTAGGATTTTCAATGATGTTGTTGATTGGATGAGTCTTATGGATTCTCATTGAAGGTGTTGATTCAACTGTTATAGATGATTCTAAGTTAGTCATCTCTATTGCCTCACACTGATCCAACTCAGGTTGAGAGTTTAAGAAATAGTCAAAATGTTCAACATGAGCTGAAGGATCATGTGAGTCATTTGTATAGGCTGCAGGAGCATCTTCCGTGGGAGCTTCTTCGGATACATTTTGCGCTTCCGTGGGAACTTCTTCGGATATATTTTGCTCTTCCGTAGGAACTCCTCCGGATGATAAGTGAGGACATGAATCAGTTCCAATATTTGTTGTATTCACTTGAGTGCCTGGTTCTATTGAAAGGACAACATTCACATCTCCAGATGCACCATGTTCATTTCCAACAGTAATATCTGCTGCTACTGATGTGTTTTCACACGAGGATGGGGGTATCCTTGGAGGATCAACAGATAAGGTTACTTCAGTCATATGAGGTGGAACAAATGGATAACATACTTCATCAGATCCTGTATTGTTCAAATGATCATGGTTAAATGATTTAGATAAAGCATCTATGTCAAACAACCATGATAAATCTTTAATAGACTTTGTAAATACAGTTTTATCAAAAAATACATTAGGAGTTTCTTCCATAATGTTATGTTGTGGAATATAAACCCTATATGATTTAGATGTTGAAGAGTATCCAACAAAGAAACCATCATATGCTTTTTCTGAAAATTTTCCCACTGACTCTTTTATGTTCAAAATAGTTACATGACATCCAAAGACTTTAAGATATCCTATGTATGGTTTTCTTTTAAATAAGAGCTCATAAAGAGTTTTGTTATGTTCTTTGACAATTAATGTCTTGTTTTAAACAGTGCATGCAGTATTCATAGCCTCAGCCCAAAAGGTGATGGGCAATTGTGAATCAGCCAACATTGTTCTGGCTGCTTCAATGAGAGTTCTACTTCCTCTTTCAGCAACCCCATTTTGTTGTGGAGTTCTTGGTGCACTAAATTTTCTTGCAATACCTTTGTTCCTGCAAAAGGAATTCAGTTCAAAATTCACAAATTCAGCACCATTATCACTCTTAAAAATTTTAACTTTTGTATCAAGTTGATTCTCAATCTTGGTCACAAAGTCCATTAATGTTTCTGATGTTTCACTCTTTTGTTTTAAGCAAAAGACCCATGTGAATCTTGTGAAATCATCAACTATCACCAAACAATATTGTCTTTTTCCAATGCTTATCACATTGGTAGGACCAAACAGATCCATGTGAAGCAATTTGAGTGGTGTAGTGTTAGTATTGATAATTTTAGATTTATGGGACACTTTATGTTGTTTTCCTTTGTAACATGGAGAATAGTGAGTTGAGCAATGAAATTTTTTGTTTGGCAATCCAATGACCAGGTCATTTTTCACCAATTTATTCATGTTCTTCATGTTAGAATGGACAAGCCTTCTATGCCATAATTGAGATACATCTTCTGATAGCTTAGATAGAAGGCATATTTCATGTTTTGTGAGAGATGTGCTGTTCATATCCAAAACATAAGTGTTTCCTTTTCTTGCTATTTTGAGGAGGATCCATTCTTCTGGAACATTAAAGCCTGGCTTAAGAAAGTAGCAATTAGTATTATCAAACAATATGGTATAATTTTGATCACAAATTTGAGACATACTAAATATACTGTAAGTTTTCACAATAATTAACTTTCTCAAATTTGAGCACACCATTCGTTATCATTCCTTCACCAACAATTTTACCTCCCTTTTTATCCCTACCAAATGCCACATAAGAAACATTTTTATGTTTGAAATCATGGAGAAGTGAACAGTTTCCTGTCATATGCCTGGAACAACCACTGTCAACATACCACTTGTTGTCAGCTCTCCAAAGTTGTTCCTGCATTCACAAATAAATCAGTTAGAAGTGACAACCCAAGTCTGAATGATCTTGGGTTTGTCAACAGTGTCTAAAATTTTTACTCCTTCATGACTTAATCTTGAAGTTTCAGTATTAATTTCATATCTAGTTTATGCATTTTGATTTGATGGTGATGAGGATGATTCTGTTGAAGCTGATGCAAAAGCTTTTGAGCATTCTTTCTTAATTGATTCTTCCTTCACCTTATCTTTCTTTGGTTGATATTTTGATTTAGAAGATAAACCTACACTTTTGAAGGTTTCATCATCTTTTGCTTTTGATTGAGACATATGTGATCCTTTTTCAAAATGATCAAAGAAATTATCACTGATGATTGACTTCTTCTCAGCTAAGTCCACCTTTTTGTGAGGTGTTTTGGATTGGCTTGATGTTGTTTTCTTCACAGATTTAACATCTTCAGAAGATTTCTGCTTTGGTTTTGACTTTTCCTTTTGATTTATTTTCTTTTTCTTTGAATCATCTTGACTTTCAGCAGATTGAGAGTCTGAATCTTTTGAACCAGTTTTTGACTTCTTTGTGCTTTTGCTTTTGTTCTTTTTGTTAAAATAACATTCCTGAGTTGAATGATTATTGTTTCAAATATCATAGAATTTGTTGAAGTAACACTGTGAAGTCATATGATTGTTCATATTGCATATGGAACAGTAACTGCTGAAGTAGCAGTCTTTTGTATTGTGATTTGTCATATCACACCACTTGTAATACATTTCTTCAGATTCTTTTTTATGATCATCTTTTTTCTTTTTCTTGGTCAATTTTGGAGCATGTGTTTCCTCTTTTGAAGAATTTGATTTGTTCTTGATGTTCTTTGAATCGTCAGATTTCTTCTTTCGCAGATCTATGGATTCAGTAGACTTTGCTTTCCGCAGATCTTTTACTGAAGAACTTTTCTTTTGTTTAGTTGATAAAAGTACTTCTTTAGTTGATTCGCAGCCTTCAACTTCTTTTTGAAGATTCAGTTCTTGGAGTCCTTCATTGAGTTCAGCAATCCTCTTGCAGATAGTCTTCAGCATGTTTCTCTGCTTTGGAGGATATTGCAGCTTTGATTCTTGAAGAACTTTTGGAGTACCGGTTTTAATATGAACATTCTTACCAATGGTCATTTGATCAACATCAGATTCATCAGAATCATTCAAGTCATCACAATTATCATAATCAAATTCTGAATCATTTTGATTTAAAAATTCTGATTCAGATGATTTAGTTTCACTTACCTCAGCTTCATTGTTAATGTTGATTTGAGTTGATTCTGTTTCAAACTTGGTGCTGGGCACAAAATGATTTGACAAAGTGTTTGTCATTGTTGTAGGTAAAGATGTGTAATTATCATTTATAGGTGGTGCAACAGCATTATAACCCAACCCAGATCTTTTCTTTGATTCAATATGAGAATTTAGTAATTTCTCATATTGCTGAGATGATAATTGAAACTTCTGAAGTTTCACTTCAGTTGAAGCATGATCAGCCATGGACTTTGTTAAGGAAGTGATCAGATGCTCAACTTAGGCTTTTAGACTATAGTTTTCATTAAAAAAAATTTCTAAATCCTTTTGCAAAAAGTTAATTTTGATTTGATATAATTTATATTCTCTAACATGGGATTCATTCAAAATCATAGTTTCTTTTACTTTGTCAACCAACTGTTGAGCATGGACTCTATAACGTTTAACTTCCTAAACACATGTTGATGAACATAACCTCTCTTTTACCTCTCTGGCTATTGGAGGAACTTTGTGTTCCCTATGAGCCATCAATGCTTGATTCTCTTCCAAGACTTCTTTTTCATACACACTTCAGTCACATGTTCCATCTTGAAGTATGATCATCCCTGACTCCTTTGAGTTACTAGGTCCAGCTAATTCATTGGCGGCTGGTGGGGATGCATTGATCAGTTGAGATTGTCTGTGTAGAGATCTTTGAGAATTTGATTGTTGATGAGGTTGAATCTGATGTTGTTGATGCTGCTCATGTTGTCTCTTCTCTGGATATGACTGTTGATTACATTCTATGGAGAAATGTCCATAGAGATTACACTTGAAGCATCTTACCTTTGATTTGTCAACACCAATCTTTGATGTTTTACTTGTTGATGCCAAGTTCTTGTTTCTCCTAAGATATTGATTTGCTCTATAAGTAATCATTGCCATCTGCCATTGTAGGTCCATTTCTTCCACTACATCAGGATGTAGTTCTTCTAAGTCTTGTTGGCAGATATTTGCTGATGTTAGAGAGCTTCCCAGATATGCTTGAAAACTAAAACTAAAAGCTGCAAAGGCTGCTTTTTGTTCTTCAGAATCCAATATCAGAGTGATTGGTTCTGATTGATTGTTTGGTTGTGATGACTTAGCTATTGTAGCAGTGGTATCTTTTCTATCAACATTTCTTCCTTTATCCATTTGATTTTTAATTGAGATGATTTCTTTAAGGGTTTAGAAGCATAAAAGTTGACTTCCTCCTCATTATCACTCAAAGCACAAGAGTTATCACTTTCATTGTTTGAAATAAATGCACTTCCAGCATTGTTTGTTTCTTTGAAGTGATAAGGTGAGACATGGGTTCTCACACTCTTGTTTCTTGATTTTTCATCCATTTCAAGAGCTTCCAATTTTGCAACCAGTGTATCTAGACCAGGTGACGTGAGATCTATGGTATTTTTTAACATTGATACTGTGTGCTTCCAACTTTCTGGCCAAGTGTGGAGCATTTTCTTGTTTAACTCCTTATTAATGTATTTCAATTCCAAAATATTCATCTCAGTTACCAACTGCATGAATCTATGAAGTTGTTGAGGAATTGACTCACCCTCAATATAATGAAATGTTTCATATTGAGACCTGAGGGTGTCTCTTTTTATGCTTCTGATCTCATCACTCCATTCGCAGAGAGTATGAAGTATCTTCCATAATGAGTTTGTTGTTTTGTAGTTTTCACACCTGATCAATATCTCTTCAGGTAAAGCCATACTAAGCAAACTGTATGCTTTAATATCAACTTTGGCCTTTTTGACATCATTGGGTGATAGATCTTTGGTACTGATTGGTTGATTTTTTTCATTATAATTCGGCCCAAGGGTGGGTGGAATATAAGGACCTTCAGTGATGGAGATCCATAGGTCAGAATCCGTATAGTTTACATGATTCCTAAACTTAATTTTCCATGACTTGAAGTCTGCTTTTGTTTTCAACTTCGGTGGTTGGTAAGATGATCCACTGAAGTTGCTCATGATGTAAATGAATGAGAATGATCAACAAGATCTGCTATTCAATTGATTTGAATATAGATGCGAGTTAATCTAATTGAATGCTGTTTGAATCAACAAACAAGTTTCACACAAAATTCTTTTAAAAACAGTGGATCTAATACAGCACAAATTGTCAGATCTACAGAATTCAAAGCAATTAAACACAACTAACACTGATAGATCAATTGATCTAAATCAATGAGCACTTGGCTCTGATACCACCTGTGAATCCAAGGATCGCAATCAGGAATTATCAGTGTCGGTTAATTGCAAGTTAACGTTTGAGGAATCAACGTTAATTTGGTTTAATTGTTTATAACAACTTTAATTATCAATCAATATTCAAGAACACATTAACCGAAACACAATAATGAATAATATGTATTTCATTAAAATATGTTAATGATTACAAAATAATGAACGAATTATATCAAAGTGTGTTGTGATGTGATGGCTGCTAGGGTTTGAGTGAGGGACTGATTGTTGTATTGCTATTGCTGTTGTTGTTCAATCAATCGTCTAAAACCGTCGTCCTTGAATCAAAACCTAGGATCCATATTTATAGACACTGATGTTTCTGTTATGGGAAACACCGGATCTCTTGGGATTTGATTTGTTTCAGTTAAGAAATCATCGGATTTCTCGGGATTCGCATAACTGCCTTGTTGACTTGTTGACTTGCAACACTTGTATTATACAAGTGTTTGGACTCCGCAAGAATAGTGTCTTCAGTAGGAATTTGTTCTTCCGTAGATGATCTGTTCTTCCGTAGAAGTCTTGTTCTTCCGAAGGAAACTTGTTCTTCAGTTCTAGTTGTTCATCCGCAGAGGATCTTCGGATGTAAGGTTACTTGTAAGAAACATATCTACGGAAGAACAAAATGTTCATCCGTAGATGTTTCTTACACTTGGTCAATTTCATAGATTGACCAAGTATAATGTTTGTACCTGCAACCATACATAAATCAACACACACAAAAATGGGTTAACCTATATATTTAATGCATACACAATAATGATAATAACCAATATTTATTACAAGAATTAATTAAAGTTCTAAGCCTATACAAATTGATCTAGACCAATAACTCTTAGACCTAACAGAAATGTCTTTTCTTTCTTTTTATTTCTTTTTCTTCACTTTATTCTTCTTTCTTTGACTTCAAGAAAAATAACCGGGTGTTACATCTTTAGATCAACTACACACAATAGAAAGGTGTATATGTCGCATAGTAGTATAGCTTGATGTAAAAATCGAGTATCGATACATAGACATAGTGACTCCTAATACTAAACCGTCATTACTATTTAACCAATTAATTGAGTTTGGATTTGTAAATATTAAAAATTTATAAACATGATTAGCAAGTTAAACTGTTAAAGCGAAGAAATAAAGACGAAGATACATAGTTTGTTTTAATAAAATATATCACTTGGACTTTGACTCCTCTTATCATAGCAATAACAATTAGCAGTGTTGTAAAAGTTGTTAGGCACTAGTCGGGCGATGAGGTGGGGACTAGAGATTAGTTGGGATTAATAGGGATTAATGGGGATTAATAGGTTTGGAATTTTTATATATAATTTTCATTTATATATATATATATATATATATATATATATATTAAATACACATTTTTATATGTAATTTTTATAAATATATTTATTTTTATATATATATAAACAAATCTGGGCAAAATTTCAAAAGTTTCACCGGAATTTTTGAACTTCGCCGGAATTCCGCCAGAATCCTGCCGGAATATGCAAAAATGCAGAATAAAGGCCGATTAAGAGCCGACTAGGTTCGATTAGTTCCAATTTTTTCCAGATTTGGACCAATTTCACCGACTAGCGATTATCCCTCCGATTAGGGGAATCCAATCGGTGACCCACCGATTGCCGACTAGTCGCCGATTAATCGGCTGACTAGTCCGACTTTTACAACACTGACAACTAGCACAAACTCAAGGGCGTGATCATTTTTTACACATGATATATGGAAATAGCTTAAACTCACGTCAAGGATATCTAGACATATAACTTTTCAAAAAGCTAGAACGATAAACACACAATAATCACCTAAAGTTATATGAGAAACTAATGATACATTTGTGTCAATGTTAAAGATGAACTAAACTCCCATTAAGGTTAACTAATTCCATAAATTTTGGAATGTTAACACGATTAATACATGACGACCACCTCAACTTGCGTAAGTTAAACAAAACTATAATTACCCTTCAATCCATGAACATCAAATCACGATTACAAAAACAATTTATAATAAATAACAAAAGAAATTCAAGATATACGCCATGGTTTTCTCAAACATAAGCATAAGGATGCATAAGTCTTGTACGAACATAAAGTTACATACTTACAACACCCGTAAAGTTGAATATATTATCAAACTAGAATGAAATACATAATTATTAAAGAATAATCAAGTTTCATCAAAGTATAATATAAACAACACCAAGAAAGTTGTTAAATCATGCTAAGTTTCATCTAATCCAAGTTATAATAAGAGTTTAGCCCATAACACTTACAAAAAACACATCCAAACTCAAGAACATGAAAGAACTCATCGTAGATCTAGAGAAATTCAAACAATTTGAGTAAAAATGGGGTGGATAATGTTAGATCAATTTTAAAGTGTGAAATCTATAATATTTGCCTTCAAATCTCCCAAATACTTTTGAGAAATACTCTAAATCTCGTAAATGGGTGAGAGAGACTAGAGTTTGAGAATAAATGAAAGTTATATTAAAAATGGGGTGTATTAGGTTTTAAAAAACCTATTTTTGGTTCGAATGTGACCATATCAGAAGAGATATGACCATATATAGTTTAAAAATGAGTTTCTTAAAGTTTGACATCAAATATGTGCATATCAGCTTTGATATGATCATATCAAAATATGTTTTCTCTTAAACTTTTTTAAATCTTAAGTTTCTTTGCAAAAATCATCACAGCTTCACTGGAAACTACAAATTTCAAATAAAACATAAATAAATGTCTAAATAAATTAACTTTGTAACAAAAGTAACTTAATAAGCAAATAAATATGTATTAACACATAATGATTAACATATTAATAGCTTTTAAGTCTTTTTAAAACTCTAGCAATATTCAGATATGCATCACATGTCTATAAATTTTTTTTACGTATGAGTGTAAGCCCCTCACAAAAATCACTCAACACTTAGTTATTTATATTATAAGTAATAAGTGTGTAAGTGAGTGAATCAATGCCAACTAATAACACAAGCATAGTACCACTCTTGCAAAGCGGTCAAATCTCCACCAACTAACATGATAAAATGCACAATCAAGAGGACTTTAACGGTTTGTAACAAGCTTTGGGTAAAAATGTATGTAATTTTTGATAAAAATGATAACGTTTAAAAGTTTCGGATGACTAGTTGCTAAATATGATACAACTGTATTAAGCCCATCGCGTTGCCGCGGGGGCGTAAAACCATTCCGAGAAGCACCAACGACAAACCACCGTTAGTGACCACCAACCGAAACGTAAAACCAATGACACACCACCGTTAGACAAAACGTAAAATATATAAAACAATAACTAAGTTGATCTTGGACCAGTGCATTACGACGGGACCAAAAAACGGGAAAAAATAAGTGTAAAAACATTGAACTATACATGCACACTATGCCGTGTTAACTCGCAATGTATAGACCAAAATGTAAACAAAAAGTATTGGGACCAAAGTTAAAAATAAACAAATATTTGGGCTAAATTGTAAATGATGAAAAAATGTTGGGTTAAAATGAAAAAAGTAATGACTTAAAAGAATAAGACAAAAGTTGAATACAAACTTTAAAACATGTTATACAAAGCATAATGTATAAGAAATTTATTAATTAGTGTATATATAATAAACTAGTACACAAACACCATTTAATACAACTAGACTAATACTAATTTACTAAACATAAGTTGTGAATAGAATTTGTTTTTATAGATCAAATAGCTCACATTCATTTATTCTTATTTTACGCAACATAAGAGTAACAAATATAATATTTTCTCTTTCATTTAATTTGAATCACCTTTTTTCTTTTTACTTAGATTTCTTTTTTTAAATTATTATTTTTATCTTTCAACAAAAACGACACAAACTGCATATGTTTGTTTTTTACTTGACCGCGTTAGTGCCGCCGGTGTAATACACGTAACAAATTCTCATACGCACCACAACACACCACTAACCACGTTAGCGTTATAATATGGTCCCTCCAATATAACTTTGCTCGCTATTATATACTAGCTTAGATTTTTTTTGAACGACTATTTAGGTGTTAGAAGTTAGTAACACCTAACTAGTAATATACTAGCTTAGTGACCGTGTGTTACACGAGTTGAAATAAAAAAATAAGTAACAGATTATATATATGTATAATCTAATATATGTTATAAATAAAATAAATTGTATATAACAAACATTTTTAAGGTATAAACAATAGTATAAAAAGAAAATATATTTCATTATTCATACATATTCATAACCTTTATACATATATTTTAAAATATTTTAGTTTTTAACAATTATTAACTATAAATTAAACTATATTTTAACAAAATTAAATCTTATTAAAGTTTTTTTAATAAAATAGTATTGATTTCTAGAAAAAAATATCTTGATTATTTAAATATTAAATGAAAGTTATGAAGGAAACCTTTTGAAGTCAAAACTTTTATTAAGATTATAAATTTATTGCGATGATAACAGATGAACAATCTTAAATGAAGGCTGGATTGAAATAATATAAACATATTAGAAAATAACAATATCGTTGATAGTTATTTTGTTTTATTAAAATAGATTGTTTTTCTAAAAAATAACAATATTAATGATAGTTATTTTGTTTTACTAAAATAGATGATTTTAAATTTAAAGTTGAGATACATAATAATCTATATTTATTCTAGACAAAAAGAAAAAAAAAATCGTTATCAACACATCCAAATCATCCCCATCATCTTCCTCGATCAAAATTCAAAAGAGGAAAAACAAACTCACAAATATTTCAAAACCCTAGAATTCATTCATTCAATCAATCAATCAAAATCCCAAACATCAATCAAAATCAAAATCAAATGGATCAACCACCACCACCATCATCAACAACCGCCACCACCACCACCACCACAACCGCCACCACCACCACCACCGCCACCACCACCGCCACCACCGCCACCACTACCACCACGAAGAGCTGGAGCATCCACACCCGCCCCGAAATCACCTCCAAATACGAGATCCACCACCGCGTGGGCTCCGGCACCTTCTCCGACGTCTACAAAGCCCGCCGCCGCTCCGACGGCCTCACCGTCGCCCTCAAGGAAGTTCACGACCACCAATCCGCCTTCAGAGAGATCGAAGCGCTTCAAACGCTGCAACATTCGCCAAACGTCGTCGTTCTGCACGAGTACTTTTGGAGCCCTGATGAGGATGCGGTGCTCGTGTTGGAGTATCTGACGACCGATTTGGCGTCGGTGATTCGATCGGCGAAGAAGGAGTGGGGCGGATTGAGTGGCGGAGAGATTAAACGGTGGATTGTGCAGATTTTGTTGGCCGTTGATGCGTGTCATCGGAGCTCGATCATTCATCGCGATTTGAAGCCTTCGAATCTGTTGGTTTCGGAGAATGGTGTGCTCAAATTAGCCGATTTCGGTCAGGTGATTGATTGATTGATTGGTGTATAGCTTTTTGTTTGTTAGTAATCTATGCAATATCTGTTTGTAGGAGACAAGAGATAGTTTTACATGATCAAATAGGAACCAATCATGTTAATTGAGGTTTATAATGTTGATTTGTGGTATTTTGGTGTTGGTTTTGTGGAGGATTGGGCTTGGTTTATGTTTTCGATATCGAATCGTTTGTATTTGTAATTCCTTATAGCGAGAGCATATAGCAATAATAAAACCTTGGTTGCAGCACAGCGGACGTAGGTCATACTGATCCAACCACTATGAACGGTGTCTTGTTTCGTTTGCTTTTTCTGCAGTTTTGATTGTGTGTGTGCAAACCTGAATTCTTAACAGATTTGGATGGTATGCAAATGAAACTATAGTAGATTAATTTCCTACACAAATCTTTACAAGAATTCTAGAGAATTTATAGCATATGTCTTGCAATATAGGACCATACTCACTTCTAGATTCTATTAACTGTTGAGTCTTCAAGAATTGCATAGAAACATCTAGAGTATGAAGAACACTATCCAAATTTAGATGGGGCGGGAAACTATGCTGCCTTCATTCGAACTGATTAAAAGTTTTTTTGTTCAAAATTTGAGGAAGTTTTGATGTGAACTGAGTGAAGTTAATGAGCATATATTGGCTCTGTTTGATTTTGTTGATATCAGTTAGTGATGGAGTATTAAGCCAAAACTCTGTTTAATCTCTAATTCATTTAGTTATAGATGATCATTTGTTATGTTGTTTGCCATTGTGTAAACCGTGTTGATATAGAACAATAAGAATGTGAAAAATGTAGTTTTTAAGAATTTTTTTGTTTCATTCCTCAGGCAAGGATACGGATAGCACCTGGATTTGTTTCGATTCATGACAGTATACAACCTCAAGGCCAAGAATCATCTGTATATCAACAACAGAAAACTGTTTCGGAACCAGAAACTGTTAATCAAGAAAACCGTTCAAACCCAATGGTCCATATTCCTCTGGGGATCATAGAGGAATATGGACCATCGGATGAGTATAAATCTAAAGACCTGCTTGATGAAATCGATAAAGACACAAATTTTGCTGATGCAGATACATCTTGTCTTGCTACATGCACCACAAGTGACGTCGAAGACGATTTTTTAAAAAGCAATTATTCTTATGAATCCAATGATGGTGGGGCTGAATCTGGGCTGTTAACATCGTGTGTTGGGACCCGTTGGTTTAGAGCGCCTGAGCTTCTTTTCGGGTCTGAAAATTACGGGCCTGAAATCGATTTATGGTCACTTGGATGTATAATATCTGAGCTTTTCACTCTAGAACCACTTTTCCCTGGAGCTTCAGATATCGACCAATTAAGTAGAATCTTTAATGTTTTGGGCAACTTAAATGAAGAAATCTGGCCCGGCTGCGCACAATTACCCGATTACAGGATAATTAATTTTGAAAAAGTGGAAAACCCGAGTGGGTTAGCCTCATGTCTTCCTAACCGAACCCAAGATGAGATTTCGCTTGTGAAGAAACTACTCTGTTTTGACCCAGCGGGTCGGGCCACTGCAATGGAACTGCTTCATGACAAGTATCTAAATGAGGAACCTTTACCCGTTCCTGTGTCTGAGCTCAGGGTTCCATCTCCAGGCCATGGTGCGGACCAGGGTTCATCTGGGTCTGAGGATTGGGGTGGTCGTCAAGACATGGGTTCAGATTCTGATTTTGATGAATTTGGTGGGGTTGTCACCAAAGGAACCAGGGGTGATTTTTCAATCCGATTTTCTTGATCATGTCACTAGTGACCATGATGTTCCAAGTAAGGTTTTTTACACATCATTCTTATTGTTATTGTTATTTATAATTCTTTATAAATTTACATGAAAAGATGTGTAAGATGTGGAAGGAATTGCAATAAAGAAGTTTGAAAAGATAGAAACTGGGCCGCATTACTCTTTCTATGTAATTCATCTTCTTTTATAAATACTAATTTTTGTCATATAATTTTTTAGCTACATGTAGTTGACTCCCACATAATGCACGAGTATCTGTGAATCTTTGAATCGTTGATTTTAAACCCTAAATATCATTAGGCCATGTTGCGACATCATAAGAATTCTGATTTGAGATCACAGAAATCTTGAAGACTTTCACGATAAACTATTCGGTATTCAGGTATCCGTGGATCTTTGAATCCGGGATCTTAAACCCTAGTTTTATACCATTACGCCACGTTGTGACACAATATGATCCGGATTTAGAATCAGGGACATCCTGCATGATTTTCATGATGAACCTCATCTATTAAACAGTAATGTGTTTGGTGTTATACAACATTTTCTAGAGATCTTGAAGATTCTCTTGCAGCTCCCGATTCGATTTGAATCACTAGGTATATTTTAAAAACGCTTATCATTGTTCGACTTCTCATGATCAGGTAGCTATAAGATATGTTGTATAAACATTAAACGCTATAAGATATGTTGTATGGAACTTGATGATCAATTGGTTTCATGCAAACTAAGTGTTTAAATGGAACATCACTTGGTTTTATTGTTTTCACGAATGGTTAAAAGAGTCGATTTTTTTTAAAGTGGCTTGTTTATTAAGAGTTCTTTGATCAACGTGAACATGCATATGCCACATTGCATCTTCAACAAGTTTATATTGTGTGTATTTGTTGTTTAATTAAATTGTAATTAAATGACATGTAGATAAAAATCGATTTATTAAAGCATTTTTTAAATCAATGGTAGTGGTTAACTAATGTTTTGAGCCCCTATTGATAAAACTGTATATGAACATTTGTGTTTGGCATATGTTAAGGGTTTGGAGGTCTATGAGTTTAGAGCCCTTTTATTTAGAGCCCTTTTATTTATCTTGTAATGGTGTTTGTAGTTTCATTTGTGTTCGTGTTATCATGTTTGGAGCCCTAAAATGTCCGCTACATATAGTTTTATGGCAGGCTTGCCTTTGAACTAGTAATGTTCTAGTAACGTTCGGTGAATCAGACAATTGTGTATGTAAGTTTGCACCATTTCATGTAAATCGAAAATAGAGAGGGAAGGTCATGGAGATTCAGAAAAGTATCACTATATAAGTGATCACTTTTGTGATTAAAGATTCAGCTCATTGAAGAGAAAAGTGAACGTATCAAACTACGGTGCATCGACTTGAGAATTTGCTAGTAGCAATAGCGGAAGTGATAAAAACCTAGCTTCAGAGTTCACATATTTCGAATGCCCTTCGACTACTTGCCATAAGTTTGCTTGTGGTCCAACAAAATCAAGGGGTGTAGAAAAAAGTGCGAGAACAAAAGGTCCAATGAATTATGATGATTAATGAACAAAGGTATGAATAACAACATTCACATCCCGCTTTTTAATTAATGTGAGTTTATTTTTTATATTATATGGTATGATTATAAGTGGTTATGTAATATATTACCGTTCAATTTGTATTTTGAGGAAATATTGTTTAAACTTCTAAGAGTTTTTTAATATCTTCTAAAAGTGGCTATAAGTGAATAGTAATGAAAAAAAATAAAGGTATAAATAATATTATTTAATTAAAATAAATAAATATTGATTATTAATGTAAATATATGAATGGAGATGAAAAAAGAATATGAATGCTCTAATGCATAGGATTAGCTAATATGAGTTAACAGTTCAAAAAAAATCAATTTTTGTAAGGTTTTAATAACTTTACTAAAAGAAGCTTGGTAAGCCGGTCAATATCTATGCTCATTCAACGGGTGATCATAGAGATTGTCTAAAAAAATCTTTCTACATCATTTTAATGGCAACAATTTGGTTAATCTGGAGGGCTCGTAACGATTTAATATTTAGATTAAAAAGTTGCAACATCAAATGTAATCGAGTCCACAAAAGTTGCAACTTATTCATGGATTAAATATAGGGGCAAGAATTGTGAGCTAGATTGGCATAGGTGGCAGAGTTAGTCCTTTTTAAGTTCCGCGGTGTAACATTCGTGATACCGTTGTAGTTGGAGTCCCTGGCATCTGGCTAGTGGTCCGAATGTCCGATCAATAAAGTTTATTTGTTGTTATAAAAATGCATGCTCAAGACAAAGCTGCCCTCTCAAGCCTTCTGGCGCCAAGCACATACCTAGCTAAATGGTTCTTACCCGCTAGAACCGGCAAAAATACCCGCACCGAACCGTTTAGAACCATCCATGAAGATTGAACAGAAAGCACAACTCATGGGGATTTTTGCATTGAAAGCTATACCATACCATTTTGTTGCTCACGGCTCTGCAGGAACCGATTGGTTCCAGCCCCGCAAAAACTGTCATAACCAAACCATGAATATAGTATGTGGGTCAGTTACGGTTCCTTCAGTTTCACTTAATGAGGTTCGGTCCTTGTTCAGGTCTACCGGTTTGGGGTCGGTTAAACCCAATTGCACAGTCCTACCTAGCTTGTAATTGTAAAAGTGAGCTTGTAATCGTAAAAGTATATCATTAGAAAGTCACATTACGTTTATCACCCACATTGTTTTGCAAATAAAAAACTAGGTCTTGAACAGAAGCTAGAACCCGTACCAAAACTAAAACTGGTGTCAAATCAGAGTACTAGAAATTGGTTTGGAACCGACGTGAACAATGTTTACGAATTAGTATAAAATCCTCTCCATTGAAACCAGTTCAAAATCAAACCAAGCCTGTCCCTTTTAACCTTTACCCGCTTCGGTATTCAACAAGAACCTGTGCACCTCTACTGCCGCGCACGAAAAACAAGAGAAAGAATGAGTTGAACCTTTTGGCCCATCACCCCTTCCTCGTAAAATCAGAGAAGTAGTACATATTGATTAATGTCCCGGTATATCTTTTGTTTAGATCCATCCTACGTGGACAACATTATCTGTCAATTTTTTTCCCTACATTAAACAATAAACGAGTGCGACACATATCAAAAGATTTAATAAATTTTAGATAGTCATATAAAGCGGCTTTCATGTCCGCCAAATCTGGCCCAAAACCGCACTACGTTCAGCTGTTTACTACCAAAAGCTTGTCTCGATATGTTATCTAGCCCGTCCATTTTACGATGCTCTAAAAGACCATGCAACAATCTAGCATCTCGCAAACACACACTTATCTATCAAACTTTGTGATATTTCTAATAACCTCTAATAGACACATACATACATTGGTATATAGTTGACGGCATTGATTGGTTATTTAAGATGAACCAGCAGCTTTACCATCAATTTACATTACCCTTAATCAGCATAAACGGGTCAAACTTTGACCTATTCTTGCGGCAGAAGAGCTATCTCGATTTCTTGAAGCGTTTTTCCTTTTGTTTCCATCACGTTGTTTTTTACAAACGCGACCCCCACCAAACAAAACATGCCCAACATTGCGTACAGCAGCTGTGCGCCCATTAGCTCCAGCAGACGCAGGAATAGTAACCCCACCATGAAATTGAACACCTAATAATCAAATATATGCAGAAGTGTTTCTAAATATGCAAAACTCAATAACTTGGCTTGTAAAAGAGGTTGATTCTAATTATGTTTTGTGTAAGATCAAATCTTCAAAAGTAGAAACAAAAATAATCCAAATTCTGTATTTGCCCCTCAAAGTTTCATTATATCATATTTACTGCTCTAACGAAAAAAAAAACTGATTATATTTATCCATGGAAATTCCATTGTAACTAAAAAAATAATGATAACAATGTTTACTATGGTGAATCATTTTAGTGCATACTGACAAGGGCATAATGATAACAATGTTACTATAGTGGATCATTTTAATGCATAATGACAAGACATCATGATAACAATGTTACTATGGTGAATCATTTTAGTGCATAATGATATTCTTATTGTTAAGTAAGGTTATTAAAAGCAACTGATTTTATTTTATTTACCATGAATAGGTAACCATGAGAATGTTAGTATTTTGAAAGGGTAAAATTGATATTGAATTTAGAAGCGAAAATACAGTAACTTTGTACTAAAAAAGGAATATATGAAACTGGCTGCCTTTAGATTAATTTTTCAGATAATAAATTTCTGCACTAATATTTGTTAGACTAAATACCTACGGAAAGAAATAAAAATATTAGACAGTATTTAGGGTTGACCCAAACCGCCCCGTACAAAAATACCTGTTTTAACCCGTTAGCTTACCCGCTCATATAGCGACTACCTCTACTAAAACTAAATAAGATGAGTTATGTGAAGTGTGTTACCCAATGCACAGACATGCAGAAGGCCATGGCTTTTGCTCTTATTCGGCTTGGAAAAATTTCTGAGAGAAGGAGACCAGGCACAGGACCAGCTCCAATAGCAAACGTAAACACAAACCTGCATATACACACACTATGAATTTTACATTTTTTCTATTTAAAACATTTATGTGATAACGTGTTAATTTGGGTTATATTGTAAAAGGTCAAAGGTTAAGTGAAAAATACACCTAAAAAGAAAACAGGTTGCATATGTCGAGTGATTTAAAGTCGCCACATTGAACCCATAATTACAACCTCCAAAGGTTGCTTTATTGAAAATAAGTGACGGTATATATATATATATATATAAAAGGTAACACATGCAACACGTGAGGTGAGGGGCAACAACTAGGAAAAAAAGTTCAAAAACTTAAGAACATATCTGATTTTTTATTATATATCATATCGTGCAATTCAAGTATTTAAGAAAATTTTAATGAAGATCCAAACTCAACCAAACATGAGGTATGATCCAATTGTTCAAAAACTAGGAAAAGGTAACACATGCAACACGTGAGGCGAGGGGCAACAACTAGGAAAAAAAGTTCAAAAACTTAAGAACATATCTGATTTTTTATTATATATCACACTCGTTGAGGTTAGCGATCTTCTTTCTGCTCAAGGCATTAGAGACTACATTCGCCTTTCCTGGATGATATTTGATAGCACAATCATAATCGTTCAATAATTCCAATATATATATATATATATATATATATATATATATATATATATATATTATCTGTAAAATGGATAAATAAAGTTTTGGCCCAACCCGTATTACTCGTCCTGAAAATTACTTTTTCCGGCACGTTACCCAACCGCTTCATCTGCCTACTTTTCAATCTAATCTTATTCGCATCACCAAAGGAATTTCTAGAAACCTAAACTTCATACAGTCAGTCATTCTTTGAGATTTTCATCAGGATCATGGACAAGTGTAAGAGATGTAGAATCTTACATTAGCATGCCACCAACAGAGAGGTAAAGAGCTCCAGATGTTGATGAAAACAGACCTGCTGCAATTACTTGAAAGACTGTAGATACAGCCTAAATAATAATAAACACAAAAGCACATGAGTTTTTGAAACCAAAAGTCCAAAAGCTTTACATACTTCACATAAAAAAATTATCATATTTAATATTATGCATTAGAAAGAAAATTGCAGGTACTAAAAGCAAATAATGATAGAAGAGAAACAGATGGTGTTTGGATTTGTGTATTGGAACTAATTATTTTATTGTTATTGTTACTGTTTCTAGCATTTCTAAAGCTAACTTGAAACCGTGATAGTTGGTTTTTTAGATAAATAAATTATGCCAACCATTTTAGAGGTCAAATAATCAAGTACGGACAAATACTCTTACAAACGCCTTAAACAACACATTTTAAGAGTAAAATAAATCACCTATCACCCCTTCTTTTAACCTAATTTGTGAAAGTTCTATTCCAATTTCACAAGCGTGTCATCCTATGAAATTTTACAAATACTTTTTATGAAATCTCATTATCACGTCGTCAGAAAAACCATCCAAACACTATCTAACACAACCCATTATATTCTGATTTTAATTATTTAACATAAAAACTTTTAAATTGAACATCCAAACACCCTCTACATTGCGATCTAGATTATGCATTAAAAACTAGGTGTAAGAAAAGTACCATGCCAAAGAAGCTCCATAGAAGCAGAACCTTCCTTCCAAGTTTATCCATAAGGAGGAGTGCAATGAAAGATCCTGAATGAGTATTAATTTCTTAAGTCATCATGTTGATTACTAAACCAAGTATGATAACAACTAGGGTGAAATATCAACCAATTTGCTGTTGGTTATGTTTTCTCAAATGGGTTAAATACTTGAGCGGGTTAATAAAGGGTTCGAAAGTCTTCCAAAGTATGCATAGGGCATCCTAATAGTATAATTCAAAAGTCTAGGTTATAAATGTAAGCATTTAGTCTGTCTGTAATCATATCCAACGCCTCGTTTTTTAGTAATGGAAGTTTTTAAAAGTGGCTGTGGCTCAAGTGCTCAACTTGACCTGCCCTGTTTCAATCTGCACTTAAAAAGTTACTTGTTGTAACCCTTACCTGACGTCTGATCAACTCTAACAGAGACCGTCATCTATAAAGAAGTCCGGAAAAAAAGGACAAAAGGGTTTCTGGTCAAACCAACCCTACCCGTTTCGACCCATGCTAAGAAGTTGCCTAGTTTGACCCGTTACCGACCTACCGTCTCTACCTCTGTTAACAACAAAGTAGTAGTCAGAAAGAAAAGAGCTGATTTACCAAATAGGTTCACGATCCCCACAAAGGCGTTTGCAAGGTTTGAAGAAACTCCCGCACTTCTAAATACAGATGAAGAGAAATAAAATATCGCGTTTATTCCTGATAGCTGTTGTAAAGCAAACAGGGTTGATCCAATAAAAACAACTGCAAAAGGAGCAAGTGAATAACAATGCATTTTGTGGTGTATGTACCAAACATTTACACCATTTTGGTGTAAAAAAAGACCATGTTCTTGGAATATGCCTTGCATAGAATTTATTTAAACTCTGGTGTATGCACCAAATTGTTACACAGATGATTAAGACTTACATATGAACTTATTAAGATAGATTATTTTTCTTTATAAAATTAGAGAAATAATTTAATTAAATTCTTGTACTTAACTTAATTATATTAAATATAAACTAGTTAATCAACTTGCTATTAACAATTATAATCAAGAAATAAAAGTACCTAAAATCCATATTCAATATGGTACATATTTTAAAAGGTCTGATGAGACTATTTATGTTTAAAATTTATAATAAGAAAAGCATGAAAATTTGGAGGGATGAACAGCGTTGCACCAAATCTGTGTAAAATATGTCAATATGGTTGCAAATACTGCATAAACAAATCTTACACCACTTTGGGGTACATTGGAAATGCGTCTAAATCAGACTGTCAAAGATCAAAGTTACCTCTAGAATGGCGCCCGAAAATCAGTTCTGAAATCTTAACAGAGTCATTTTCATCCCCTCTATCTGAGTTCAACAGCTCTGACATTGCTGATCTGACATTTGCTGGTCCTAGAAGTTTCTGGAACTCCACCTCTGCTTCTGTATTTCTTCCTCTCTATTAAGCATAAAAGAAAAATCACGTTAAAAGCATGAGCACATAGTAATATGATATGAAATAACATGTGGTATGTTTGATGTATATCAAAACATATAAGATTATTTAGATTAAAGTAACTTGATGTGTGCTTACAGTTTACACAGATGCATATGTGGATAATAATCTATGGGCATTCGTCGTAGGTGAGCCGAATTAATATGTAGTTTAGGTTTAATTTACTGATCAAATCAGTTATAGTCATTCCTCAAACTTTAACATAAGTAGGGAAAAACTTAACTGGTATATCCATTTTTCTGTTCAGCTACCAGGTTAACCGATTAACCAAACATTATTGATGAGTATAAGTCTATATTTCGATTAAACAAAGTAGATAAGTAGAAAAAATAATTCTTTTATGTTCCAACCTGGTCAAAATCGAAGAACATAAAACCATCTCATACATCTTTGGTATGGTAAAAAAAAGACTAATTTAAATATTGGGTTGCTATTAATTTTGTATCAACTTTTAAACAGTTAATGCATTTTAGTATAATGTATGGAACAAAAATCAACATATAAAGCAAGTCATGTATCTAAAGTCTAAACAAACATTAATTTTGTATCAACTTTTAAACAGTTATGACAAGAGGGCTAACAAAATTTTAATGGTTTTTTGGTTCAACATATTAACCGTCCACCACCAAGTCATGTATCTAAAGTCTAAAACAAATCCAAAAATCAAAATTTATGGAAAAAGTAATAGAAATCGGCTCAGTTCACCTAAACATTTGGTATGGATCCTGTAACATTGGTTCCATTATTTTTTAACGCCACTGATAGCTACACACACATAATCACATACACACAAAATCATGTAGATACACAGCGAACAAAGATAAACCATTTCATGTAAATAACAAACCTTGTAAAGCCAATGTGGACTTTCTACACAGAATATCATAGCAAGAGCAAGCACTGTAGCCGGAATAGTAGATAACCAAAAGCATATGCGCCACCTGAACACAGATTCATAAGATAAATTTAAATTATCAATTTTCTAAGATAGAAAAAGCATAATAACACATTTAATTTTGTCCTTACCAGCCTGGGATACTCTTAACAGGGATCCCTATCAAAAGAGCCCCTAACAACCCGAAACAAGTTGAAATTTGAATAAAGCTACCATAAGTCCCACGGACAGAAGGAGGTGAAACCTGCAAGAAATCGCAATAAAGAGGTTAACACATGGATTTTTTTAACCCATTACCCATCTACTTATCAGTGGATCTATTCAGGTTATGTTAAATCTCTAACAGGCCAAACAAGTCAAATAAAAGCCCTAAGCTAAACATAAACGGTTGAAATGGTTAAAATTTACCCAAAATGTACTTTTTAAGCATAAAGCTACTTGACTAATTTTACTACAAATTAGAGTCATACAAAAACACTAGAAATGATCTCATCGTATTTGACACATTAAACATTTACAAAAAAACTGGACAATGATCAACCCCGTCCGTTTAGATCTGCCAAAATTACTTGTTTTGCCTGGTTACCTAACCCGCCAGACCCATATGCAAACAAGTAGCGCTGCCTAACCTCTGTTATATAGAGAGAAGCGACAGGTGGACCAATACCCAGCCCGATTCCAACAATAAACCTCCCAAGTAGCATCCCTGACAAATTTCTGGTTGTTGCACTGAAACAAATATTTATCAGAATCTCCTACAAGACTGACTACATATGCATTTATTGATAAAAACTCCTCTTTAAGCAAGTTTTTATGCACGGAGCATACTTTAGGTTTTAGTCCTTTGGTAATCCTAGTGACTTCCAATATGGTCCACAGTTTTTTTTTTCTTTCTGTTTTACCTTATTAAGGAGTATTTTAGACAGTTAAAAAACATGTCTATTAAACTCTGTGACAAGTCGAAACATTTTTGTTGTCACATATTATTACCTACAAGCAGCACCAATGACCATAGGCAAAGCACACAACTGAAAGGTCCTGCGGCGCCCAAATTCATCAGCAATCCAACCACTGAACAGAGACCCAATAAAGGCGCCACCAAGACATGTGCTAACTATCAGACCTGCATTTACATTGCACAACGGCTCATTTAGAAGCAGATAATAAGATCGAAGATCAATATTTGTGAAAGTGTAAAAAAAATACCTTCGGCTAAGCTATTCCCATTGAAACCAAGATCATGGGATATACTCTCAAGTGGTTCATTTACTACCCTGCACATATAGGAACATGGTTTACACAAAACATTGAGTTTCTTAGTACATGGTTTACATCTTTACATAATTAATAATATTAATAATTACATCAGGTTTTTTTTCTAAATTGTGCAAATTACTCAAAATAGTATGAAGATAAGTATAAAAAACTAATAAAGGAGGGCTGAAACATAAACAAGAACGTAAAGTCATGCCTTTTTCGCACTCTCAAATATTGGAGAAGGAAAAAATAACTAATAAAAAAGGGCAAATTTCATATTTCCCCCTCCTAAACTCAGTAATATCATATTCATCCAACTATGCATTAGACAATTCAAAAGGTACAACTTACTCAATCAATTAGGTGGACAATAGTAATTTTACTAACTATATGAAATGGAAGATATGAATTCGCCCTAAAGAATCAAATGTTGCAAAATAAACCCCAATCAGCACCAATATACAAACTATATACAAAGTTTGGAACCAATATAGAAGCATGCTCATATGTTTGTTTTTAAGGGATGGGGAAAATAAAAACAAGAGCTGACTAGATTGAGAACAAACCCAAGATGGTAACCAAAAAGAAAAGAGACTATGGATGCCACAAGCACATGAGGCAGAGAATGTCTTGAAGGTGGATCTGAATACTCTTGGACCATATCATCCTGCAAAAATTCTACACAAAACAAACAAGACTTTCAACACCATATCCCCCAAATTATTGCAACTGTAAAGATTAGATAGAAAGAACATCTAGCACATTAATTTGTTATTGTAGTGACATAAAGTCATTAAATGCCCCTAAGCTTCTTCACATTTAATGTTTTTCTTTATGTCAAACCGACAAATCCACCAGAAAATTTGTACTCTACTCGCACATCTGGCTTAAAAGGTCCAGCCAATTAAGAAAAACTAAGCCCCTTCCATATATAAGAATAAACAAATATAAAATCTGAGATATCCTATGACTATATTACAATATTTACTTTAACCATACAAGCAGGAATAACAATTAAGAACAGAGATGGCGGTGGCATTTTAATGATGGTTGAATACTTTTGATAACTTTGAAATCCAATCAAATTCTATATATTTGCCTTTGAAATATGGCAAAACACAAAATTATTCAAGATGAGAATCTCCATATTTTCCCAAAAAAAAGAACTTTGCAACATTTATATTCAGACTTTTTATGCGTTAATTAACTTCATATTGATGACCTTTTCCATATTCACAGACTTTTGTAAGCATTAATTAATTTCATATTGATGACCTTTTCAACAGAAGAAAACACATCCATATATAAGCTAAAGAATATATGTAATCAGATATTTACCAGAATCATCTTCTAGGTCAACTGAATTTGTACCATCCTTTGACGGCATTCTCTTGTACATAGAAGCAGAAACGTGCGGACGTGCAGGCATTCCACAAGATGTCCACACTTGATAATGAAATGCACAACTTGAATCACTCCAAGACAACTAACACCCGTACCCATGAAAACAAGACATCATTTATCAGTCTACACTTCAAAATTAAGCTTCAAATGAAAAGTCAAACCTCATAACACTACTCTTATGAACGCATTAATAAAAGGAAAATTCCAGAAACTTCTACACTACTCAAGAGGCTCCAAGTACTGTGGAAAACCCTAGAAGCCCCCATAATTCTGCTCCTTTAGTGTGTAGAATACAAGACAGTAACTATCTAGATGATCCATTTCATGTTTGTAGTTAATGATTGCCCCAATTAACACAAGTTCCGACAACTTAAAGTTTAACCTGCGTCACTGTACAATAAGCAAGCGTACAAATTGCAACACATAATTACCACTGATCACACAAGTTCCGACAACTCAAAGTTTAACCTGCTTTACTGCACCAAATCCAGGTCGCAAAAGTACAAATCGCAACACATAATCATTCACGAAATTCAATAACATAACATCAACAAGCATGGATTAGATTTAGATCCACCACACAAAAACATCAAACCTACAACCATACAATTAGAACACATCGCTACTTCAATCACCTAAAAACAATCGATCAGTTACGTACAACTTCGAATCAAGTAACAAAAATCCGATATCACTACATCGTTGCGTCACATGCCTGTCGTAAAACACATACAACCTACAAAAAAACGATCGAACAAGTTCATACTGAAGCAAATTTATACAAATCGAAGCTGCTTACCGAACAATTCCTCTGATAATTCGACGAATCGAACAAAATTGAAATGCGAAGTGACGAATGTTGAATCAGAGGTTAAGTTGTCACTGTAATCAGAAGTTCGAGAAGGCACAAACTCCGCCACACATCATAATTCACGAAATTCAATAACATCAACACTCAGAGATCAGATCTACCACACAAAAACATCAAACCTACAACCACACAACACACCGCTACTTCAATCACCTACAACAATCAATCCAACACGTGCAGATTCAAAACAAGCAACAAACATCACACATCACTACGTCGTCACATCAAATGTGTGTCGTAAAACACACATAACCTACAAAACACGATCGAATAATTCAAAATGAAGCAAAATACACGAATCGAAGCTGCTCACCGAACAAGTCGAACAATTCTTCTGAAATTCAATGAATCGAACGGAAATTGAAATGCGAAGAGATGAGTTGTCACTGTAATCGGAGGTTCTAGAAGTTTTGTGCGTTCGGCGTATGTTTGCTTTAGATGAACGCGGATGAAGGAGGGTGTTCGCTTTAATGCGCCGGACACTTGTCGCTATACTGCGCCAAGTGATGCTTTGGGTTTCACACCGTTTGATAAGACGAAGTTTGTTTTGGGTAAATAACAAGAATGCCCTTGAAATATTGCAAATGTGCAGAAGATCCCCTTGATGAATTTTGTATGTTGTTCATATAACTATCATGGAAAAAAAACAAGAACATGTCTATGTATACGACAAAATAAAAAGATATATATATTTTTTATATTTGGGTTATATAAACATTTATTTAGTATTATTATAATGATACTTTAATCTCTCTATTTTTTACGTATCTATATGTGTGTATAGAGAGATAAAAAGAATAACTTGGTTATTCAAATCACAAATTATTTTTTTCATATATTTCAAACCTTTTTGAGACATGTTACTATGACACTTAAATTAATATCATTTTCTCTGAATCTTTTTATACATACATATAATACATAAAAAGAGTTAAAGAGATCGAGATTTTTAATTATATCCCAAACCTTTTAAAAAGAATAAATTTACACTATTTTTTATTTACATCCATTCTGTATAGGTATTAATTATATTTTATTATATGTTTTGTCATAACTTACAACAAACCAATAAAATTTGTTCCAACTAATAAATTTTATGAGATGAAAGAAATTCACGGGAGTGCGAGACATTAATTGCAACATAACACTTATTAATTATTAATTTTCAAGTCCTTAAGATCTTGCCATGAAATATAGTTTATTTGGAAATTTATAGTTTATTCAATGGTTATCACGTGGCTGACCAGCATCATTAAATATTATAAATTTATGTATGAAATATATTAATTTCGTATATAATTTTTACTTTTAAATAATAAATTTAAAAGTTTTTGTTCTAAATATCAGGAATATGGTATTGAAAAGAACCTAATAAATATATTTCTATAGGTTTAACAGTTTAATAATGCATAAGACGAGGACTTGTACGGTAAAAAACATAAATTCCAGTGCTCCTTAAATTAATAAAATATAAATTGTAATCTACATATATTAAAAAAATTTATAACGTTTTCGACATTTGATATATATCGTGGCGGTCCATGCATGGACAAAATTTTAGCAGAAATTATATTAAAAACAGAGGTAATTTTATAAAATAATAATCAATTTTTAAAAGTGTTCCAATTAAGTAACTCAAGTTTTAAAAGTGTTCCAATTAGATCACTTATTTTTATATTTTATACAAATTAAAAGTCATAACATATTTTTTAGCATGTTATACTTTTGGATTCAGTTAGAAAATATTTTTTTCTATCTTTTGATGCTGATATAGAACGTTGACGTAAATTTTAGGCACTTTTTTTATTTTTTTCATAATTAATATGTTTTTTTATTTTTTAATATAATTTTATATATTGAAAATTCTAACTCCAATGTCTTTTCCATCATTACTTTCTTGTCATAATAAAATTTGATAATGACTCGATTGATCGTGTGGATGTCCAATTTGATAAAAATATAAATGAGTGATTAAATTAGAACACTTTTGAAATTTGGTTACTATTCTGTGATATTTTTCCTAAAAAATATATAGCTTACTTTGACAAAATGGTATTTGAAAAATTGAAACAATAATATAATTTATTAAAAAAACGTTTTATAAACTATATTTTCACTCTTTAAACATGTGTTTATCATGTGTTACATTTTTAGGCCATACCATTTTAATAGCCTTTTTGAAAAGTTAAAAATATTTCCTCACATTACACTCCCCCCCCCCACCCCCCTCTTCTTTTAAAATTACTATTTTTAGAAAGCATATTTTTAATAAATCAAAATTGAGATTTTTTGACTAAAAATGATTTTTAAAAAATAATATTTTCTAAACTATGAAATTTTCAGAAATGACAAAGCTTTTTAAAAATATAATATACTTAAAAGACTTTTTTGAATTTTTTTAATAACAACTGGATTTTTAAACGACAATATTTTTATATAAAAAGAAAACATTTCAAAGTAGTTTTATTAAACCGAAAAATTATTTATAAAATAAAAATAATAAGAACATTTGTTTTTAAACAATGTGATTTTTATAAAAATGATACTTCTTTAAAGACAGTTGTTTTATAAAACTAAATGCTTAAAAAACATTTTTAAACGAAAGTTTTGAAAAATAATAATTTGGTTTATTAATTAAATTGCTTATTTATATATAGTTTCGATTATATTCTGTCTCAAAATAGCATATTATAGTTTCTAACTCAATTATAGAACTTTAAATTTTATAACAAACCGTGCAATAATGGGGTTATAATATAATTTAGTGATAAATGGAAAACAAACATAAACACAGATGTCACTATTAATGAATAATCAATGCTTAGGTGATGATAATTATTGAGTGATTTTGTTAGTTTTCTAAATATTGTAGAGTAAGATGTTGTAGAATAAGGTGTAAAGTGCAAAACCATTACATAAAATGTGTTTTATGTCTATGGTAGATTGGATGTGATAATATTTGTTACACATAGTTTGACCGAATATAATTGAATATATTTGATGGTATTTTAAACTTGACAGAGAATGCAAATAAAAAAGAAAGATTAAGATTAAACACTGAAATATAAATCAATTACTGAATTGCATACTTCAAATGACAATAAGCAAAGCCTTATATAGGCAACAAAAAGCAACGGAAACATAACAGACTCCTACTAAAAAGGAAACCACTAGACTATAGCCTCACATGGCTTTATTCAATAAACAAAATGCAAAATACTCGGTCAATTCTAAACACATGCATGCAACCTTTATAGTGGATTTGACTCGTTCTTCAACACCCCCCCCCCCTTGAGGCAAACTCCATCACCCCGAGCATATGACGAAAGTAAACAAACTTCTCATGAGCTAAAGGTTTTGTCATAACGTCAACAAGCTGCTCATTTGTTCCACAATACTCAAGAATTACTTTGCCTTGATTTACCATCTCCCTAACATAATGAAACTTGAGCTCAATATGTTTTGATCGACTGTGCATTACAGGATTCTTTGAAAGATTAATAGCTGATTTGCTATCACAGTACAGTATAGTTGCTTTATCCTGCTTTACACCAAGATCATGGAGTATTCTTTGCAACCAAATGGCCTGACAAAAAGCATTTGTGGCTGAAATATATTCGGCATCTGTACTAGATAATGCAACAGTAGGTTGCTTCTTTGAACACCATGTAACAGCACTGTTACCAAGAGTAAAAACATTAGCAGAGACACTCTTTCTATCGTCAACACAACCTGCCCAATCATTGACAGAGTATCCCACAAGTTCCAAATTGCTTCCATACTCAAACCATATACCAAAACAAGTAGTTCCAGCAATGTACCTCAACACTTTTCGAGCTGCACCAAGATGAGCTTTGGAAGGAGACTGCATGTAGCGTGAAAGAACACTTACAGAGAAGGCTATATCCGGTCGAGTGTGTGTTAAGTAGATAAGCCCCCCTATGAGACTTCGATACATCCTCCCATCAACTTTATCTTCACTGTCTTCCAACTGCAGTTTAATATATGGATTCATGGGAATCGCCTCCACATTAGCATGTCTCATGCCAAACTTGTCAAGCAGATCATTTGCATATTTTTCTTGACTAATAAACACGCCACTTGAGGTTTCCTTTACTTCAATGCCCAGGAAGAATTTCATGTAAGGCCCCATTCCCGGGACGCTTACAGCTGGTCATTCATCGCACACAAAACATATATTTTTAGCATCTTACATAAAAGCGTCGCAGCGGAAACATTAAAAACAATATTTTCATTTCATCAAAGTTCTTTTGCAAAATAATATAACTGTTCATTACACAATATCATTTTTACATTTCATTACAAAAGCATTATAATAATGGATGTCATCCCAAAGGAACTGAGTAGTCGCCCCGTGCCATCCTCAGCAACATACCTACCAACTGGAAACACATAAAAGTCAGCGTTGCTGAGTGAGTTCTAGTTTTATAATAAAACACACTTTTCTTTCGTTAAAACCGTTCTTCCATACTCAGTCGCACCTCTTTCGTGCGTATGGCCCCAGTCGCATGCCATTCAGTCGCATGGACCTCTAGTCGCATAGCCTTAGCTGGGCGCAGAATGCAGTTCAACCCGAACTGCAACCGCCAAGTTCGACCTCCAAACTCCTCAAAACATCTTTTAAGCTCAAATCAACCATTATAAACCTTAGGGAAGCATACCACGACGTCATTCAAGCGCAACCAAGCCCGAAATCAAACCCCAAACGAATCATACACATACACATACATACGAAAACGAGTTTACACCCAAATACCCGAAAAATGGTTTTCAGATGTGTTCCAGCCCCAAAATCATGCAAAAACGTGTAAAAGAGGGGTCCTAGAACTCACATAAACGATCCCATCGAGTAGAGCTTCGATTTGACCCGCTACACATCGATTTCCACGCTCGAATCAACCCGAACCAAGCTTTTCTCCTCTTTTTCTCCTTTTCTCTCTTCTTTGGCTGAGTTTTCGCAAGAATGGGGAGGGTGTGGGCTGCCCTCCCCCTCTTATACCCCCGCTCATCCAAGTTTCTTCCCGTTTGGCAAGTTTGGTCCCTCGACTTTGGACTTCATTTCTTTTCTTCTTCCGTCGGCTTCAAAGAAAATATCCGGGCGTTACAAGTCCACCCCCTTATATAGGTTTCGTCCCCGAAACCTGTTATTCTTAACCCATTGCGGGCAATACTGTCTCATCTCTCTTCTAGTCTCTCACCTGGAGTTCAATCGGTCTACGTCGTTTACCAACATACGACTTCTTGTCTATCTCTGGCTACCTTCATCAGGGCTTTAATCCTTTCGAGCTTCTCAGTCGTAGCCTCGATCACCTCAATGCTTCCCATACGACATTTGGTGTTCGGTCACTTGTAAACAAGTAAGGTATTTACTCACATACTCCATCATATCACGCTTCATACCCGGCCACCAATAATCTTTACTCGGGTCTCGGTACATCTGACAGTTGGGATATCAGTGTATCCACAAACCTTACATCGGCCAAGTAGGCAATACGTCCACACCTCATGCACCTTCCTGCCACCGCCATCGCAATCACCCTCGGAATCGTCGTGACTCGATCACCTTAAACCGTCACCGTGATCCCGTCAGGCGCCGTCAACTGTATCATCTTTTGCGGCACATAGTGTTTACTTTGTAGTCCGCCAAACAATCCACTCCTAGGACCACATCGAATGATGTATCCATATCCTTACTACTAACAGGAAATCTTAGCACAGAAAGAAGCAGGAATAAAACTTTTACTAACGCCAAAATCAACTAACACCAAGGCTAAAGGTTGATTTACTAGAAACGTACCTGACATAACATCGGGGTCTGCCCTAGCCTCCTCCTGCATCATTGTGTTGGCGCTACGTTCGCCCTATGTCCTTCTCCTCCAGTCCTCTTCACTCCCGAACCTTCCGCCCTTGGCTTCTTACAGTCCCTGCTTATGTGGCCAATTTATCCACAATTATAACATCTCACAGTCCCACATTCTCTAGCCACATATCCAGGCTTCCCACACTTGAAGCAAGTGTTTGGTCCCCTTTTGCATTCCCCCAAATGCTCCATCCCGCATTTACCACATCGATCTGACCCCGCACCAGGTGTGACCATACGACGGTCATCCCCTCATGCGTGCTTAGTATTCGTCGGGACACCACCCCGTCCAGTTTTTTTTCCTTCCAGTTCCGGTCTCCATCACCTTTCTCGCCATCTTCAGCCATCACCACCACCATAGTTCTTTCATCATACAACCTCCCCACCAAATCAACTGCTGACCTAAACGTGCTCGGTCGGACAGCGATCATGTGCCTACAGATATCCACCGGCAAGCCCTGAATATACCTCTTGATCTTTCACGAAAAAGGTGTCACCTGATCCGGCACCAGCCGTGCCATTTCGTTGAATTTGGTGGTGTACTGCTGATACGTCATTGTTCCCACCTCCAATTGCAGGAACTCTCTTTCAACTTTATCCATCTCATGGTGAGGACAAAACTCCTCAATCACCAGCCTTTTCAACTTTGACCATCTCATCCTTCCGATAGCCCGGATACCCTCAACTTGGACCATGTTATCCCACCAGCATAGAGCCGAATCCACAAACGAGTGGGCGCCGAACTTCACCTTCTGATCTTCCCGACACTCGCTGATATTTAGAACAACTTCCATTTTCCTCACCCATCGGTGAGCAGCTGCAGCAGTGCCATTACCATCAAAAGTTGGGGACTTGCATCGTTGAAACACCCCATAGTTACAGCCTCGTGCCACCTCCGGCGCAGGCTCTTCCTCTTCCTCTTCCTCTTCGTCATTAGAGATAACTGTTTTAGTCTCGGGCCGTCTCCTTCCACCCGAAGGTCTACCCCTTTACTGTCTCTCTCCATCTCTAACAGCCTTTATCACTTTGGTCACTACAGATGGTAGGATCGTCTGCATAACCTCATGCACTTCCTCCGCAACCGCCTCTTTCATCGAGGCTCTCAGATTAGCACTCTCATCACCGCCCTCCGGATGAGGGGTCTCGGATTCCTCATGAACCACTTTCTCCACTCTAGGTCTTCCTCTTGTGACTCGTGGTTCAACACCACGTCCACCACCGCCTCCACCACTTGAAGCTTTAGAAGATCTACCACCGCCATCCTCGCACAACCTAAAAGATTCAAACACCAACACGGTCATTCAAGGGAATAGCTTAGTAGTTTATATCAAGTATAGTAAGTCCCTAATTACAGTGGCCAGTTGTGATTAGCCACTTACTTTACTCTTCATACCCCAAGCATTACCTATCCTGACTACATCAGTATCTAAATCCACCAGCAACACATAAATCACATAACATGCACACATAATACCGGTTAACATTACGAAAATACCTGATGGCATACAACTACTCAGATTGGCATCCCTTCACTTTTCGTCCCATTCTCAGTTTAAGTTAAGGTTTCTTTTGAAAATTTACCCGTTTCACTTAAACTTTGGCTCTGATACCAACTTGTAAGGCCCCGTTTCCGGGACGCTTACAGCTGGTCATTCATCGCACACAAAACATATATTTTTAGCATCTTACATAAAAGCGTCGCAGCGAAAACATTAAAAACAATATTTTCATTTCATCAAAGTTCTTTTGCAAAATAATATAACTGTTCATTACACAATATTATTTTTACATTTCATTACAAAAGCATTATAATAATGGATGTCATCCCAAAGGAACTGAGTAGTCGCCCCGTGTCATCCTCAGCAACATACCTGCCAACTGGAAACACATAAAAGTCAGCGTTGCTGAGTGAGTTCTAGTTTTATAATAAAACACACTTTTCTTTCATTAAAACCGTTCTTTACATTCATGAGATCACACAACATACATACACAGAGATAATATAGTTATTATCTTATTTACATTTGTTACATTCTTCCGTTCATCACTTCTTCCGTTCGTCCATTTCATTCATATCGCACTTCTTCGCACAAACCGCACCTTCGCATCATCGTATCCAAAGTACATATCGCACAGATCGCACACATGAGGTAGCCAAAATCGTACGCTACATATCACACAATAAATACCACATCGCACGTATAGGAGCAGTTATTGAAACTGAACTCCCACTGTGTCTATAGTCCCTCATGATATCCATCATACATATCGCACCAATCGCACCAATGGAGTGGTCACTAAGACCGACTCCCCCCGTGTGTATGATAACTTTTAGGGTTTAGCCAGAATCGCACACTATCTCATGGGTTAGCCAAAATCGCACGCTACATAATCTACATGAGGTAGCCAAAATCGCACGCTACATAGCACATAGTAAATACCACATCGCACGTATCGGATCAGTTACCAAAACTGAACTCCCTACTGTGTCTATGTCCCCTTATGAGTTAGCCAAGATTGCACGCTATAAATACACACATAGTTAAGCTAACAACTCTCAATGAGTTGTGAACCTCCTTTCTTACTCTTGCAAGCCATCCTTGCTCTCATTCATTCGTTCATGATTGCACTTTACGTTATATAATACTTTTCATTATCTTCCACTTTACGTTATATAATACTTTCATTTCATTCATTAACGTTCAACGCAAAACCACAGGAAAACAATCATACATAATAATAAGGAGCATAACAACATATAACATCAATCACACAAGGCAACATCGTACACCCACAACATACATCATGCACAAACATACAACGTCACAATCACACGACATAAAGCATCACACGAATCACGTGCATCACCACAACATACAACCACACGGAATCACACATCATCATACATCACACCATCCACATCATCAGCTCATCATCATTCATCATCTTAAGTCATCCATACCCATCACATCATCTACAACCCCAAAGGTCCGAGTCTACATCCGCACTTTCCCGAAAGTCAGACACTAACTATGGTCATTCGGGCATATGGACCCTACTCAGTCTCTTGATCTTCATGCGAATGAAATCAATCAGGCGAATGGACCTCCAGTCGCATAGCCTCCAATCGCATACTTCCCATGCGAATGAACCTCAGTCGCATGACATCCGGGCGTATGGACCTCCGTCGCAGGACCTTCATGCGAATGGCCCTCAGTCGCACACCTTTCATGCGTATGAACCTCAATCGCACGACTCACAGGCGTATAGACTCCAGTCACATGACCTTCAGTCGCATGCCTTCATCCGCATTTCCTTCAGTCGCATGACTCTCATCCGCATTTCCTTCAGTCGCATGTCTCTCATGCGTATGACTCTCAGTTGCACGAATGAACCTCATTCGCACCTCTTTCATGTGTATGGCCCCCAGTCGCATGCCATTCAGTCGCATGGACCTCCAGTCGCATAGCCCTAGCTAGCCGTAGAATGTAGTTCAACCCGAACTGCAGCCGCCAAGTTCGACCTCCAAACTCTTCCAAACCTCTTCTAAGCTCAAATCAACCATTCTAAACCTTAGGGAAGCATACCACGACATAATTCCAGCACAACCAAGCTCGAAATCAAACCTCAAACGAATCATACACATACAAATACATACGAAAACGGGTTTACACCCCAATACCCGAAAAATGGTTTTCAGATGTGTTCCAGCCCCAAACTCATTCAAAAATGTGTAAAAGAGGGGTCCTAGAACTCACATAAATGATCCCATCGAGTAGAGCTTCGATTTGACCCCCTACACGTCGATTTCCACGCTCGAATCAACCTGAACCAAGATTTTCTCCTCTTTTTCTTATTTTCTCTCTTTTTTGGCTGAGTTTTGGCAATAAGGGGAGGGTGTGGGTTGCCCTCCCCCTCTTATACCCCCGCTCATCCAAGTTTCTTCCCGTTTAGCAAGTTTGGTCTCTCGAATTTAGACTTTATATCTTTTCTTCTTCCGTCGACTTCAAAGAAAATATCTGGGCGTTACATTTCAACAGCCCCATGTCTGTCATTTCAAATGCTTCTTTCATTACTTTTTTAATTTCACCAACAAACACATCATTTGAACTTGTACATATGATATCATTTACATAAATGCAAACATAGATGATATCTATACCCACGTGTTTAACATACAAGCTAGGCTCATTTGGACTGCGAACATAACCATTTGTAGCAAAATAACCATAAATTTTATCATACCATGCACGGGGTGCTTGCTTTAAACCATAGAGTGCCTTGTGTAGCTTGTACACCTTGTGTTCCTCACAAGGAACTACGTACCCTTCTGGTTGTTCAACAAAAATATCTTCAGATAATTCTCCATTTAAAAATGCATATTTTACATCTAACTGATGTAAAGTCCAGCCACGATGAGCAACAACAGTTAGAATCTCTCAAATTGTTTTAAAACGTGCCATGGGAGCAAACGTTTCTTCAAAGTCGACTCCCTTTTGCTGTGAGTATCCTTTGGCAACTAGTCTCGCCTTGTGCCTCATAATTTTACCATCTGCTCCAAGCTTTGTTTTGAAAAGACATTTGAGACCCACTACATTTGTACCTGCATGTGGATTAACCAACTCCCACGTTCGGTTTTTTTCGATGGAGGCTATTTCTTCTGCCATTGCAACTTTCCACTCTTGCTTGGTATTAGCTTCAGGGAACTTGATTGGATCACTAATGTTAAAAGAAAAATTGACAGGTGATGAAATGTGACTCCTCAGCAGATAGGCCTTGACCTGTTTCATAGTCAAGTAACCATGATGGAGGCTTGGTTGTACGTTTATTAGTTAAGGTTGATGGAACATCGGTAGGTTCATGTGAGGTTTGGTTTTTAGTATCAGGTGATGATAAATCAAAGGGTAAAGGATTTGTATTTGTGGTAGGTGTAGTAGGTTGAGTAGAATTGGTAAAGGAATCTGACATATCTTGTGAAGGTGGGTTAGCATGAGGCCTTATATTAGAGTTGTCACCATCAGATGGAGTACAATCTTGAATAATGGGAAATGGATCTTCAAAGCAACGTTCATACAACTTTCCTTCACCTTTTAAAATATTTTTCCAATCCATTAGGCCCCCTCAAGTACCTCCACATGCATCATGGTCATAAACACTTTTTGTAATTTGGGTTATATAAACGACAACCAATACCTTGAGTGGAATATCCAATCAACACACATCTTTCTCCTCTACTGTCCAACTTCTTTCTTCCTTGTGCCTGTGTTAAATTGTAAGCCACACTACCAAACACACGTAAATGACTTACAGAAGGTTTACGACCGTCCATGCTTTTATGGGGGTTTGACGATCCACAGCAAGTGTCGGGGACCTATTGATCACATGCACAACAGTAGAAACCGCTTCAGGCCATAAAAAATTAGGAAGATTTTTTTTCTTTTAACATGCTTCGAGTTAGACCCATGATCGTTCTATTCTTCCTTTCCACAACTCCATTGTGCTCTGGGGTGTAAGCCACATATAGCTCACGAGTGATACCATTTTCTTCACAGTAGTTCTTGAATTCAAGTGAGTTGAATTCACCTCCTTTATCAGTTCGAAGCACTTTGATACATTTTTCACTTTGCTTTTCAACCATTTTCCTGAATATTTTGAATCTTTCAAATGCTTCAGATTTGTTTTTTAGAAAATAAATCTAACACATATGGGTCAAATCATCAATGAGCAATAAATAATACAAGTTATTCCCTAAATTTGGAGTTTGCATAGGTCCACATAGGTCCGTATGTACAAGTTCAAGCTTACGGGTGGCACGCCAAGATGTTTATTTGAAAGATTTTTTTGCTTGTTTGCCCATAATACACCCTTCACAACGAGGTGAGGAGTTGTTTATTTTTAGTAATCCAAGGACCATCTTTTTATCACTTAAGGTCTTTAGACTACTAAAGTTGAGATGACCATACCTTAAGTGCCACAAGTTTGTTGGAGAAGGCCTTTGTTCATCTGGATCACAAGATTCAACCTTTGATACATCAAGAAGAAACATATTATTGTTGGACACAGTGATCTTGATGAGAGCAACACCATTCAGTGAGATTACAAACTTTCCATCTTCAAAGAAGAGAGAGTATTCTTTCTTTATTAATTGACCAACGCTCAACAAATTATACTCCAAGCTAGGAGTATAGTACACATCAGATAACAGCTTACATCCGGCTCTTCCAGCATCAATCTTGACTGTGCCCTTTCCTTCAACTGCTAATTTCTTTTTATTCCCAAGTTGTACATTCAATTTGAATGTCTCATCAAGGGAGGTAAAGTGAGCTCTTGATCCTGGCATATGATTAGAGCAACCAGAGTCTAAAAATCAAAGATTAATATTGTTACCATTTGAAGCAGTAGTAGACATGAGCATGAAAGGTTCTCCGGTCATCATCATAAACAAGTGTTGCTCATCTTGAACTTCTTCTTCTTTTTATTCAGTTACCACATTTGCTTGTTGTTCATCATTGTACCAACAATCTTTCTTCACATGCCTATATCGATTACAGATATAACATTAAGGAACTTTGGTTTTATCTATTCCTCGCCCCCGGCCTCTACCACGAACTGAACCTCGTCCTCGTCCTCGCGGGGAACTGTTTTGGTTTGGTTGAAAGACCTGCAGTGCTTGTTCTTCTGTTTTGACATCCTTGTCACTTATACGACTGTTGATTCGGTCTTCTTGTGATTGAAGGGATCCCATCAGTTTGGTGGGAGTGAGTGTAGCAAGATTAGTTGAGACTTCAATCGAAGGCACAACATAATCAAATTTCGGGGAAAGACTCCTCAAAATCTTAGCTACGATGGTCTTGTCTGCAATGGTTTCACCAAAAGCACGTTGTTGACTAACAATAGCCATCGCACGTGAGAAGTAGTCTCCGATCAACTCATCATCTTTCATGAAGAGATTCTCAAAATCTCTCCGCAATCCCTGCAGTTTTACCGACTTAACTTGTGAGTCTCCTTCATACTCCATTTGTAAATCATCCAACACTATTTTGCTAATTCTGCTGCTGCAATTCGAGAGAACAATGTGTCATGAACACCTTGTTGAATCACTACCATAGCATAAGCATCCTTCTTTTCGGTGGTTCAATTTTGCTTCGTCTTCTTCTTCTTCGTTTACTCCGGTTACAACAAACTCCCAAAGATCTCTAGACTTCAAGATGGTTTTCATACGGATACTCCAATGTTCATAGCCATCGCCTTTGAACATCGGAATAGGGGTTGGTGCGGCCGGAGGTGTATTACTGAAATCAGTCATGTTGAAGAGGGTTACGAAAAACAGGCAAGGAGCTTAACAAGCTCTGATACCATTGATGGTATTTTAAGCTTGACAGAGAATGCAAATAAGAAAGCAAGATTAAGATTGAACACTAAAATATAAATCAATTACTGAATTGCATACTTCAAGTGACAATAAGCAAAGCTTATATAGGCAACAAAAAACAACGAAAATATAACAGACTCCTACTAAAAAGGAAACCACTAGACTATAGCCTCACATGGCTTTATTCAATAAACAGAATGCAAAATACTCGGTCAATTCTAAACACATGCATGCAACCGTTACAGTGGATTTGACTCATTCTTCAACAATATTAATATTGTTAGTAGTATCTTATTATGTATTTATATACTTTGTTAATATCGTTATTAACCCCAAAACATGTATAATAATTAATAATCAACAGGTCCTTATAATATGTGAAAGATAAAAAAAACATTTTATGTATTAATTTAGAGAAAACAAGTCGATGTAAAAAAATATATTTTTAAATAAGTTACGTACTATTCTAACATAGTTTTTAACCCGATGTTTAATACAAATAAATTTGAACACATATTTAATGATGTACGAACTGGCATCGATACTAATGAGAGGGTGTTTGGCCTTGTGCTTGATGTTTAGAGGTTCAAACAATTACACTTAATCCAACCACATTGTAAAAAAATAAAAAAAGTTTTAGATTATGTAATATAACTCGTTTATTAAATCGATCAACACAACACGGATTGTAAATTATAAGCAAGGTACGTGAAAAAAATACACCATTACAAATGATTCTTTCGACACATGTCATTTTGTTATTTTTTTGTTACATGTATTTGCAAACGTTAAAATGGTCAACCCAAGGCATAACAAGAGGACAATACGAATCTAAATGCATTCGAGTTAGGACTATGCAGTAGACACAAATATATATATATATATATATATATATATATATTATATATATATATATATATATATATATATATATATATAGGGGAGGATTCAAATGAAAACAACTTTTTTTGTGAAAACTCTAGAAATCAATCTCAGCCACTCATTTTTTATTACATGCAAATCACATGTCATTTCCCCCTTTTTTTAAACGTTCATAACTTTTTTTCACGACATCATTTTTTCAAAAAAACTCACCATAAAATTCAGTATTTTCTTATCTTTCCAACGCCTACCATATTGATATACTTTTCTAAAAAAATCGTACATCCGTTGTTTACATATGTGTAAATCTAGTTATACACATATGTGTAAATCTAGTTATACACATATGTAGTACTTTACACATGTGTAAAACGAATTTTGTTAATAAAATGGGATTTTTTTTATTTTTTATAAATTTTTATGAAAGAGGGAAAGTTGGAAAACATTTTTGTGTTTTTATTTTTTCATTTTTATGTTATTTTTTGATTTATAAATTTTTTAAATATGATTTTGTTAATTATAATTTTACTATTGAAAACTAATGATTGAGATTGGTTCCTAGAGTTCTCACAAAAAAAGATAGTTGTCATTTGATCCATCCCATATATATATATATATGCAAGTTGTGTTGGTTTTCCTATTAAGTCTATCAATTTTAATTTTTCAATCCATCAACTTAACACGATTGACACCGCTGCTTACTGTGAGTTTGCTACATGACAGTCTATCATGCACCAATTAGTGTACTTTAAAAGATGACACCGAATATGTAATGAATCTACTAAGGAAACACCTAAAGATTGGTGGTAAAACAGGAGTCTTTTAACTATACTATCAAAGTTGAAAAAGATATGAAACTAAAGAGTGAAAAAGAAGTGTTATACGAAGAGTATGCATGTTGCATCTTTATATCATGTGGGGACTAATCGGTTAATCTATTGAGTAAATCGTACTTTAATTAGAGTTTTTGATTGTTGAGTAGTGTGTTCACATGTTAGCGGGTTGGTTTGATTTCATTCTAGTGATGTAAACAAAATTATAACAGATTAGCTAAAAGGAAACATGTCGACTAATAAGAACCAGATTCCAAAGTAAGTTGGTGTTTGTAAAATTTTGAATCGTTTTACTTAAACATATTTGCATTGTTATTTTAATAATAGTTTTGCAGTTATACTTAATGATTAAATACATTAATTATTTAATGATATAGAAGAATGAATAAAAAGAGTACCCGCAAACAACCTACATGACTCACTTAAACAAGAAACTATTCAGGTCAACCCGATCCGATATAAATCACATCATTCAACAAGTAAACATTGTAACTTATCACCATATGCATTTCATTACATCTTAAATGACCCAACATATCATTGCTTTATATTTAGAACTGTTCATAGAAAAAAATAAAACATGCAACTCATGAGGAAAAAAGATCAATTTTATTCAACAATTGGCTTTATGTAACTGGATTGAAGCATATATACTAGTGTTCTTGCAATTAGGTTTATGATGCAGTTGCTTATAGGCGGGCCCTTGAACTTGATGCGGTAGATGAAACTGGTGCACTCTGCAAACACAGACTGATATATTACACAACAGAAAGTAGTTTTTTTATTAAAAAAAACTTGTTTCTTGGTTTTTATTTGATCAATTTGATAGCTCCCTTTTTAGCAAAAGTTTTTATTTGACTTGTTTGAGATACACAAAAAGCCCCAATCGACCCATTCGTAAGTAAGCAAGTTGAAATTGCAATGGAACGGCGGGAGGAGTATTTCTCACCAGTGGTACACCATTCATCGCTCGTTCTTCCAAGAATCTTGACGGTTTATAAAAGTTGCCGTATTTTTCAGACCATTTTTTCAAACTTGTATAAATGTGTTTACTTCCAACCAAATCTGCCCAAAAGATGATGCCACCACTGCAATAAAAAGAAGAAAATTAGTAATTTTTCATATTATCACACTCGTCCCACAAGTTAATATGGGTACATTGAAATATTTGGTACCAAAAGTTAATAATCTTTGCGCAAAAAGCGTAAAAGAGTCTATCTAAAATGAGTCAACTAAACCAAACTACCAGTTTTCACATCTAGTTAGAAATGTTGGACATACCGGTATGAAGGAAAACTCATCCCAAGAACTGATGCAATGTCAAGATCTGATGCTCGAACAACAATTGGTTCTTCTAAAACACGGCATGCCTCGTTAACAACGGGAAACAACACCATTTCAACTATTTCTTGATCGGTTATAGATAAAGACTGCAAAAAGAAAAATTAATTAAAAGACATTATTTCATGGTCTTCTCAACATAAAAATAGAATTCATATTATATGACGGATGGGTATGTATATGATTAAATGGTTGAGCTCAAGAAAGTATTCAAAGAACTTAAAAGGAATGCTGAATGGGTGGATCAGTAATGGATCAAAAGAGGCTTAATTAAAATGTGTCATAACTCGTACGGGTTGGAAGAAGCTCATTTTATTAGAATAATAACCTATATATCTGAATAAAGCGATGTAGGAGGTTGCATGCATCGAAAATAAGCGTTGGGTGACTTCCAACCCATACGATCCAGTCCCCTTTTAGCTATTTTTTTCATTTTTATTTTATTTATATTGACCCAATTACCGTGTTGGAAATAGAACACAACCCAACAGATATATACTTTCTTCAAAATTGTTGATTTCTTATAAAAATTTTGTCTACCATTAATATGTTACCTGCCCTTGTGGAATAAGATTAGCTAGCCTTCTGGACTCTTCGATAACCGGTAGCACTGTGGGATCAGGTTTCGGTTTGCTACCTTTTTCATAAATGTAATAACCTTTTCCGTTGTTTTTACCTGATATAACATAACCATGTAACAGAACACACGGTTTTAAATATAATAGAAATGAAAAATAAGCAAATGCCAGATATAATAAGCAATTTACCATTTCGCCCATTTTTAATGAGAAGATCAACTACAGGAGAGTTGAATGTTCTATCAGGAAAAGCCTTATCGAATTCTTTTCCCACAGCATTAGCTACACCATATCCTGTTAAGTCTTCAAGTCTGCAAACACATGTTTGGAAATAAAAGATAAATATATATAAATAAAAATTTCCCATTTGATAGTAATTATATGTACTTCAACAAGAGGTGGTGAATTTGACCACCCATCTACCTATGATTGGGTCTAAAGTTGCCCAATGTGCCTTTAATGCATAAAACCTCCTAAACTATTTTATTCAAAAATCTATATCATTATTGAAACTATAGTTTTGTTATCATATTTGACTCTCTGATGGTCTATAATAGTTCTAAAACTATAGACAAATGGTGTTTTGGGTCAAACCAATCCATTTTAAGTTTTGATTTTTAATACGTTTGCTTATGAATGTGTTGATTTTGGTTATGTTTTATCTCTAAAGGTCAAACGGTCAAATGAAAATAAACTAGCTTAAAAGGAAATGAACCCAACATCTATCTTTAATGCATTAGCCTTCAATCATTTTTATCGAAAATAATATTATTACTGAAAAGTGTAAACTTTAGACAAATAGTGTTTCAGTCAACCCAATCTATTTTTAAAGATAACCACATGCAGCTGGTGTTTGAAATTACCTACTGGAGCTCATTATAAGTCAGATTAATCATATATTTATGTTTGGATATATAGATTCTGCTTATGATTATCAAGCACTTAAAGCATAAGATTATTACAACTTCAAACAAAATAAGCACATTAAAATACTACTCCCTATATGGTTATATTCCATTTTGCTGCAGCAGATGATTAAATATGATTATTCAATATCATGTATACTTTGTAAATGCACATTGAATCAATTAAAAACTACAGTGCAGAAACTTACTGGAATGGGCCCATTGGGAGCCCAAAGCTGGTGATGAGTTTGTCAATTCTAAACAAGTCCACACCTAAATGAAGCAGAATGTGTGCACTCTGTTTGTATGGGAAAAATGTACGATTAACACCGAAACCCGTACAATTTCCCACAACAACAGGAACTTTTTTTATAATCTTTCCAACTGTCATGAGATCAAGAATCACTTGAGCAGAAGTCTTTTCTGTTCTAACAATCTCCAGAAGTGGCATCACATGAGCAGGACTGTAATCATTTCAAAAAAATTTAAATGCTCACTGTGAAAAGAATATGGAGTATCAAAGTATAAATTGTTATTAGAGGGAAAATGTGAGCATGTTCGTTACAATACACACCATCAATGAAAATCTTGCATCAGTCACAAAATGGAACCAAAGATGGCAATTTCAACCCCTTTACTAAGAAATGGGTTGATTCGGGTAACACTCATCTCTAATAAGCCAAATGGGTATGTTAGAATTTTAGCTAAAAGTGTAGCGAGTCAAATGAGTTGAATGAATACACAGGTCGCAAATCACCTAAACTAAAATGCATTTTCAGTGGATGCAACCTCCTAGAACATATTATTCAGAAAATAGTATTGTATTAAAATAAAATGGGATTTCTAATAATATCAAGCATGCTAATTATTCATATTAAATTAAATCAAAATTTTTTTTTGTTACGGGTCGAACCAACTCGACCTGACTCATTTTAATCAGACAAAAACTACATGTTTTGATCTGAACCTGTTTCATCAGTTACCCAACCCATTTGACCCGCCCATTTTGTCACCCATAGTGTTTAGAGTTGTGAAAGTATGACATCTTTGCATATTACCTTTTATTAACTTCAATGCAGAGTATATAAGGAATAATACAATTTTTAAGATACGAGTAATGTCACTTAACCTGAAGAAATGTGCGCCTACAAGTCGATCTTGAGATCTTAGTTTCTCTCCAACTAAATTAAGATCAATGGTTGATGTGTTGGTTGCCAAAATGCAATGAGGGGGACATGCTTTCTCAATCTCGCTAAATATTTTTTGTTTTAGTTGAACATTTTCAATAACAGCCTGTTAATGAAAGTAACTAATCAAACAGATGTGTTGTGATAAATGAATAAACTCGCCAAATGAGTAAACTGGACAAATGAATAATTTTTGTTTGGTCCCATATTGTTATTATTATTGTTACCATAATCAATAAACAAATAAATAACCTCATATATGAAATATATTTTTCTGGTATCGAGGGTTTTCATTTATGGAGGTTTTATTGTACATATGAATTAAAGAAAATATATTACAAGAATATAGATATTTGTAGACACATCTTAATGTCAATATGATAAATACTTAGGGGAATTACCAATTTCTCAGAAAAACCCTATGGACTTTCTTTGAATCGACATATAAATGTTTTAGTATGGTTAAATCCCTTAACTTAGAAAAATCTACAAAGGACCCTAACCTTTATCTTTAACAATAAACTCCTTTTTTGCATTAAATTCTTAAAAAACTATAAAAGGTCGATTTTGCTTGATTACATCCCTAAACTTAAAAAGAGCCTTTTTGTCTTGTTTAAAATGTAAATATTAAATCACTCATACATTAAAACCAAGGAACTTTTCAACAATTGCCCAAATACTTGAGTTTTCCATACCAGTTTTTTTGTTTCTTTTTTCTCATTTACTAAAGGAGATGTTTATCCTTGAATTATATTGTTAATTTACTCGATTAGTTATTTAAAGGTAAAGACTGTAATAACGGAGAATCTCTTAAAAGAACATACCTCGATGACCATATCCACATCCTTGAATTCTACGTAGTCTATAACACCTATTATCATTGACAAGGCTTTGTCGGCTGCTGACTGTGGCAGCTTTTTTCTTGCAACTAAACCTCTAACATTTGCTACAAAAAAGATAACATTTTAAGTTTCTGAAGGGGAACAAATTATTTGACCAGTAGAGTTGTGAAGAATTAATTGACGACAAATATGAAACAAGTGCTTCATGTGGCAATTGCTACAGGTGGCAGTTTCAACCCTTTTTATTTTACTAAAGGGCTGATTTGGTTGTGTTTATCTCCAACAGGTCGAATGTTTACAAAACCACTCAAAGTTTGTTTCCAATGCATAAACCCTCACAAATTGGTTTAATCATAACTAAGTTATTAATTAATAATAAGGAAGTGTATGAGATTGTTAATTTAAACAGATTATGCTTAAGGAATATAGTATTAGTCAATTGTTATTTATGTATTTTATTGTATTTTAGGATAGGTTTAAATATGTCATTTATTATATTCCTTTTTAGCTCTAGAGTTTGTTAGAATGTTCCGGTATATATGTTCTGTAATCCTCCTTTCTTGTTCAAGGAAAATCGTTTGAATTTTATGGTATCAGAGCTGTTTGCTCTGAGCTCTAATACCATCGCTGCCGCTGCTGATCAGAGTCCACGGACTGTTCAGCCGCCACGGTATTAGCCTCTGTTTGTTCGATCCTCCTCCTTCATCTTCTTATCATGTCGGGTGATAGAAATGAATCTGCAACCCCACCACCAACTCGGCCCTTAACCCAAACTCAGCCATCTGCTCTTCACCCTGTATACACGGTGACGAATATTCAGCACAAAATCCGAATCTTGGACGGTGTTAAGGTATCGTACTCTTCCTGGGTCAAGCTCTTTCTGTTACATGCTCGAGGCTATGATGTTCTGAATCATATTGATGGAACACAGCCTCCTGCTAAAACAGATCCGACGTTTGACACATGGAACAAGATCGATGCTATCGTCCTACAGTGGATCTACGGGACACTGTCGGATGAATTGTGGCTAGAGTTTTAGAGACTGAATCCACAGCGTTTAAAGCTTGGACGCGCATCAAAAATATCTTCTTGAACAACAAGGGCTCTCGTGCTGCAGCTCTTGAACACGAGTTCATCAACCTCAAGCTCACCGACCTCCCCTCTCTCGAGGCTTACTTTCAAAAATTGAAAGAAATTGCTGATAAACTTTCTGATGTAGAAAGTCCCATAACCAACAGCCGCCTGGTTCTGCAGCTGGTCAGGGGGTTACCCCCGGAATATGACACTATTGGGTCTGTTATAAATCAACAGTTACCCTCTTGGGAAGAAGCCTGCAGCATGCTTCAATTGGAACACCAGCGAAGACAAGCACGTGACACACATCAGCCTGTTGTCGCTGCCGTCCTCCAAGACCAGTCAACTCGTGATCAGATTCCAGAAACTCAGCGCCATGATGTTCAGCCCCGTGGCCAGACCCGGGGTTCTGCAAATCAACGACGTCCAGGCCCAAATACCCGCCGGCCCAATCGTGGGCAGCCCACTTCAGCTCCTTCTTTTGCAAGACCAGGCCCATCTCGAGGTACTTATCCACCTTGGCCGACTTACTCACCTGGTTACTAGCCTTATTGGGCACCTCCACCACCCTGCCCTTACCCGACCCAACCAGGTTGGGCAACGCCCTGGCAGTCTCAACCCTCGCGCCCACCTGCCCGTTCTGTCACCCAACCACAGGTCAATCTCACTGATGTGAACCCTTTGGAACCATCTCAGCTGGGTTATGCCTTTGAAGCCATGTCAATGCAGCCTCCTGATGATCAGTGGTACATGGACACCGGTGCCACCCACCATCTCAGTTCTGATTCAGGTATGGGTTCCACTTTTTCACGTATTACATCTATTAAGTCTATTCTTGTTGGTAATGGTCAATCTATACCAATTCACGGATCAGGAAACACTATCTTACCCGTTACCCCTCAGAACCTTCACCTTAATAATGTTCTTTATTCACCTAATATCATTAAAAATCTCATCTCTGTACGTCGTTTTACAATTGATAACTCCGTTTCTGTTGAATTTGATCCCCTTGGCTTTTCTGTGAAGGACTACAAGAGTGGGAAGATCCTGAGTCGTCATGATAGTTCCAGCCACTTATACCCTGTTACCAACACTTCCAATGCTCCCGGTGTTTCCCTGCTCATTGCGTCTCCTCCTGTTCCCTGGCACGATCGGCTAGGACATCCGGGAATGCACATTTTAGACTTTCTTCGTTGTTCCAATTTTATTTCTTATAATAAAACAAATCCTTTAGTTGTTTGCAATTCTTGCCAATTATCTAAACACAAACGTTTACCTTTTCATTCTTCACTGTCAAATACACTTATGCCATTTGATATATTACATTGTGATTTATGGACTTCTCCTATTCAAAGTAAGAATGGATACAAATATTACATGGTACTAATTGATGATTTCACTAACTATACTTGGGTGTTTCCACTAAAGTTTAAATCTGAAACGTTTGCCAAATTCAACCAATTCCACAATTTTGTTAAAACTCAATTTCATTGCGCCATTAAGTCCTTTCAATGTGACATGGGTGGGGAGTTTGATAACACTTCCTTTAAAACCTTTGCCAGAGGTTCTCATGTCCTCAAACCTCCCAACAAAATGGGAAGGCCGAACGTATGATTAGACGGCTTAACGAGCTTATGTTATGCCTTCTAACTCATGCTTCCATCCCCCTTATCTATTGGGTCGAAGCCCTTCACACATCTGTATACCTCCACAACATTCTCCCCACAAAAGTTCTCAATAATCGTACCCCTATGTCTGTCCTCTACCTTAAACACCCCACTTACGATCATCTCCGTGTGTTCGGATGCTCATGTTACCCAAATCAATCCGCTACCCGACCACATAAGCTTGCCCTTCGTTCCACTCACTGTGTCTTTTTAGGGTACCCTCCTGATTATAGGGGTTACCGTTGTCTCGATTTAGCTACGGGAAAAACTATCCTCTCCCGCCATGTTACTTTCGATGAACATACGTTCCCTTTTCAAACAACCTCTGCCCTCTCCCCCCATGACTATTCCTTTCTATAGGATGACCCATCCCCTCTCCTGTTTCAGCCTTCCAATCACCCCATAACCACTCCTCCCGACCCCACTACTAGCCTTTACAGCACACCCACCCCTGACCCATCCACTCATTCACACAGCCTATCCCCTTCACACCACAGCCCACCTAACACTCCCAACAGCCCGCCTACTGTCTCTCACAACTCGCACAGCCCCCTCCCCACATCGCCTCCCCCCCTTCCTCACCCCCTTCGGCTCACCCTTACCCCTTCACCTATTCTAGGCGACCCAAAGCACCCACTACCACTGCTGCCCTATCCTAGCCTTCCAGACCTTTCAGCAGCAACCCAATGACACCACTCACAATCCCCCCACCACCAACCCCCAACCCTCCCTACACCCATGCAAACTCGTTCGTGTACGCGTTCACACCAATCCCATCCTTCCGCCTCTCTTCATACTACCAAACCCGCTCCCATCAGCATTTCACCCGTTCCTAAATCCCTGAACCAGGCCCTTTCCGATCCCAATTGGCGAGATGCCATGGCTAACGAGTTCAAGGCTCTAATGGACAATAATACGTGGGAGTTGGTCCCGCGCCCTGAAAACACACACATTATTAATTGTATGTGGCTTTACAAACATAAATTTCATGCAAATGGATCTCTTCAACGATATAAAGCCCGACTAGTTGTAAATGGGAAATGTCAACAGGTTGGGTTGGACTGTGATGAGACTTTCAGCCCGGTTGTGAAACCGGTTACCATACGCACAGTTCTCAGTTTAGCTGTGTCTCGTTCTTGGCCCATCAATCAACTTGATGTCAAAAATGCATTCCTACATGGGGATTTAAGCAAAACGGTCTACATGTACCAACCCCCCGGTTTCATTAATAAGTCTAACCCATCTCATGTTTGCAGGCTTCGCAAATCTCTTTATGGTTTAAAGCAAGCCCCACGCGCTTGGTATCAAAGATTTGCTAACTACATTGTCTCATGTGGATTTCGCAGCTCTTCTTGTGACACATCTCTCTTTATTTACCAACGTGGTTCTCGGATGGCTTACCTTCTCCTTTATGTCGACGACATTATTCTCACCGTTTCCGACAACCAACTCCTTCGTGACATTATTTAATCTCTATCCAAGGAGTTTGCTATGACAGATTTGGGAAAGCTACACCATTTTTTGGGGATACAGGTCACTCCAAAATCAGGGGGTTTATTCCTTTCGCAGGAGGCTTATGCCTCTGAAATTCTTACTCGAGCAAAAATGGAGAACTGCAAACCTAGCTCCACTCCCTGTGACACCGACTCCAAGCTCAGTTCCACTGCTGGTGAACCTCTCTCTGATGGCACCTTATATAGAAGTCTCGCCGGGGCACTTCAATATCTGACGTTTACCAGACCTGACATTGCATATGCGGTGCAACAAGTTTGTCTATTCATGCATGCCCCGCGTGAACCTCACTTTCAATTTCTTAAACGCATCCTGTGGTACTTAAAGGGTACAATGTCTCATGGTCTCTTAATCACCCCATCCAAGTCCACGAAGCTTACAGCATATTCTGATGCCGACTGGGGGGGTTGTCCGGACTCAAGACGCTCTACCTCAGGTTACTGTGTCTTTATGGGAGATAATCTTCTCTCTTGGTCTTCCAAGCGTCAACACACGGTATCCCGCTCAAGCATTGAAGCAGAATATCGAGGTGTAGCTAACATCGCTGCTGAGGTCACCTGGCTCCGAAACCTGCTTCTAGAGCTCTCGGTTCCAACACGTGATGCTAGCGTTATTTTCTGTGACAACGTGTCTGCCATATACCTCTCAGGCAACCCTGTCCAACATCAACGCACTAAACACGTTGAAATTGACATTCATTTTGTACGGGATAAGGTTCGTATAGGTGCCATCCGAGTTCTTCACATTCATGCTGACTATCAATACGCGGATATCTTCACCAAAGGACTCCCTAGAGCATTACTCCAGCGATTTAAGACCAGTTTGCGCATTCAGCCACATGCTCAGACTGAGGGGGCGTATTAGTCAATTGTTATTTATGTATTTTATTGTATTTTAGGATAGGTTTAAATATGTCATTTATTATATTCCTTTTTAGCTCTAGAGTTTGTTAGAATGTTCCAGTATATATGTTCTGTAATCCTCCTTTCTTGTTCAAGGAAAATCGTTTGAATTTTATATAGATCCTAATTGATACATGATTGTACAGTCAAGCTGTCACACTTATCTCAAGGAACAAATTATGCTATTCAATATTTTACTTATTTAGTTCCATAAATAGGGTTGCAAACGAATTGAACGTTCAGTGAACAGTTCGTGAACCGTTTGGCGGGAAGTTCGTTTATGTTCGTTCGTTTAGTAAATGAACGAACACGAACACAAAATTCCGTTCGTTTAGTTAAACGAACGAACATGAACACAACCCGCGTTCGTTCATTTATGTTCGCGAACGTTCTATAATGTGTTCGTTAGTGTTCATTCGTGAACGTTCGATAAAGTGTTAGTTTATGTTCGTTTATATTCTTAATTATTGTGTCAGTTATATTTATGACTATTATATTAAGTATTTTTTTATATATATATGTTAACTACTTATTATTTTTTATTAATTTTGTGTAATCTTTATAATAAAAATATATAAATTTTATTTTAAAATAAATCTATAATAATTTGTATTCGTTTGTGTTTATGAATTTTTTTGTGTTCATCATGTTCATGAACAGTTGTTTGTGTTCGTTTGCGTTCGGTAAGTGTTCGTGAACAGTTCATGAACATGTTCATTTTCTTAATAAACGAACACGAACAAGAAATCTCGTTCGATAAGTGTTCCTGTACATTCAATGGATAGTTATGACTCCTCTTGTATATTCTCTATAAATTGTTTGTAAACATTGTATAATAAATTAATAAAAAATATTCAATCCTTTCATGGTAATCAGAGCCTTCTTGCTCCTCTGAGCCTTTACGATCCACATATCCCTATCTTTTTCTTTTCTTTTCTTTTTCTTTTCTCTTCAATCACCATGCCTATCATTGAGCTCTCTACCCATGCTCACTTTCCCATCAAACTAACATCACACAACTTTACATCATGGTGCAAGCAGGTCCTATCTACACTTACAGGCCTTGAACTTGAACACTTTGTTGATGGCCTAACTGAACCACCACCGAAAGTTCGTGACGGCAAACCGAATCCCGAATACCGTGCATGGTTTCGACAAGATCAAATTCTTCTTGGGGCTCTTCTTGGAAGCTGTTCGAATACGATCCAACCCATCGTATCCTCTGCCGAAACATCCCATCAATTGTTCAAACGCTTAACCGAAAGCTATGCCGGTGTATCGCGCTCTCGGATTATCTCGCTTCGATCCAAACTCGCTACCAACAGCAAAGGGAACAAGCCTGTTGCGGAATTTCTCCACGAGATGAAAAGTATTGCTGATGAACTCGCACTCGCTCAAAAACCAATTGATGATGATGATCTCATTGTTCATATACTTGCTCAACTGGGTGAAGATTATAAGTAAATCACTGTTGCTTTGAAGATTCGTGATACACTAATCACATTTTCTGATCTGTTTGAAAAGTTAGTAGACCATGAGCGCACATTACAGGAATCCCAACCCACACCCCTAATTTATACGGTTAATAATACACAGAGAAACGGGCCACGGAATTTTTCACGGTCCACCAATTTTGGTTCTCACACCGGCCCGGGACGTTTTTCTAACCGGACCAATCAATTTGGGCCGCGATCCACCGTTGCTCCACCTACCATTGGAGGCCAACCGACGAATTATCGTACTAACTGTAACAATCTTTTTTGTCAGTTATGTAGCATTCCAGGACACGATACCAAGGATTGTCGGAAGCTTGCGCGGTTTTTGCAAAACAACAACATTGCTATTGTCGGGTCATCCTCAAATCCACAAGTCAACTCATCCATGGCAAGTGCATCATCCTCGCTAATGTTTGACACCGGTGCCTCGGATCATGCCGCACCCAACCAAGCCTTCATGCACAACCTCTTCGAATACGGGGGTCCCGATGAGATCGTTCTAGGTAATGGTAATACCCTTTCCATCTCTCACATTGGCAACTCTTCTATTCATACATCATCTCGTTCTTTACAACTTCACAATGTCTTAATCGTTCCTAAACTACGTAATCATCTTATTTCGGTTGCCAAACTTTGCAAAACTAACAAAGTTTCCGTTGAATTTTTTCCTTTTCATTTTTTGGTTAAGGATCTTCGCACAGGGGTGCACCTAATGCGGGGAGTGAACATTGATGATGTTTACTATGCAACACCCAACTATCGACATTCTCCCATGCAAGTTCATTCAAGCATCAAGCTGTCTAGCTCTCTCCTTTCGTGGCATCACAAATTCGGACACCCATCTGTTCAAGTTCTAAAGCGCCTACTAAATAAGTTAGGACTTGTTTACAATAATATGTCTGACAGTTCTTTTCATTGTGATGCATGTTCGTTAAATAAAAGTCATAAATTATCCTTTGGTGAAAACTCTTTTATTGTATCTAAACCACTTGAACTTGTTTACACAAATGTTTGGGGATCGGTCCAAACCTCAAATGATGGATATTCCTACTATGTAATCTTTGTCGATTTTTACTCTAAGTACACTTGGCTATATCCTATTAAAAAGAAATCAGACGTTTCTATATTGTTTCCACAATTTAAAACACTAGTTGAAAAGTTCTTTCATACACCTTAGTGTCACTTTTTTCGGATAATGGAGGCGAATACATAGGACTTACTTCCTATCTTCAACAAAATTTTCACTACCCCTCCACACACTCCCGAACAAAACGGAGTTGCGGAACGTCGACATCGACATATCGTTGAAACCGGGCTATCCCTCCTTTATCATGCTAATCTACCTCTAACGTTTTGGTCTCATGCATTTCAAACCGCGATCTATCTCATAAACCGCCTTCCTACCAAAATACTAAATTTCTTGTCGCCTTTTGAAAAATTATACGAATCAACACCTACCTACACAAAACTTAAACCCTTTGGTTGTTTGTGTTTTCCATGGCTTCGTCCTTATGCTAAACTAAAACTTCACCTTAGATCATCCAAATGTATTTTTCTTGGCTACTCTTCCTCAAAATCAACCTATAAATGTTATGACCCCTCGTCTCATTGTTTATACCACTCCCGCCATGTTGAATTTGTTGACCACATTTTCCCATTCAACACTCAAGCTACTAATCAAAGCTTTCTACCCACTCCTGCCACATTTCTTCCTTCATTTTATAAAAGAAAACAATCCATCTCATCTCCTTCTGTGCAATCATCAAATCCTATAAATCCTTATAATTCTACCACATGCAATGACCCCACCACCTTTCCTAAACCTGTTTCATCCACCCAATCCTAACAACCCAACAACTCACACTTCCCCACCAATACATCTCCTACTCCCTCGTCCCCTGTTAGTCAACATATTCCTTCACCCACCAACTTTCCAATTAATTCTTCAATACACACATCCGACTCCACATCTAATTTATCTACTACCACACCAACATCCCATCCGACTTCAACACTATTCCTGCCGATAGCCAACCACCGTCCTCCACAACCGAAACCACTTCTCTCCCACTCGGCCTCAACGAGTTAGAAAACTGCACCCAAAATATTATAACTCTCACACAGTTAACAACACTACTCTCCACCCTCTTCCACCCGCATTCGAACCTACAACTCACAACCAAGCATCTAAGGACCCACAATGGCGCGCTGCTATGGACTCTGAGTTCAACGCGTTACTTCAAAACCAAACATGGGAGCTTGTTCCCGCCACATCTGACAAACCAATTGGTTGCAAATGGGTTTTTAGAATTAAACGTAATCCAGACGGCTCCATTGCAAAATACAAAGCACGTCTTGTAGCGAAGGGGTTCCTTCAACAACATGGAAAGGACTACTTCGACACCTTTAGTCCCGTCACTAAACCGATCACCATCCGGACCATCCTCTCTATCGCACTTACAAAAAACTGGCCATTGCGTCAATTGGATGTTAATAACGCCTTTCTTCATGGAACACTTCATGAAGACGTCTTCATGATTCAACCGCCAGGCTATGTTAATCCACAATACCCTAATCACGTTTGTAAGCTAAAAAAAATCCTTGTACGGCTTAAAACAAGCACCACGTGCTTGGTATATTGAACTTGCAAACTTCCTTCTTCGCTTTGGATTTCGAAAATCCCTAGCCGATGCCTCTCTTTTCATCTACAAACATCAAGATATCACTTGTTACTTCATGGTTTATATAGATGATATAGTTTTTACGGGCAACAACTCTCAATTTCTTGATCATTTTATCGAGGCTTTAAGCCGCAAATTTTCTATCAAGGATCTTGGTATGCTCCATCACTTTCTAGGCGTTGAAGTAATCCCCACACCAAAGGGTCTTTTTCTATCACAACATCGCTACATCCAAGACATTTTGCATCAGTTTAAAATGGATGGAGCAAAAGATGTTACTACGCCACTCAGTGCCACATAACCTTTATCCGGTTTTGACTCTTCCCCAGCGGTTGATGAAACACCATATCAGCAGCTCATAGGATCTCTCTAATATCTAGCATTCACCCGCCCGGATATTTCCTTCGCCATTAACAAACTCTCAAATTATGTATCAACCGCGCCAAACACATTGGCAAGCCCTCAAACATGTCCTTCGTTATCTTAAAGGCACCGTTCATCATGGTCTGTTTTTAAACCGAAACTCCTCGCTCGATCTCTCGGCTTTCTCAGATTCGGATTGGGGCGGTGTCCATGATTCTGGTAGGTCCACCACTGCCTACATGTTGTACCTAGGCACTAATATTATTTCATGGAAGTCCACTCGTCAAAAGTCGGTTTCACGCTCCTCAACCGAAGCCGAATATAAGGCCCTAGCAAACGCTGCAGCGGAAATCACATGGACTAAGAATTTACAGCATGAACTCGGTTTTACTATGATGAAGACCATAGTCACATGGTTCGCTGGTAGTGCCACGATTGTCGATCCGGATCGCCCGTACCAAAACGCGGTACGAACGCGCTCCGGGAACGCTCTGGTTCGCGATTCCCACCATGAAATTGGCGTTTCAGAAATGAAGGAGATAAAGAACAAAGATGAAGTGTGGGGTGGTTTCTGGACCAGAAATAAAAGAGACGAAGAAAGAAGATTGTGATGAAGCATTCGATTGTTACTATGTGTTTGGTTCTAAAATCGACCCAACCTCAACTGAGAATTGAAAGCCTTCGGTCTTCACTCATCATATTTGCAAGCCTTCGATCAGCACTTGTAAACCTTCGGTTCTTGTTACATGTTGCTTTTAGGAGTGGAGGAACGACATATGTTCAAATGTGGAAGCAAGCTACTGCAAGTTGTGTTTTGAGAAAAAACCCTAATTTTTTGAAAATGTCTTTTAAGTTGTGAGCCCAGTTTTTTAAAGGAGGCCTTTAAGTTCATTAAATTGGATAACGGACTTTAATAATATTAATTGGGCCTGATTTTAAAAGCAAACTTGAAAGTTACTTATGAAATTTAGTGTAAAAAACTAGCACCATGGTACATCGTACCACATCATATGGTACATCGTACCGGAACGATCCGAAATGAGCCTACCCCCCTTCGTACTGAATTTTAGGGACTTAGCGAATTACGATCCCGTTCCACGTTCCCGTGCCGGAGCGTACCACGAATCATGTGACTATGATGAAGACTCCAACATTGTTTTGTGACAACTCCGGTGCTACCTACCTATGTGCCAATCCCGTATATCATTCACAGATGAAACATATTGCACTTGATTATCACTTTGTTAGAGAACAAATTACGGCCGGACACTTACGGGTTCTCCATATTAGCTCTCAAGATCAATTAGCGGACATGCTCACCAAACCATTAACGAGAGCACCCTTTCTTCGTATCGGTCCAAGATTGGTGTATCCGACGGATCCTCCATCTTGCGGGGGCGTATAAGGAATATAGATCCTAATTGATACATGATTGATACAGTCAAGCTGTCACACTTATCTCAAGGAACAAATTATGTTATTCAATATTTTACTTATTTAATTCCATAAACTTCTCCTGTACATTCAATGGATAGCTATGACTCCTCTTGTATATTCTCTATAAATTGTTTGTAAACATTGTACAATAAATTAATAAAAAATATTCAATCCTTTCAATGCCTATTAGGAGAAGCAGATAATCAGCTCACAAAAAGCCACTTATTCAACGTACGGGTAAACTTGTAATTTTAAATCCACCAGAAACATCAATATGCAAAAAACAATCTCAAACTTCTTACTGAAACAGCTTATTCCACCATAACATAAGCAGATAAGCAATAAGCTGTTTAAATAAGAAAATATCAACTCTAAAAATATTATTAAAAAGACGGAAAAAAGTGTTGTTGGTTCAACTCAAATCGATCCGGGCAGATTTGTCCAGTACTTAAAATAACCCATTATAAATGAACCAGCTTTAACCCACTATAACGGTGGATAAGTGGAATAGTTAACTAAATATATAAAAAATGTAGCTATTACCTTCTATCATTTTTATCCCTCTTATAAGATACTCGGAATTGACTTCTTTTAGAACAACGGTTATGTTACTAACTATAAGGGCTGTAGCTATTCCAGAACCCATTAAACCTCCACCGATCACAGCAACTTTCTTGATGGGCCTGGGCTTGAGTCCAATATCAGTAACATTTGGCACCTGCAAATGATGAAAACTAAGTTGAGCATGTAAAAGTATTCAGAAAGAAAGAAATTTCAAAATATTCACATTAGATCAACTACATTACCTTTGAGGTTGCACGTTGTGAAAAGAACACATGACAAAGACCCTTTGACGTGTCTGAAACAACAAGCTCATTGAAAATTTTTCCCTCCTGAAAAACAGAAATTTTGTGCAATTTTAGGTTTAACAACATGATATTTAATCGAAGGAGAAGCTGTTTGATAATAACTATTTTCAAGACCACTCTTTGCTATGAAATACTTGAAAACTTTAATGGGTCATGGTTAACGAATGTGCTTGACTATGAGTTAAATATCTAAAACGCTCATCCGACATCATGGGCAGATATATAATATAATCAGTATGCGAGTGCATATCAGGAAAAAACATGTAATTTCACAGTACAAAAATATAAAAATTGATAATTTAGTATCATCCACTGAAAAACTGTGCTATATTGGTCAAACGGGTGAAAGTTGTCCAACGTGTTTTTTCAATGAATAAAACCTCCCAATCAGTTTATTCAGAAAAGTAGATTATTACTAAAACAATATGATTGTTGTAATCATATATAAAATTAGATTAATTAATGAAATAATATAATTCTTGTCATCATAACTTTCATAAAATCAATATTGGATAGAAAGTGTCACAAGTCAACCCAATCCGCCCACCCGTCTGACCGGCCCATTTCGTCACCTCTAAAACATACCTTCAAAACACCATGGTATCCGCCCTTCACAATGCCCTCTTGAATAGCATCAAGGCATGCTTGGTGTTGTGGCATATTAGGTGTGGTCCGTTTGACTTTTTGACGCACACCCTTAATTATCCCAAGTGCTTCAGACAAAGAACCAATTTTTTCTATGCTGTGAAGGGACCGAGTCCACGGTTTACGTTTATTCACAATGTCTAAAGCCCATTGTCTAGAAACTTTAAGCAGTTCTTGAGGAGGCACAATAGCATCAATTAGACCTAGCTTTTTCCCTTCTTCAGAGAGTATTGGTTTAGATGTCTACAAAATAAATAACTAAATCAATAGTAATCAATTATCTTGTCTCCATATTAGTTTCTTCTATGCGCCAAAACATTTTTTTACCTCTATCCCAAAATTAATGTTCAGCATTTCTATTGTAATTGTGTCTTAAAATAATTGACCACTTTCAAAACTGGATGGTTAAAATTGACTAACTTTCACATTTACACGCTTAATCATCCTTATCATTAAATATTGCAAATTTCCAAGTCAATTGGTATCTTCAATGCATTAAAGTCAAGGACAACATGCAGCAGGAACTTCCAATTGTAGGAGAAGTTGAATTTGTAAACTGTTGATCTGCTGATGTCTCCACCATATCCCATTAGGATATAAGTGCTATCCAAATCTTCCTTAAGGAATTCAGTAGGAGCTCATTCATCATGAAGCTCAAGATGCTCCCTGATGAGTTGTTCAGTGATGATCAACTCTTGTCCATAGATGCTGGACCTAAGTACACGAATCCCATTTAGGGTTTCGACTTGACCATTCCCCAATATTCAGCCATTTGATTTGAGTAAACAGTGGGGTTAATGGTAAGGGCAGTGTAGTAGGTTGATTGGGTGAGAAAGGAGATGATTTCAGAGAAGTCAGCATCTCTTAAAGAATCAAGAAGTGCGACTTGATTGTGCTGAGGGTTAAGAGCCATTTGGGAAAGGTGAGTGTAGATGATTTTGAGTTTGGGTAAAGTTTGAGAGGAGAAATTTCTAGGGCAGTAAATTTTGCAAGTAAGAAAATGAAAGTGAATAGTCGAGATTATTTAAAAGATTGTGGAATGGCGGTAATGGGTGTTTGGATAAGGTGATGTGATGGTTTAGTGGATGAGTTGACAATGGCGGTAAGGTTAAATCAGTTAAATAATCCGACATCATTAACAAAATCTTTGCTTTTTACAGTGTGGGGCTCAAGAGATTTACGTTACACAGTAGAAACTCTCTTCCGAGTGTAAAACATTTCCGAAGGTAACTTGTCTTCCGAAGGCAATTCCTACTTCCGAAGCCAAAACTTTGCTTCCGAAGGTTAGAGTTGCTTCCGAATGGAGAAAGTTGTAAGTCTCGGAAGTAGATCTGATATGTAATCAATCGCTTCTTCCGAGGCTAAAAACACTTCCGAGAAGAAAGTTATCCTTCTGAGAAATCTTGCTTCGGAAGATATGAGAATATCTTCTGAGGGTTAATTTCTCTTCGGAAGGAATTTACACTTAGAAAATTTCTGAGAGAACTTCTTGTAACAGGGCTTAAATTGTATTGACACAAGACTTACATATTAAAAAAGTTTTCAAAAGAGATTAAATTAATCAATGTTTATCATCCCAATAGCTGTTATGAGATACTTAAATCTTTGTTCATCAAAAGCTTTGGTGAACAGATCAGCATATTGTTCATTTGAATCAACTTTGATTAACTTAATTAGATTTTTCTCTTGAATATATTTAATGAAATGATACCTGATATCAATATGTTTTGTTTTTGGAGTGCTTCACTGGATTTTCAGTAATGGAGATAGCACTATTGTTGTCAATATGGATAGGAGTACTCATAAAGTTAAATCCATAGTCTAACATCTGATTTTGAATCCATAGCAGTTGAGCACAGCAGCTAGCAGCAGCAATGTATTCAGCTTCAGCAGTTGATGTAGACACACAGGATTGTTTCTTGCATTGTCATGAGATGATCCTTCCACCAAGAAACTGACATCCTCCAGATGTGGATTTCTTGTCAACATTGCAGCCGCCATAGTCACTGTCAGAGTATCCATAGAGATCAAAATCCTTGTTTCTGGGATACCAGAGACCTAGTTTAGGTGCTCCTTTGAGGTATCTGAGGATTCTCTTAACAGCAGCTAGATGAGACACCTTTGGAGCAGCCTGATATCTTGCACAGATGCAAGTAGCAAACATGATATCAGGTCTACTAGCTGTGAGATACATCAGAGAACCAATAATTGCCCTATACTGATGTTGATCAGTATCCTCCCCCTCAAGGTCAGGACAAAGATTATGGTTTCTGGGTATGGGTGTCTTCGTAGGCTTGCAATATTTCATTTCAAATCTTTCTAAGATGTCAGAGACATACTTAGATTGATTAATGAAAAACCCTTCATTTGTTTTACCTGAATTCCAAGGAAAAAATCCATTTTTCCCATGGAACTCATCTCAAACTTTTTCTTCATAATGCTCTCAAAGTCCTTACACATTTGGTCATTTGAGGAACCAAATATTATGTCATCAACATAGACTTGAACGAGCAAAATGTCATTTCCAGACTTTTTTGGATGAAGAGAGTCTTGTCAATGGTACCTCTAGTGTAGCCATTCTTCAGAAGAAACTAAGACAAAGTCTCATACCACAGCCTAGGTGCCTGGTGCAGCCCATACAGAGCTTTATCCAATTTGCACACATAGTTGGGGTGCTGTGGGTCTTCAAATCCTAGAGGTCGGTACATAGACTTCCTTATTTATATCTCCATATAGAAATGCACACTTGACATCAAGTTGATAGACAGTGAAGTCCTTGGATGCAGCATAAGCAAGGAAGATCCTAACTGCCTCAAGTCTTGCAACTGGTGCAAAGACATCAGTATAATCGATTCCTTCCTCTTGAGTATATCCTTGAACTACAAGTCTTGCTTTATTCTTGATGATCAAGCCTCTATCATCTCTCTTGTTTCTGAAAACCCATTTGGTGCCTATAGGTACTTGACCAGATGGTAGCGGACATAGGTTCCATACCTTCTGTCTCTTGAATTGAAGCAACTCCTCTTGCATCGATTCAAGCCAGCTACTATCTTTCAAGGCATCTTCTGCCTTCTTGGGTTCCATCTGAGATAGAAAGCATGAGTACAGGCAGACATTTTCTTGATGAGTCTGTCCTCTTGTTCTCACACCCTCAAAGACATTCCCTATGATGTTCTCAGTTGGATGAGTGTTGTGAATCCTAAGACGAGGAATCACTTCCAGTTGCAGAGATAGATCCAAGTTGGACATATTCTGCTCAGGAACTGGAACACTCTGTCCAGCTGCTGTTTCAAAGTCATTCAATGAGGACTGATTGAATGAATGAGAAACATCATCAATAGTTGGCTGTGAAGAAGTATTAACAGTTGCTTGTTCCTTCAAAATACTACTTCCTTCTGCCTGGTGTTGTGGTGGATCACCTGATGAGTTTTGAGGCTCAGTAGGTGATTCACTAGGTGATTCACTTGTTGAAGCTTCACTGTTCCTTGATATAGTTAAACTATCGGATCTGTGAATAGTGGAAGCTTGGTGTATTGCAGAACTTGGAGAACTTGGACTAGGTCTGGGAAGCTCAAACAGTTGATCATTTGCAGTAGCATCAGCATCATTTTGAGCACCTATTCCAACTGAAACATTCTCGCAATATGGTTTAGAATAGTTTGGAAACAATTCTAAATCAAAGATATGATCAGGCCCATTCCCCCTAACACAAGGAGTGTGCTCATTAACAACTATATTAGATGACTCCTCAAATTGTTGATTCTTAATGTTGTATATTCTGTAAGTTTTGGAGCTAGAAGAGTATCCAACAAAAATAGCATCATCCGACTTTTCAGCAAATTTTGCTAAATTGTCCTTTGTGTTAAGTATGGTACACCTGCTGCCAAAGGACCTTAGAAAGCCAATGAACGGTGGCCTCTTGTTCCATAGCTCATAAGGGGTATTTCCATGTGGCTTAATTACAAGAACTCTGTTCTGCACATAGCATGCAGTGCTGACTGCCTCTGCCCAGAATGTTAGAGGTAGTTTTGAATCAGCTAACATAGTTCGAGCAACCTCAGTAAGTGTTCTGTTCCTCCTCTCAGCAACACCGTTTTGTGGGAAGTCTATGAACCTTCTCACAACTTTGTTGTGGAAAGGGAGAATGGTGAAGTTAATAGACTCAATGCAACCTCTCTGCTACACTCCAGCAGGTTCGACATTGCTGAGCTAGCAGAGAAGCCATTCTCCAACCCCTCCAACTCTGAAACTGCTGCACTCATCAGAAATCATCTCAGCAGTCTTCATCTAGCTGAGTTAACTGCAAAGGCAAAGATTGAAGAAGAGTTGAAGTTGAGAAGACAGGAAGACAAGGAAAGATCTCCCACTAAAGGTACTGCCTTTCTACAGATGGTGGAAGGTCCTGAATTGGAACCTATAGTTTGATGGGAATATGATTATAGTTCTCATCAACTAACTCTTTTCAGAGAGCAACAACAAAGGGTACATGTTATCCAAGGTGACAGACTGGATTTCCTGTCTACCAAGGATCCGTACAAGCTTCTCAGTACCACATCAGGGAAGAACAAGAAGACAAACATATATTTACTCTCCTTGGTGCTGAAAGTTTTGAGAAGTCGAGACAAGTGAAGTTTTGGTAGCATCAGCCTAGGGGGAGTTTGTTGGATCAAGAAGAAGGCTAATGCAACCAAAACTATGTCACTTAAGTTATTTTGGTGCTGCATGCAAAAGGCTTCTGAAGCTTAGCATGGAACTTCCGAAGGTTGTAGAGTTCTTCCGAAGACAAAGAAAAAGACCAACTTCCGAAGACAGAACTCTACTTCCGAAGTCAAGTGTATACTTCCGAAGTTCAAGTCTTAGAGGAATAAAGTGAAGACCACTTCCGAAGTATGATGAAAAGAAAGAAGTCTCCAAGCCTTGGAAGAAGCAGCCTCTTCTGAAGTATAAGTGGCTTCAGAAGTACTTACTCTTCCTAAGTCATTTAACCTTCGGAAGACACTGCTATGAACCAGTGGACACAAGTATGGTCTCTGACACTCCGCTGCAGACTTCTGATACAGCATGGCTTCTTCCTAAAGAGCCATGTTGTTGACCATACTTTATTCCACTGTTCACCTTTTCATGATAGTACATGTTACCAACTTTAGTTGGTGACAAAAGGTAAGTCAGGGACATGTCCTGACTACCAAATCTAAGATAAGACTTTATCCGAGATACCTTAATCTTTAGTCTTGTAGTATAGACTTTAGCTATAGGATCCCAGCTGGTATCAAAGTATATTCGGCTGTAGATAGTATTATATATAGGTTCTCCTTGTAACTCATTAAAAACATCATCTGCTTGTAAGAGTCTTGTATTTTGAGTTGAGAATCAATATATAAAAGTATCTTGAAATTTATCTTTCTGTGTTCTTTACTACTTTATATATTGTGATCAACTTTTATTGATTCTTCATATACCCGAGTGTTGTTCTAGGTGAGTTTGAGAGAAAACAATGTGTTTAAGTGACAAACACCGATCCTGCATCTACTAATTGAAATCTACATTAATAGTACTTATCTTAGATTGCATTTCTTTTGTTTGTGGACAATACTTTTGTGAAGTCGGGGGTATCAGTTTAATTACTAGGTGAAAAAGTGAGAAAAATTTTATAAAAGAACATGACTTTTGACATGGTAAATAAATAAATAATATATTGTAGATTAAAGTAAAAAGGTGGGAAGACGGGGAGGTTTGGTAGCAGTCAAAATAGGTTCGGTTGAGACGGGTCAAGTTATTAGCTAACACTTCGTCTAGCTTTTATAGATAATTAATGCCTTTATTATTATCAAAATAACATTATAACAATAGTAATCAAAATTCTTATTAGAACGCTTCACAAAGTTTTATACATCAATAATTTACTTGACTCGTTAGAGATAAAACACAACCCATATTGACCCATTCATAAGCAATGGGTCTACACTGCTACCTCTACGGCTCTACCATACATAATTAAAAGCGTAACCTTTGTTTTTTCCGAAACAGTTTTCTAAATCAACCATCTAATCATTTGGTCTCGTTTTAAACTATTTAGCTGTTAATTTAATTTTCTGAACAAATTGATTACAGATTGTCTATCCAAAATATATCAAAAGGTAGCACGACCTGTCTTGATCCATATTAACAGTGACTCATTTGGACCAAATCCATTTTGACCCGTTACCCAACCTATTCGAATCACCATTTCGCCACCTCCAAGATTATTGAATCAGAAAGACTAAATTGTCAAGAATTAAACCACTTTGATAAAATAATTCAAAATCAAAGTGAATATACAAGAGTTTTGTTATGTTTAAACATGTTGAAAGATAGAGGAACTCACCAACATTATGTCAATTGCCTTTGGCAATCCCACAAGCCTAGGAAGTCGTTGCGTACCTTAAAAAGTACATATTCATTATCAACACGTCACATTTATTAACTTAAATCCAAAAGTGTTACAATTATACAAATTATGATGTTACCTCCAGCTCCTGGGATAATTCCAAGAGACAATTCTGGCAAGCCAAGTTGTGCCTTTGGAGCTGCAATGCGTGCATGGCATCCCTATTTAAAAAAACAGATAACAATTTCATAAAACTCAAATTTTAAAAAAAGAAAGAACTTTTTAGATGCCCAGAATTACAAACCATTGAAACTTCTAATCCTGCCCCAAGTGCAAGTCCCTCTATTGCAACTACTACAGGTTTCTTAGCATCTAAGTATGAATGAACATAAGTTTATTAGATATTAAATAAAACTAAATTGGTAACATATATTATTTAGGAGTTATTCGATAAATGGAAACCTTCTATTCTGTTGACCACAAGGTCAATGGATAAATCGGGTAGAAGAGATAAGTTCCCTGCCAGTAAAAGACAATGCTTAATTGTCAACACATACATTTAAACAATAGAATGGACTACAAGTTATGCAATGCTAAATAATTAAAATTTGATCATCAGCAATTATAGAATCGGCTGCAGGAGATAGCCTTTTGATGTGCTTTTGTTGTTTGAATTTGTAATAATGGTAACCAGGAATGACCGCATATCTTCTTTTATTGTACTAAAATTTAAATTCAATGTATGAAAATTTTTCTACCAACAATAATAATATTTTTTACAAGTTATTGTTAATAAACTTTTTTTAATAAGTAAACATCCCAATTTCAAAAATAACTATTTTCATAATAACAAGAACGAGAATAGATGAAATGTATTTAAAATAGGGTAAATAAGTACTTCTTGTTTCCTCTTAAATAATCATTTTGCTCGTAGTTGTCGATTGGTATGAAACTTGATCATCCAAAATTGATAATTTGAGATTATCTTAATAAAAAAATCACACTGTCCAACAGTCATAAAATCCTGTTTCATAACACACATCTAACACTCCCTAATACTAGCTTGTAGCAAAGATGATAACTAATAAGGAAGTACCAGTTTGCTGTACTTTTTGGAACACATTGATGTCAAATCCACCTGAAAACTTGCCATTCTTGCCTATATAAAATAAGAGAAACTGATTTTAGCAGGCAATTACAACAAAAAAAAACTAATGTGATAAATTAAACTACATCTGCCATTGTGTCTTGATAAAATGCCACTATCGTGCTGATATGTTTGAATTATAACTTTTACACCATCGTACTCACTCTAAGGACCTATTGATGGTAAACAAGGACAAAGGACTACAAATTGGTAAGCAAATACTTATTTCCAATGAATGACAAGTACATGTGGCAATCTCAACCTAATTCTTTATATATGGGTCGATTCGGGTTATGTGTTATCTTTAGTAGGTCAAACTGGCAAAATAAACCGTAGCTATAAAAGGGTGAACTAGGTCCAAATTCACCTGAGAATTTTTTTTAACACATAAAGCCTCCTAAACCACTTGCATCAGATAATTATATTTTACTGAAATAATATAATTTAGTAATCATGTCTGACAGATTCATTATTAAAAATCAATTATTTTTGGACAGAAAGTGTCATGGGTCTACCCAAGGTGTAAAAGTATTTGACACTTGGTCAATAAATATTAATACAAAAGATTAATCCATCCTTACCCGTAAAAGTATTTGACACTTGCAGCAAAATGTAACATACTTAATACCGATTTCTGTTTAAGGTCATTATACTTACATCCATCTCTCTTAAGGGACCAAGTTATACACTATGTTACTTCTGTTTCTATTCAAGGCACTACGTACAATGATTGGCGAGTTTTCAAAAGCTCCTAAACATTTCCATGTGCATAAAAACTTTAATTATAACATGGTCCTTCAAACATACACAAAAGTAAGATATAGGCTCCGTCGTGGTGGTATTTAAAAGCAATTGGCCTAAAACAGAAATATAGGCCAAGTATGTGAGTTTTACTGCCAATCTGCCATTAACCGTGAACACAAAAGAGGACAGTCTGGTGAAGTAAATTCACTATTTTACGGCTTTTGCTAATAGGAAAAAGTGGTAATATAGTATTGGAACTTAGATAGAGGTCGAAATGTTCTTATTCTAGGAGGTTCAGAAAAACAAAAATCCAAACAAATAAGTGACGATAATTGATACAAGGTAATCACGAATCAAAATTATTTCAGCTAAACAGTCCCCTAAATTATGAATTAGAGAAAGAGCAAGTTTTCAACTTCAGTTTCTTGTGCATTGTAATGTTTCACAGAAAAAAAAAGAGTTAAAGAAAACAAAAGCAGAAAGCTTTCCATGAAAAAATAAGTACTTGTAACAACTAACAAGTACTTTTAGCATAAATATGAACAAACATGAAACATCCATTGAAATTTTCATCTCACTGAAGCAAAACATCAAACAGCTTGTAGTCATTATAATTCACATCTAACAACAACAATCAATAGTCTAAATTCAGTAAAAAACACGAACTTTTTCGACGAATTACCAGTCAAAACGATCGCTTTTACATCATCTCTGCTCATAGCCTCTTCAATTTTCTCCTTCAACCAAGCAATAACTACACAAAAGAACCCACAAAAATTCAACTTTTCATGACATTAAAGTCAGAACAAACTAAACAAACAAAAACCCAACTTACAAAATCAATAAAACTCACAAATAAAGAATATAACAGATAGTTTTCAAGATAGTTACTTGTTCAAACAATCAACTTGCGAAACAAGAAAGAGATCAAACCCACAAAATTGTACGCGATTTTACACAAGAATCGATCAGTTTGCTTGCGCTTTGAGTTGAAAAAAACAAGATTTAAACGGAAACTAATTGAATCAAAGCTTACTTGATACAGCAAATGCATTAACAGGTGGATTGGAGATGGTGATTACAGCAACACCATCAAAACCCACCTCCATATTCACTTCAAGATTCGCCATTTCTGTTCAATTCCTCGAGTAATTGGGTGAATCGAAGGAGAAGATCATTTATTTATTACTTAATATAGTGCGAGAATTTAGTGGGAAATCGACAATTTGCGGTTGTTGAAGTGATCAAGACTTGGGTCTTTGCTTTTAGGGGTTTAATGTTTGGTGATAGTTATAAAGCTAACTTCATATATTAAAAAAGGTCAATTTTGCACCCTTTGGTGTAAATTTGAATGACCCACGAGTGAAAAAAAAGGGGTTTTGATGTATAAATTAAACACCGTATCGAAACTAAATTAGGGTTGAACCGTATTGTTTAAATCTTCTCATTTTCTTATTAGCGATTATGATAACATCCGAACTAGCTCTTTCTCTTTAAAAGTTTTTCATAGTTTTTTTATCTTAAATGGACAAGTTTACATGTCGAACTGCATGATGTCATGATTACCATCGTCGTAGGAACTTATTTTTGAACAAAATCACAATGCCCTCATCATTATGACTGTAACAAAGGCTTTCACGCACCACTATTGGAGCTCCAAATCCGAACATTGTTTGTAAAGTTGTCATGTTTCTCCCTCTCATTTGTCGGGACCATTGAGGTTTATAAGATTCTAGCTAGTTAAGTTTTGTTTAATTATAATATCTTAAAAGGCAAAAAAAAGGGAGCAAACAACCATATAAGGAATTGTTGTGATAATTGGTAGAAAGTAAAACTGTTGAAATCAAGAATAATGAAAGAATTTGAAATTGAGGATTTGTTGGAGATTAAAACGGTTTGTTTATAATAGAGTCAAAATTTTGGTCATCTATGTTGTTCTTCAAATATTGAATCATAAAATAAGGAATCTTATTGGCTGTAGAAACTAATCTTTTGGTTAAACAATAAAACATAGTAACCAAAGGAAATTATTTATATCAAATATGATATTACCCTTAATATTAATATTTATATTGCAATATTGGATTAGGGTATTCCTTATTTGGATTGGACCTAAAACAGAACTCAAAAGGTTTTTGAATTTTCGAATCATATCATAATGGAAATTTATTATCCAAACTTGGTTTTCGTATTTTCAAATGAGGTTAGCATCCGAACATAATTTTGTTTTCAAACATATAAGACCTAAAAAAATGTTACTTTCTATATGATATATATTCGTTCTAAAGAATCTAAGGAGTGATGTCGTGAAGTAACAAAAAAACAACACATAACTTTGAAAGGTTGGTTGTTATAAAATATGACAAAGTGTTTCGCAAACACAACAAATATGACTTTTAGAGATTATGTAATTATATAGAAAAAAGAGTTGGCTTGCAATAAAGTAAACTATAAACGAAAACCACACATTGCCACGGGTTTTTTTTGACAACTATATCACGTTAAGGATCAATCCCGGAGTTACACCACATAAGCAGACAAAAATATTTAAAGTAAGTTTAGTCGTAAGTCATATAATAATCAAACACAAAGAAAGTTATATTTATTTCAAAAACAAATGTTTTTATTCTAATAATTATATAATATAAAAGTTGAAAATTTAATCTTTTTATAATAAAATGTAAATAAAAATTAAAATATATAAAAATATATTTATGATGAGATATTTGTAGATTTCAACTCTATAATTATTCAATTTGAAAACAAATATGAAATTCAATTCTTTCTCTTTCTTCAAATTAAAATATGTTCATTCTTTTCTTATATTACATCACCATCACCACAACAACCACCTCACCATCACCACCACCACCATCACCACAACAACCACCTCACCATCACCACCATCACCACCACCGCCGCCACCGCCGCCACCGCCGCCACCGCCGCCACCGCCGCCACCGCCGCCACCGCCACCGCAACCAGCACAGCCATCGCATCGCACCACCACCAGCACCATGAGCATCATAACCATCGCAACACCACCAACACCGCACTCATCGCAACAACAACACTACGCCAATCGCAACACTACCACCACCACAACCATTGCACCACCACCAGCGCAACCATCGCAGCACCACCACTACCGCAACCATCGTAGCACCACCACCGCAACCATCGTAGCACCACCACAACAACCATCGTAGCACCATCGCAACACCACTACCGGAACCACCGCCACAACCAGCGCAACACCACCACCGCTGCAACCATCGCATCATCACCACCGCCGCAACCATCGCATCATCACCACCAACACAACCATCGTAGATTTTGTGCTTGTGTTTGAAAGTTGTAAATTGTGCATTGCCGTTGGTACGGTGGCACTGTAGTCACCGACCAAAATGTATATATATTTCCATCCATACCCATTTAAGATGAAACGAGAAAATTAGCCCACGCGTTTGATAACTTGTTAAGTGTGTTTTGACAGTTAATTGTGTTACATGTGTTATGACAGTGACATTAACGCGATTAAGTACTTAGAGAAATGTATGAAGTTACAACGGTTCGATATTGATAGATAACATATTATACCTCGTACGTTGGGATGTAAAAACATGTGAAGTTGTGATGATTCGATATAGATTGAAAAGAATATTATGTCTAACACGTTACAACATAAATAGTACGTAACATTAAAAAATAGTAAACTAAAAACATTTTATAAAAAAATATTAGAAAGTAAAAAAATAAGAAAATTAAGAAAAAAACAAAGAAACATCAAAAAACACCAGCTGGGATTCAAACACAAGATGATTGTTATAAAACAATAGCTTTAACCTTTTGTTTGCTAACAGAAAACAACATATTTAACGTGACAAAGGTTAGTAATTTCTTATTAGCCACCGACCTGTATTTTTTAAAATATAGTAATATCAGACTATACAACGAGCTTCAAAATAAATACAAGATTGTAAAAAATCATGAATCCATACAAATAAAGTACATCTCTTTCTACATATTCAATCTTCTTAAACTATAGTTATCCATAAATAGGGCATATAGCAGAACTAATAAAAAGGTTGTACCTAATATTGTACTTGTTTAAGTATATCAAAGTCATTATTTTGATAATATATAATTTTATATATTTACATTTAAGTTTATGATAAGCAATTAAATTTGTAAGGGTATAAAAATAAGAAAACAATACGTAATGGGGTTAGAATTTGAAAGTTGCAAAAATATGATGTTTTTGGCAATACACCAAACTTGATATAAAGTGATAATGTAACGTGTCATGCCAATTTTGTTGTCAATTGTCATAAGTGGAGATGCATAGTTACCATTAAATTAGATTTTGCTATTTTTATGCATACATTAAAAAATAGTAACTTTATAAAATAACAATCAACTTTCAAAATTGTTTCAGTTAGGTAACTTAAGTTTTAAAAATGTTCCAATTAGATCACTCATTTTTTATATTTTATACAAATTAAAAGTCATAACATATTTTTTAGCATGTTATACTTTTGGATTCAGTTAAAATTTTTTTTTCTATCTTTTGATGTTGATATGGAACGTTTATGTAAATTTTAAGCACTTTTTATTTTTTCATAATTAACATGTTTTTTTATATTTTAATATAATTTTATATATTGAAAATTCTGACTCTCACGTCTTTTCCATCATTACTTTTTTGTCATAAGAAAATTTGATAATGACTCGATTTGATCGTTTGATGGTCCAATTTGAGAAAAATATGCATTAGTGACTAAATTAGAACACTTTTAAAACTTGGTTACTATTTTGTAACATTTTTTCCATTAAAAAAATAGCAGAGATAGAAGAAAAATAGTATCAGTGATGAATTTAAATGAATAAAAAACACAAAATTTGATTTTTCTAAAGGAAGTTCATTATTATAGTTGGCATAACTATACTAAACTGAGCTAGCCTACTAGTAAGTTACTTATATTCATAAACTGTTAAATAATGACTCATTAAAATGTAGACTCGAATATTGACTCATTAAAATCTAGACTTGAGTCGAGTATAAATGAACTCCAACCTAAATTATACTTTGCTCAAGAACCAAATTAAACTTTACACGCTCACAAGAAACGAGTAAACTCGAGTTCAAACTTTCTTAAATTAAAACAACTCAAACTCAAAATTCAGATGAATTATTTACACAATCACACCCTTATGTAGAAGTGATAACATGTAAAGAATCTTAAACACAATACACATTAAATAGACAGAAGAGTTGGGGGTATATTTGAATGATATGATAACTTCATGGGCAACTTTGTATTTTTGTCAAGAATTGGATCCCAACAACGTGCTAAACATTGACACCTAAATTTTGCTACTTTGAATAAAGTTGTTAAAACTCATTCTCACAATTATGAACTTTCTTTTTGTTTTGTCTAAGTTATTTGCAAAACGTATAGATAATGATTTGTGTTCAAACATATAATTGGCAACCCTATTTCAACTGAAATCGAACTTTCTTTTAAATAGTAAGAGGAGTGAGACAAAAAATTGGGTTGATTTTAGTTTGTTTTCTTTAAAAGTAAATACGAAATAAGCATACCAAACGACTAAGATTTATCATATCGCAAAAGATCCACCCCGGATTTGGATTTCTTATGATTTATTATATCGTAAAAGATAATTACTCTTCTGTCAAGGTTTCTCTTTCTTAAGAACCTATAGACCGTTCAACTACTTAAATGTTCTTTTAACAGGGACATCTACCAATTTTTGATTTATATAGTTGTCAATCACACAACTATACTAGAAGTAAGAATCTCAAAGTTATAAGTCTTCATTAGATCTTAAAATAAAAAAAATTCAACAATTCTTAAAATAAAAAGAGATTCTACTTATGTGTTACATATGTATTTTTAATACCTTTAATACTTTAATTCATGAAATTAGTTTTCATAATAAATTCATTGTTAATAAATTAGATATGATAAACTTGATTAAATCTCTAATATTAATTTATGTTTTCAAAAATCAAATGTTAAAAGGGTGCACAAACATTACTTATATCACTAGAGGCTCGATGATTGTCTTGTAAGTTACTCACTGAAATTTTTTTTGTCATTACGAAGCTGGTTTATGATAACTCTTCGCTAGCTCACGTTTATAGACATTAATATAATTACATTTATTAATATCTTTAACCACGCCATGTAATTTATTACAATTACTAAAATAAAAGTGAAATTAGAATGATAGTCTTATTTAATACCAAAGTCTTCATCTTTTCTTATCTCTTATTTATTTAAATTATTATTTTGAAAAATTAAAAATTTGACCACTATAAAATAAACTAATCATTTTCTTTAAATCAAAACCAATCTGGTAGTAAATTATAACTATTGTTGAGTAGATCTCTAAATGTGTGCACAAATTAATACTCGTTTCTTACGGTTATTTTATTAGCTCACGATAGGTACAATTACGTATTTTATAATCCTATTAAATCTAAATTTGTGATGAAACCTTTATTAAAAATTATACACACCAAACTCACGCAACCAATGTCTTCCTTTGGGTTGGTAAACTAGAATTATTTATTTTTCACTCAAACATAGGGGGCTGCAAACGAACATAACGTTTAACGAACAGAACGTTTAACGAACAGTTCGTGAACTGTTCGGCGGGAAGTTCGTTTATGTTTGTTCGTTTAGTAAATGAACGAACACGAACACGAAAATTCCGTTCGTTTGGTTAAACGAACGAACATGAACACAACATGTGTTCATTCATTTATGTTCGCGAACGTTCGATAATGTGTTCATTTATGTTCGTGAACGTTCGATAATGTGTTCGTTTATGTTCGTTAGTGTTCGTTCGTGTTCGTTTGATAAAGTGTTCGTTTATGTTCGTTTATATTCTTAATTATTGTGTCAGTTCTTTTTATGACTATTATATCAAATATTTTTTGATATATATGTTAACTACTTATTATTTTTTTATTAATTTTGTGTAATCTTTGTAATAAAAATATATAAATTTTATTCTAAAATAAATCTATAATAATTTGTATTTGTTTGTGTTTATGAATTTTTTGTGTTCATCATGTTCATGAACAGTTGTTTGTGTTCGTTTGCTTTTGTTTGTGTTTGTTTGTGTTCGTTTGCATTCGGTAAGTGTTCGTAAACAGTTCATGAACATGTTCATTTTCTTAATGAACGAACACGAATAAGAAATCTCATTCGATAAGTGTTCGTGAACAGTTAATGAACAAGTTTATTTCTTAACGAACGAACACGAACAAGGACTTGTTCGTGTTCGTTCAGTTCGTTTGCAGCCCTACTCAAACATTCCAAAAATAGTTTGCATTAATTTTTTTTACTCTAGAGACCTTTCACAGTCATCTAGACTCTTCTTTAATTCAGAAATTCAAATGACTGCAACTTTGCTCTCAATGAACATCTCTTATCATTAGGCTTTAGTTGAAAAACATTCAATAATTCATAATTTTAAACTTCTAAGATTAATTATGAAATTTATCTCCTGAGGGTTTCATTGTATAAATCTTGAAAAACATTCAATAATTCATAATTTTAAACTTCAATAATTGGATGTAAATATTTTTCATTCTTATAAATCTTGTCTTGTTAATTATAGATGTTAGTATCACAAATACAATGAAATTTGTTCAGTTGTTAGATTAACCATGCAAGTGAAATATTGTTAGACTAAATAATATTTAATCATGTAACAAAATGAAATAAATTGAAAACATAAATTGTTCTGAACAACAAATATAATCTCTGATTCTCTATCATGCAACAACAATAACTTGAATCTTTAAAAATAACATGATCAAGTGATCTTTAATTTCTTGTGTTTCAACTTCATTTCTCATCTTTCTTATTTCCTCCAAGCAATCAATTGCAAATGTTAAATACTTTCTAAAAAAAGATGAGGCGGAAATTTCTTATGCAAGGAGATCTCCAAGCAATCACTTTCAACTATCCTTTTTTTAACAACAAAAACTCATTTTATTGAACTAGCAAGGAGTTAGAGAAACGTTTACATGATATAAGCATACAAATTAAAATCACACCAATAACCTCAATCAAAAGATTTAAGTTTACCTTTATGTTTCACCCACATGAATGATGACACTAAATTGTCCCGGAACACCAGCTTCAAGTCCTGATTTCTTCTGTCGAAACATCTATAATTCATCCACTTTCATATGTGCCAAATTGTTGCTTGAATAATCACGTAAATTATATTTTTAAACGCCATGTTGCCATTGATATATTGTGGAGAATCTAATAGCTCTTTCAAATTTGTATTTGATTGAAAATTACACCCGCACCATTTCTTAACTTGCCCTCACAAATGTTTATCGATCTACATTGGATAAAAAGATGTTTTATTGTTTCAAGATCAGCACCACAAGCCAAGCATGTTGTTTCAACTATCCTTAATATTCGTTTTCTTGAAATTTTGATCGTTGGTAATCCCCTACCAACATCTTTGCTTTCGTTGGTAGCATCAGCATCCTTTTCATTCCTATTACCGACTAACCCTAAATTTGTCCGTTCTTTTAGAAAATTATCGTATGCATCACCTAAGATCATATCAAAGGCCAACCGATTATTTAACTGAATACCACATTTCTTCAAGTTATTAAGTCAGCATTTCATCTTCCATACATGCCTAAAATCGTTATTTAAAATATTATATCATATGTCGACTCGTTATTTCCTTCAACTTCCTTATCATATCATATGTTGACTCGTTATTTAAAATAGCTTTCAAGATCGAGAGTCATTGAGGGCAACATGATGTTTTTGATAATGCATTAATCATCAACAAATCTATTCCATGCATCCCATAATAAATATCTGCTATATATCAAATGGTCTTCATGTAGTGGGAAATTAAAAACATACCACCACTCGTTGAGTTTGATAACGGTAGGATGGTAAAAGATTGATTGATTATATATTTAAAGGGTGATTGCGATATATAGAGCTTATAACAAACCTTAAAATTTAAATTGAGTTTATGGGTTTAACCCTAATAATAATCAATATTAAACCCTAATAATAAAATAGATTAATAATAATTCTTTTTACCAAACCAAGAAATTTGTGCTATTGTATTACTCTTTATTTAAAATTTACCATATTGATTTATTGGGTTTTAACTTATGAGACATATATCCACAATTAAAATTTTAGAAGTCTAGTATATTCGATAAAATAGGACACTAATAATTAATGATTATTATGATCCATGTTTCACCATATCAGTGATGGACTATACATCTAACTTATCATTTTCAAAAGCATTTTCTAATTTTTCATATTTAAAACATCTTGTAATGATTTAACATGCTGAATAATTTGTTAACTGCTAAATTGCTATTTTATTAGTTGGTTATTGTATTTCAATGCAATCTCGTTTAATTTGGATGTTCGAAATTTTAATATCCGTCAAGCTCAAGTCATAAAATCCTGGACCTGCGTTTCATTTTTCGAGCTCAATTACAATTGGGAATCACTATAGCTATAACGTTTTTTAATATACGAAATATATATTTACATAATAATTATGACAATAATTATTGTGTATAAATTTGTGATAAAAAATAATTGCAATATCATCTTGTATATAAAAAAATTGTAATAATATAAATGTATAAAAGTTAATACGAATAAAATATTTAATAAACAAGAAACAAGCCAAAAGCTTTGAAGTGGAGAGGTCAAACTGAGTCTGCTCTCAGGAGCTTAAAGTTGACTCGACTAAACGTAAACAATAATGTGAGCCCTTTTGGGTCGTTAGTTATTCGTATTTGTGGACTTAATTTGTTGATGAAATTACATGGGTTTTAGCCCTTTTATTTATCCCATTTCTTTTTTCTAAAAAGTTTTAGGCATCAGAAATAATAAGTGTGAACTTTACTATGTTTTTGTTCATCTTAACTTATTAAATTGGAAAAAATATGACAGTTATAGCAATGCGACGTGGAATTTAGCTAGCATTCATATAATTGGTGAGTATATGTGATTTAAATTTTTTAAAGATTTAAAAATTAGATCATTTAGAGAACCAAAGAGTTAAGATAGTTTGTCAATTCAACTAGTTTATTTGGTCTTAAAAACGTATAGATCCACAAAGGAAATATACTAGCATAGATTTTTTGCACATGTTTTCACTGGTATTGCTAGTTTATTTTAAATCATTCAATCTTTTTATATTCAAAACATTAGTTTGTAACTCAATTGATAAATGGTTGTTATTGATCTAATCAGTTAGTACAATTCAACTTTTTGTATTTTTAACAACTATTTGGGTGGAAGGGGTTGTTTTCACCACACACACCACATCACATACTTACATGACTATAAATCATATTTTATCACGTAACAAATCATGTTACACTACGTCATATTTTTAAATTTGAAAGGGGCATTCATATTACTCCATTCTATGTCACAAATATTTTTATAATTTAAATTACTTCATAAAATTTTAAAATTACAAACTAAAAATAAAAACTACTTCAACTAAACAACCAAAACTAATATTCGTTATTCGAAATCATGATATCCACATTCTTTGTAACATGTTTCAAAAGATCGAATATAAGTCTAAAATCCTTGTTATCATTGCGCAACTTTGAAATTGTATTTCGTTTTCAACTGGAGTGGTCGATAGATCTTGAATGTGCACAAGATAAATAATGTTGTAGTCATTTTTCATGATCATATTGTGCAGTATAATGCACGTATACATTTGATTTCTTAATTTTTCTATTATCATCACTCTAGCGGGTCAAGCAAATATTTATCATTTTTCTTTTAAAACACCAAAAGATCGTTTCACTTTTTTCTCGCAGACTCTTGCATATTTTTAAAAATAGTTTCTTTGTACTTAATCTGATAATAATATGATTTCATAAAAGTTGACCAAGGATGATATTTACCATCTGCTAGATAGTAACTACGCTTATATTGATGTCTGCTAACATAAAATAAACATATGGGGGCGGTTTTTAATGTGAGTAGTGGAGATTGATGGAGAATATTAATGTTGTTGTTAGAACCGGCTACACTAAAATAAGCATGCCGAAACCACAAATTTTGTGACTTCGCGGCATGACTATTGGACCATCATGATTAGGGGTCTAAATGAATCAAGTCAGCTCTAGAAATACTCGAGATCGAATCGGTAAAAAGATCGAACGAGCGAGCCTAAATGAGCTTGAGCCCGATATCCGGCTTAAAGTATGACTCGATTAGTTGTTGAGCCCAAGCTCGAGCCTTGCATTCAAGGATCGCCAAGGCTCGAGCCCACTAATATTTAATGAAAAAGACAACCACAATCAATATCGAGCTTGATGCAATTTTTTAACGAGGACACAAGAAGTGCAACCAAATCGAGCTCGAGCTTGAGCCGAGCTTTAGCTTAAAGCTATTAGTTATCCCGTAAACGAGCTCGGGCTGAGCTTTGGCTTGTCCTTTTTTATTGTACATAGATTAACCGAGCTTCGAGCTGATCTCGAGCTTTAGTTTCACCATTCGAGTTGAGCTCGATCTAAGAATAATAGACTCGAACGAGCTCGAGCTTTTGAAAAATCCAACGAGCCGAGCTCGAGTAGGGCAAGGCGCGGGCTTGATTCAGCTTGTTTACACCCTTAATCTTGATCACCTTGATTATATTGTCCTCACAAACACGTAGGAAAATTTTTTCATTCACAATTAGTGCAATAAATACCGAACAGTCCTGAATTATCATGTCTATATTAATATGAATTGTACAATAATGTAATACCATGAGGAATGGGACTTAGTAAAAATTCATCACCATATAAAATAACAATATAGTTGCAAACATATTCAAGACACTCATGTGAATTCCTAGCAGATATAGCTAAATGTTCACCGTTTGTGTCGAATGAATTACATGTTACGAGTTGATGTATTGTTGTAGTGCATTTTTTTATTGTCGTAAAACTTTCTTTCCACCTCTCATCGAACCTTTTTAAACCATGAAAAGTTGTTGCGTATATATTTAACAATCCATACAAATAAATCCCGCGGCAACCAAAGCTTATTTCTAAACATCCACCTTTGTAATTTGAGTTCTACTCAAAATAATCATTCACAAGAACGTTATTAGACCGAACACGTTCCAGGATTTTTTTATTCGAATTTTCAGCATTGTTGACGTGTTCGGCAAGAACAATAAAAAATTCTAAACCACCGAACTCCAAACCTTCCAAACATGAAGTGGAAATATAAAATTCACGAAATATTTTTGTAGAATTGAAAATGAATAGAAGAAATATTTGAGATTAGTATTTAAAATTTGTGGTAATTGTTTGGTATTTACGGTGTTTGAATTTTTGTATTTTAAAATAAATTGTTGGAGGGTTTCTTGATTGCAATGGTCACACAAAGTGATCCGACATAGGTGTGTCACGATTAAAAAAATGCAGCATGAGAGGAGGGTTGCCGCACGGCGTAAGGGGCCACTCTGCCTCACGGAAGGTGCGCCCCTCCCCCCTTATATTATCAAGTAATCATTTTTAAGCACTAATCAGCTGTTTTAACTTTAGATTAAAGTGTTTAATATGCATCTAGATCAACACATTGACTGTTTGACCATTAATTTGTGTATTTTAATTTTTAATCAAGGGTTAGTTTGTATCTAGATTGATACCACTAGGGTGTGTTGAAATGATGAACTTCTTGAATGGTTAAAGTTTTAAGTTTTATTTTAAACAAGTGAAGTAGATTGAATTATGTTTACTAGATGTGAGTTTGTTGTTAAAAGAAAATCAAAATTTACATCAAATAGGAATTCAATTGAGTCTTAATTACTTAAAGAACCCTCCATGTGCCCGACATTCATTTTCACTCAACCTTTGCTTATTGCATTATACAGTTGTATCTACCATTTGCTAAATTATTTTAATAATAGAAAACAATCAACATAATCTCTTCTTTCATCATCAACACAAAATATATCTAAAAAGTTATTAGATTCACAAATACATTATTCGACGGTGTATCTAAATTGGCTGATACATGTGCTAATAACATCCAAAAATCATCTTCATTTACTTGTTTTTATATTCAACTGTTAAAAGAAATGGTCTTTTAGAATAAGGTATATTATAATTTATAAATAGTAGAATAACATGTGATTTGTGGGACCTATATAGACCTGTGATCATTAGTAGCCTTTTTCATCTATTTTATTTTCAATTATTATTCAATCTTTAATGCTTTAAATTCCTTTAACTATAATTTTACTTTCGACTAAGCAACACATTTATTATAAATAAATGAAAACATTCTCTGTATAAGAAGAAAAAGTATTCACTACAAGCTGTCTGTTTTCTCTAAAAATTCAATTTATATGAATTATTCTCTAAGCAAATGAATATTATTTTCTGTAATGTATTGAAATTTAACTATAAAATAATATTTTTTTTCTTTGAAAAAAAGGAACAAAAAGTTTAAAGTTCAAAAGCGTCACGAGAGTGAACTGTCCAAAATATTGTCTTCTTGTTAGATGTTAATATTTTGTGCCATGCCAGACAACACACCCTTATTTGGTCTCTTTGAAATGTTTATTTTTTAAAATTTAAATTAATATTATCTAGAGAATATATACAATTTTATGGGTTAAGTTTAAATAAGAGTCAGAAAATATTTAATGAAGCCACGTATACACTATAACTTTTTAGTGAATTTACAAATCGTGTATGTATTCACCTTTTAATAGTTAATACAATATAACTTCTAACAAAAGTTAATGAATAAAGAGTTTCAATATAAACCATCACTATACACACACATGTGTGTATATATGCATATATGTATGCATATAGTGGTGGTATCGAATTGAACGAGGGCAACTATATGTCTAGAAATATTTTATTCACTTTTAGAATACATGTGAATGCATGTTGTTTCTAGTGAAATTCATAGTGTATTATCGTTTTCATGGTTCTTGAATAGATATTGTTTCTCGTTTAAATCCATCGATCGCAGACGTATCTATATGATGGATACATTCAATACATAACCAATTATAAAGTGAATCATATAGATATATAATACTCTTGTACATAGTGCTAGATCCATGGATATACTTAAAATTGAATTTGTATTTAACGTTTGACTGTCTATTGATATATATGTATATATATATTTGTCATTTGTGGGTGTGTGTCTATATATTTTGTCATATGTGGATGGTGTGTATATAAAGAGACAGAAACATGTGTAGAAGACATGAAGACAGTTGTGAGAACTACAAGCAGGATGATGGAAGAGGATTTACATTCTTCTGAAATTGAACACCAAGAAACTCAACCACAAAACCATTCAAAATTCAGCAAATCTCTCCAAGTAAGCCGACGGTATTATTATTATTATTATTAAACGATTATTATTATTACTACTACTACTACTGTACATTATTATCTGGATAATTCAAATTCCACGAGTTGACATACTATTTTCATTGTGTTTCATGAATCTAGAGGCGTGTTCGTGGAGACCTTCGTATATGTGTTTAAAGAAAACCAAGAATCTTTTTATAGAATTAGATTTTTTTTGTGTGTTTTTAAGAATATGGAAGTGAAAATATTGTGTTTTGAATTTTAATTTTGGATGTTTTTTTTTTCGTGGTGTATGCAGGAATTGAAGGATTTATGTTCACAGCTTCATGCAGCAGCAGGATACTGTGAATCCACTTTTAAGAATTCTAATCACAAGCATTTGTTAGTCTCTCCTACTTTTTATATATATATGATATATTTTGGGTATATTTATACGATACTGTTTATGTCATATAACTTTTTTAGCTCTGTACTCAAAAAAATACGTATAAACATTCTAGTATCCATCGTATATATTCCCGAATCTTCAAATTTGTCTTCGAATGCCCACACCGGAACCGCTTTGTACTTTCAAAAGATTTCATAGAGGTAAAAACTTATGTGACATAAGTCATGTATTTTCTAAATATACACAATAATAAGTATATATGTTTATGATTTTCTGTATTATTTCATTCTATATTTATAAAAAACTTATGTGACAAACACTAGCGTTAAATATGCACAATAATAAGGATATATGTTTATGATTTTTTGTATTATTTTATTCTATTTTCTCCATTATTAATTATACAAACACATTTTTGCTCAATATATGTTTTATCTTTTTTTGTCTCCATAAACTCAAAGTTTTATATATATTTCTTTGAATAGAAGAAGATGTACATATTACCCTTTTGGTCATACAACTATTACTGCATGATGTACAACATACAAAGCACAAATTAATAATAAATATAATAATAATAATAATAATAATTTACATTGGTAGAGTTGTGGAGAGCACAAAGGAGTATGTATGTAGGGCAGTGGTTGCAGTTGTGGATCATCTTGGAAGTGTTTCAGCAAATCTTGACCACCAGATTTCTGAAGCAGAAACAGACACAATCTCTCAAGCTGAAGTCAAAATTGATCTTGTAAAACAGGTGTGCTGTTATTTTGACTTTTTTCTTGAGTCAATAGTTTTATAAAATATAAAAGTAATCAACCACTTTGTTGGAATTAACAATTTTCTACACACATTCGTGTTTTTAAGGCTAGAATCATGTTTTTATGACATATTACTGTTTTACATGGTTATAACTTTTTTTTATGCGACGTTTGCTTGAGCTTTTCTAGTGAATGACATGCAACATGTCATGTGTAAAATTGTGTTTTTTTATAAAATAGTAATACTTTTTTTCATGATTTTGCCTTTTTGGTATGTGAATTAATCTTTTTTACATGATTTTGACACGTGATGTGTCGTGTTGTTATTCTCTAAAAGAGCTTAAACTGAGTAAAAAAGACATATCCGTATTAGAAAGATAAAATCTCATGAAGACATGTTAATTTCTAGTAGGTTATATCTACTAAAGTTATGCACCGTGTAGATCAATAACATATACTAATTTCTTATCAGTTTCATGACAATGTTACGTGAATTGAAATGCGGTTAAGTAACCATAATGTTTTAGGCAAAAAGACTATGTTTTAAAAATCATCGGTGTGATTTCCTGTTTAATTTAAAAGTTCCTCTTATTCGACCAGAAACTTTTTATATGCCAAGAATATTCTGACAAGCTTGCTCTAGCTAAACTCAACTGGAGGCCAGAGATCCCACGATATAATTCTCGTTATCTGAAACCTCGTAAGATATTGTGTATATTGCTTTGGGTCATCATATTGCTCACTTTTATCGATCTTGTCAGTATCTTAGATGCTTTATGTTACGTGAATTTTCTTTTCTCATTAGCGGCCTCAGATGTTCTGATACAACACTCGGGAAGTGAGATTGTTGCAAACACTGAAAACAATAATCATGGGTTTAAAATCGACGAAGAAGTCCCACTTTTCTTTTACACTTGTATATACAAGTCGTCATCTCAATCAGGAGAATCAAAATCTGAAAACAACGATAAGAGAACCGTTTCCTTATCATTTTCAGGTAGGAATCTGATATCTAAACAATTTTTCATTAATGTCACGCTTTGAAAACCTTTTATGAATCGTTATCACTTGATTATTGGATAGTTAACATGAAAAATGAGTATCTAATATTATATGAAACATAAAATTTTTCACTAGAGCTTTGTGACCCTAAGAGCTTTGTGACCCTAAGAGCTTTGTGACCCTAATGTTTACAACAAGGGTTTACCCATGGTATTATATGAACTAAATGTATTTTGTATGATTATAGCTTTGCCGGTCCGAGATAACTTGTCTAACCAAACAAAGCCGCAGTCTTTGTCGTTCCAGTTACAGGTGACTTGTGTTTCTATGATCGATCAAACCCCTATGAATCTTGAGTTCCACAACTTATTAATCGTTGATTAACTTTTAACAGGAGAAATGTAAGAGTAGGCGTGGTACGTTGTTTAGGAAGTCGATGACAAGCAACGAGATCTTATCGATCATTCGAAGGCGAAAATGATGTCCGGATCTTTTGTTATGTGACATTCGATACTGGTGTGACTTGGGTGTTCACTTTTTTATAACACCATATGGGTTATAAACTTGGTAATTATATATTATTACTAAATTATATATTTTCATCTTTGTGTTATATAATGGGGGTGAATCTAAATGGTTTTTTATTGTTTTTACTAAACTCAACATCTTGTGACTCACATACTCTTCTAACATACTGCTAATTATACATTACAACGAATTTAAACCAACCGTCATTGGTGGGGTTTGAATCCTTAACCTCAAGAGATTTTTAAATTTTTTAACTTCAATTGACTTTTTCATTACATCCAACCTCAGTTAAAGTTGTACATTTTTGTGATATCAGTTATCGGTGCTTCTCTTCTATTACAATGTTCATCAAACATAGATATGGTACAAGTCTTAAACATAGCGTACAAGCCTTAAAACATAGTGTACAAGCTTTATTTTTTTTACAGTTTTTCCTTTTTTTTGTTTTAGTTCTTACTTTTCTTGATTTAGTAAAAATTATAACTCGCGGAGCCTAAAACAAATATCTAGCAGGCGCATGTTCGAATATTCGCTACACCCTCTCCCATCTTCAAAAGCGTCTTATTCATGATTTATTTTAGTAAAGTATCGACGATAATTATTTCGCGGTTCAACATCCTGCTATAACGTGTGACTTTAAGTAACTTGTAATAAGTAACTTGTAAGAATACTAGTCGTATTGACCAAGTGATTTAATATTGTTGCTGTTTTGTGTTTATTAACAGGTAACTACAATTAATTTACATTAACTCAAACTCTTACTCAAAAGAGTTTTACAACTTTAACTTAAATGTCTTTGTCATTGGACCTAACCCCATCTCTTTAATATTAGCAAATTTAAGGTATACATGTTTTTAAAGTCTTTGACCAACTAATAATGTAATTTACAAGGACAATGACAAATCTATTGGGTTAATCGAGTTCCGTCACGGGTTAGTGTGTTTAGCATATTTTAAGTTAGTAATTTATTTGTTTTAGTCACATGTTTTATACTTTGATTAAGTCTAAGTAGTGGGGTCTTATATGCAAGTTTTAGGAGTATTTGTTAGGTTAGCAGGTTAAAAATATGAGTTGTATTATGTTAGATATTTTAGTGTAATTGAATTAATTAGTCGGTCAATGTGTTCATAATTAATATTCATAAACGAGTCATGAAGTGTGAAATACACGTTTGTTTGAGTTTATTATGATATTTTATATTAAAACTTCCTTAGGGGTGTAGCCACCAAACAATAGGGGTTTCAAGGGGGTAACACCATTTGACGAGGGTCCGAGGGCATTACCCCTGGTAGTAGGGTCCAAGGGCAGAGCGCCTGGCAGGGATTGAGCTGACAAATCAACTTGAAAATTTTTTATTTTAGTAAAACTGGCTTCATTAAAGATGTATTAAAAGTTATATTTATGAAATTTCTCATGTGAAGTTCGAGTGAAAAAATGCATACTTTTTAAATGTTTTCTAAATTAAAATGAATCCGCTAAACAACAATTTCATATCTCCTGAAACCCGAATTGCATACTCCTTTGGTCATTCTCTTTGATTTCTTCTTTTGTTTCATAAAACACATACAAAATTCAAACTTTATCTTGATAAATATTTAAATTGTATCTGATTGAGATATTTGATGAACCATCGAATAATTTCGACCTATAAAAATGTACACATGGCTCTTAGATTACCTAGTTTATTGATTTCAAATCCTTTACACATTATGCATGATCTCTATATATTTATTTGCTTTTTTAAACAAAATTGATAAGTTTGAGTTCCAGAGGATAATCTTCTGGTCTTGTGTTTTCGTTTTATTATCAATGCTTACCTTAACAAAATCTAAAACTGTTAGTCACACACACCAACAAATTAGCCACAACTATATTTGTCATGATTTTTCTGTTGCAAAATTATGGTGGTTTAGTGACCATTACTTCCTATAGCTATTGAGGCAAAAATTAATTTATCGTAAAACGGTCTTAGACGTTGTGTTCCCAAGTCGGTTTTAAGCAGAAAAATAAAGAAAACGTATGAAAAGTGAAAAAGAATTGTGTTTTTGAGTTTTTTTAAGAAGAGAAATGGAAGGAACAAAAAAGAAGTATTTCCGAGCATTTTTAAAGAAGAAAAGTTTAAGGAAATTGACATAATTTCACATGTGCAATTCGAGTGAAAAAATACGTAAAATTTAGATGTTTTTTTTAATTAAAATGAAACTGCTAAACAACCATTTCATATCTCCTGAAACCGAATTGCATGCTCCTTTGGTCATTCTCTTTGATTTCTTCTTTTGGTTCACAGAAACACATACAAAATTCAAACTTTATCTTAATATTCATTTAAGTTGTATTCGATTGACATATTTGGGTGAATCATCGAATAATTTTAATCTGAAAGGGTACACACGACTCTTAGGGAGCGTTTGGTTGAAAGAATGGAGTGAATGGAATATAATTGAGAAACTAGTATAATTTTCAAGTAAAATTATGTTTGAGTGGTTAATGAAATATAAACACAAGTGAATGTTTCACCTCAATTTCTTTGGTTGTGGGATTTCAAATTCCCTCTCTAGGTGGAAGGATTTTGAAATCCCACAACCAAGGAATTGAGGTGAAACATTCACTTGGGTTTTACATTTTATTACCCACTAAAACATAATTTTACTTGAAAAATATACTAGTTTTTTAATTTCATTCCATTCCATTTCATTCCATTCATTTTTTCAACCAAACGCTCCCTTAGATTACCCGGTTTGTTGATTTTAAATCCTTTACATATTATGCATGATCTCTATATATTTATTTGCTTTTTAAAAAATATTGATGTGTGGGTCACAGAGGATAATCTTCTGTTCTTGTGTTTTCATTTTATTATTAGTGCTTACCTTAACAAAATCTAAAATTGTTGGTCACACACAACAACAAATTAACGACAACTCTGTTTGTAACGATTTTTCTGTTGCAAAATTGTGGGGGTTTAGTGACCATTATTTCTGTAGCTATTGAGGCAAAAAATAATTTATCTTAAAACAGTCTTAGACGTTGTGTTCCCAAGTATTTTTAAAGGAGAGAAATGAAAATAATTATATGAAAAATGAAAAAAAATGTATTTTGAGTTTTTAAAGGGGAAATGAAATGAACAAAAAAAAGTGTTCCCAAGCCTTTTTTAAAGACAGAAACTAAAGGAAATCGATGGAAAATAAAAAAATAATTGTGTTACTGAATTTTTGTTTTTTTCTTTTGTTTTTGTGTTTTCAAAGAAAAAAGTGAAACGAAACAAAAAAGATTTGTGTTCATAAGTTTCTTAAAAGACGAAAAGTAAAGAGAAAAAAAAATAATTTTCTTATCACTCTTACCTTTAACTTTCCTTTCAAAATAAAAAAAAGGACTAACATAGTATCCTTAATTTCTATTTTATTTCTTTCGAACTCTAGAAAACGAAACTATAACGTCTTTATTTTTCTTTTCTTTCTTCTATCCCCTTAATCCACTTTCTCTTCATTTTTTTTCTCTCTTTAATTTTCTTTTATTTCTTTAGTTTTCTTTCCTTTTGTTTATTAAACTTGGAAATACAACGTAAATAATGAAAATGAATGAAAGTTAAAGAAAATACTATTCTATACTAACTTTCGTTCTTAAATGAAAGGAAATGAAAATAAAAGAAACACATAAAATCCATACTTTCTTTTTAACGAGTTGTTTAATTTCTTATGTAGTATATACTTTCTTGTGTATACTTTAAAGAAAATACTATTATTCAATTCAACCATTTAAACAGATCTTATATATATATATATGTTACAGATATAGAACTATTATATAATTTCGGTATGTTTTGCAAGTAAATTTCTGAATGTTCTTTCTATTTTTTTACCATTTGATGTTACTTTTTTCCGGTTTTCGTACGAGACACTTCCAGTCTCGCTATGCAATATGATCCGAACACATAATTTTATGTTACATAATGAGACTAGAAGTGTCTCGTATAGGTACCGAAAAAATTAGCATAAAAAGGTAAAAAAACAAAACAACACAAAACTTTAAGATATAAATATTAATAAATAATCAAAACTCGAAAAATAAGTAAAGAAGGGAAAATATAATTTTATAGTTTAATAATAATAAGAGTAAAATACTAATTATATAAATTATATTTAATAAAAGTAATATAATGAGTAAATATGTAATATTTATGTTTAATACATCATATGTGATTAAACTTGTAATTTGAGTATATCTGTAATTAGCTAAGCTTTAGAATGAGACATATATAATTAAAATTTAGAGTTAAGTTTAATTTTACTCCCCGAAATTGATTAAAAATAACCATTTTCCTTTAAAATATAATAAACATCAGTTTATCTCTAAAAATTTCATAAGTTGTTTCAGTTTTAATCTAAAAGTTTCATTAGTTGTTTCAGTCTTTTCCAAAATGATAAAATTTTTTCAATGAAATTGAAATAATATATGAAACTTTTGAAGGGAAATTGAAATAACGTATGAAACTTTTGGAGGTAAATTAATGTTTTAAATCTTTTGAAGAGAAATAATCACTTTATTCAAACATTAATCAAAATTGAAAATAACTCTAAAATGTTATTAATAAAGTTTATAAGTGAATATATATACCCTAGAAAGAATTGAATCAAGATAAATTAATTATCGGTTATGACATGACACCAACTTCCTTGTGGCTTGTTGGTATTCAAGTATAACTTGATAGCAACTGCTCATCGGTTCGAAGATCGGTAGAGGGAGAGAGAAATGAGAGAAAGTAAAGGTATTATAAAATACCTATTTTTTATCATATTAGTAAGCAATTATTTTAATATCAATTTATCTTTTCTTATTTCAAATAAATTTGAAGGTATCATAAAACACTTATATTTTTATTCAAAATCAATTTTGTAGAAATGATAATGATGATCGTTTCCTTTGAAGAGTGAGTGGTTTTTACAAGTGAACCGGTACCTTTGTGGAAAATATTACTAGAGAAAACTCTCGATTAAAGATCACAGAAAAAAACATATAATGGATTTGTTAATATTCACTAAAACTTTTATAAATCGGTTGTATATCTCTTTTTCTAAAATCTTTACATACTTGTTTATTTTTTATAAGCATACAATAACAAGTTGTCTGCCATAATCAATTAAATATTACATTTTTAAGTTGCTTATTAACCCCAACCTAGTTTTCTACTACAATATAAACATATATTTGATATATTAATAATGGTTAGCTTTATCTAACCCATTGATGTATAAACTCGTTTTTTGTTGTTCAAAAAATAAGTACATAAATAATAGTTTGTTTAGAATCACAAGCTTAGTAAAGCTTGATATATGAAGCATGAACTCCTTTTAGTAAATGAGCTACAACATAACATTGAGCATGTTTAACTTCATCTTGACCCAAGCTTTTAACTAGAAAATTTAGAGTTTTGTATTAGTGGACCAGGTCATTTACACCCTTAAATATAAGAGTTTATCCGATAAGCGTTTAGTAGTGTTTTTTTAGGAATATCGTGTAATGTGGATGAGGGGGTGTAAATATGGATAGAGAGTCTATTGGTCTTCTTGGTAAGAACCCCCAAAACAATAGCCTTGTGACACTTTGAATAGCCTTTTCTTATAGCAATTTTTTACTCCTTGATACCATCTATATATCATGACGGATATAGGACTTTTCATCGGTGGAGGCTAAAAATAGGTGAGATTAGTACGAACACATGCAAAATTTACATCAATAGATAATGTCAGAACGGATCGGATGAAAAAATACTTGCGGGTATGAAATAAATTTGAATAACGAGTTATTAACATTACCATATACTTGAACAACACCAACACCATTAAAGCATTAAAGCGTTTTATACATTTTCTAGTAACTATATCCCTTGTGTTTGATTTCCTTTTATCATTTCTAATCACAAAAAAGTCAAACATATAACCCAAGTTTAAGTTTTAATCAAAAGTTAATACGAAAGCCTAGACTTCTATTAAAGACTAGGTTAGTATTCAGTGTATTTATGAGTTGAATAAATAAAATATTAAATAATTAGTAATAAAAGTTTTGGATATAAATGTCAGTATAAAATTTATGAATTATAAACCATATCCGTCAGTATAGTATGCAATTTTGGATATATAAATGTTGATTTGTTCGTTGTCTCCGGGCTCTAAATGTCCATTCATGTTTCCTTATTGGAATGGGATTTGGGCTTGTAGAATTTTAGGATGGGAAAGTTTGGCTTGAAGACTTGGGTGTCATGAAAAAAATTAATATTACGTGTATTAACTATATAAGTGTCTGCTAAGAGCTCTAACACAAACTGAAGTCCACTTATTAAACACAAAGTCACAAACAAAAAATCTGTCAATCTTGCTCAACTTACATTGGCCTCTTCTAACAGTCAGACAAGTATACTTGGAACCTCTCAACTGATACTCTCTCAGTCCTGCTTATGGTATAACTAGTTATTTTTTTAATTTGAATAGACAGGGACAAAGGTTGTTGGGTGATCAGCGACAGGGTGAGACGGTGAGGGTTATTGGTATAACTAGTTATTTTTTTAATTTGTTTAGTTTGAGTAATGAGTATTTGAGCTTGTAAACTTGTTAGGTTTTTAAGTTATTTAAATTTTGGGTTTATTATAATTTTGGTCATATTATTTGGTATTTTTGGTTTGTTAGTTACTAACTTATTAATGTTTTTATAAAATGTTATTTGATATTTTGGGCTTGTTAGTTGTTTAGTTAATTAAATTTTGGGCCTATTATAATTTTGGTCATGTTATTTGTTTAGTTATTAACTTATTAAGTTATTTATTTTATTTGGTATTTTATATTTGTTAGTTGTTTAGTTAGTTATCAAGTCAACAAGAATACCTTCAAATTTGAAAATAACATTGAAATCTTGGAAAAATAACTTAGAATGTAAAAAGAATACCTTCAAGCAGCAGCGACTGCAAACTAGCGAGCACCAACCAGCGACCAACAGAACGCAATAGCATCGAGTAGCAGTAGAACTCGATATTCAAGAAGGCAAAGCAGTGGTCGAAGGGGTTTTTAAGGGGGCGGGGGGTGTTTTAAATTTTCTTCTTTTTTTATACTTATTTTTTTATCTTCTAAATCCCTAATTTAACTTCAAATAACAAAATCAGATTGCAAATTGCAATTACAAATAACACAATTCAAATTCATAAAATCCATATTTCAAATCCCTAATCTTTAATTTATATAACACAATTAAAATCTCTAATTTTAATACAAATCCCTAATTATCAATAAAAACTAAACATCAATCACATAACATTCAATCAATTTTCTACTCTAGGAAACTTGCAAATAACACTTAAACCTAGAAAGTAGAAGAATACCTTCAAGGATTCAACTCTTCAAGTTCAAACAATCAAGCTAAAGGTTCGATTTAAGGGGTGGGTGGGGTGGGTGGGTGGGTGGGTGGGGGGTGGGGTGGGGGGTGGGGTGGGTGGGTGGGGGGTGGGGTGGGTGGGTGGGTGGGTGTGGGGGTGAGGGTGGGGGGTGGGGCGTAGATTCGAGCAGCACTACAACAACAAACAACAATAGGGCGGGCTGGTAGCAGCCGTAAGTTTGATTTGGGGATGGGGGGAGCCGTAGGTTCGAGCTGCACCAAAGAAACAACAAATAGTTGCAAATTAAGAACCTAATCAATCCTAAGTGCCAACACAACTGTCAAAATGGAATCACATCCGTAAAATCGATAGTATCGAAATAGAAATTATATATAACTTCCTTTTTGTATTTTTTACTTTTTCATTCAATCCTTTAGTGCCATGAAATATCATGAATTATTGGATGTGATTTCAAAGTCTAGAAAGTAAAATTATTTACTAGTTGACTTCTAAATAGTTACATATCAAAGAGTACATGTATTTGTAGTATAAATACTACCTTCATGGCAATGAGAAAGATACAGCATCTTGAACATAATTCAAGAGTTATACATTTCTTCTCATCTTTCTCTACAATTCTCTTTAAACTCTTTAAGTTAGTTTTTTATAATCTTGTTATAGTTATAAGATAATTATAACACGTTATAAGCACGAGAACTCTTACACTTTCATCAAGAAGATCAATAAAACGAAAAGTTATCCATCAAGCAAGGTAAACACTTGATTAGTGATAATCTATAATATATTATATGGAGACGATAAATAAGATAAATAAAATAAACATGAAGAAGATTTTAATATGGACTATGGGACTACTAACAAACTAATTTTTTTTACAACTAATTTTTGATTATGCAACTAATATTTTTTTATGTCTACTAACTTTTACTTATGTATTTAACTTATTATGTATGCATCTAACTTTTAATTATACAACTAACATTTATTCTTTAATTATACAACTAACATTTCTATTTATGTCAACTAACTTTTATACAACTAACATTTTAAATTATGTTTATTGACGTTTATTCGTACTAACATTTTATACTTATCTTAACTTTCTTATTCTCTCTTGCTTTTATATGTACACACATATGACGGTTATATAGCCGTTATAAACAATTATATAACCGTTGTAAACAATTAAATAGCTGTCGTAAACAGTTATAATTTAAACTATAAATTGACCACCATCAAATCTATTTTTGTTACTATAAACAGATTACTTCTTTTCTCAAGTTTATCCGAAGTAATTTTTCAAAGATGATCCACCCGATTTTGATGTTGGCTACTATAATGATCATTTTAAATCTTATCCTTATTGCCGAACTCCCACCTGAAGAATTTAAACTTTCTTATTTTTGTATATGTTTATAGCTCTACCGCTCTATTGTATCGCAATGTTTATTGATATATATGGATTCTAATAATTATCTTTTTATTTGCTAAATTCTTGTTTAGCAAAACAAAAATGTTGAACATAGCAAAAATTGAATTTTCGGCACTAAATATTAGTGGAGAAAATTATATGCCATGAACGGCTCATGTAAAAAGACACCTTAAATCCATGGGTGTATTGGAAACTATACATGAGGGGAATACTTGCTCAGAGCAAGATAAAGATAATGCTGATGTTTTTTACACAAACACATTGATGAAATGTTGCAATTTGAATACTCAAATTATGATGAGCCATATGATCTATGAAAAGACTTACAAAGCAGGTTTGATCATCAAAAGAAAGTTTTACTTCCTGCTGCTAGAGATGAATGGAACAAACTAAGGTTCCAAGACTTTAAAAAAGTGAATGAGTACGTCTAAGCTGTATTCAAAATCTGCTCAACTCTTCGATTTTGTGGGCATATAATTACTGAGGATGATATGCTAGAGAAAACTCTGTCGACATTTCATGCATCGAATATGAGTTTGCCAAACTAATACAGATTGCTAAACTTTAAGAAATTTTCTGATCTAACTTCATATCTCCTTGTAGCGGAGAAAAACAACGAGCTATTAATGAAAAATCATCAAGCTCGTCCTACTGGTTCACTAGCAATCCCAGAAGTCAATGCTATTAATAGTAATGATAATAAAAAATCTGGACGTAAATAGGAACAAGGTCGTGTGCGAGGCCGTGGTCGTGGCCATTTTGATAAAATTCATTTTAATGATCGTAATCATCTATAGCATCTGCCATTTTTTCCAAGTTAAAATCAAATCTTTGAGTTCTATTATAAAGTTATATTAATAATTATGATGGACCAAATGAACTAAATTTTCCATTTATATTGTGAATTATACATTGTTAATCATCTGAATAATTTGAAATAATTTATAATTTATAAACAATTCTTTATCATAAAATTATAAAGTGAATAAATCATTTTACAATAAATAATGAAAAAGACTTATTGCAATTTTAAAAAAATTATAAAATAAAATTTTAACAAACTTATAAGGCTCTATTAGTAACCATGAATTAAACTTATTTAGTATAAATAAATAATCAAGTGATAAGGGTTACAAGCTTATAAAAGTTTTAAAAATTAGTAATTGATTTATTTGATTTATTATTCAAATTGGTTATATAAGTCTAGGGTTTATTTTGTAATTTCTAAAACTAAATTTAAAGGTTTTAGCATGAAATAATAAACTTTCAAATCACAGGGACCAAAACTGTAAATATCATTTAAAACGCAACCCCCTCCCCTTCTTTCCCCGTTTTCCCGGCGAACGGCCTCCGGCACCTCCGGCCAAGTCCGGCGACTCCCAAACCAACCCATAACCCCCAAATTTTAAGCCTAAACGACGCTAACCGTTTCCTAAACCGTTTCGAGCACTTAATAAACTTTAATTCGAGTTAATATGGTCGATTGGACTCGGCAACCGTCGACCCCAAAGTTTCTAACCGTTCGAACGTTAAATCGTAATAATAACTCAATTAACTTAACCTAATCGGTCATCTATGAATTCCTAAGCTTGTAACCAACATAATTTCCCATGGATCACACACCAACATCATACTTGATCCTCTCCAATGTCGCGACCTGCAACTCAACCGTAATCCATGCTCGAAGCTTTATTAAACCAAATTGGAAGAGGGCTTTCACTTATCAACATCATCCGAAGCTTCCTGCAAAGTTAATTTGATTATGAACAACGTTTGCACCTTGAATTAACAATCACATCGTCGCGGCTCGTTCTTAAACTTGAGATCATCAAATCGAACTCAATCATGTAAGTTACATATATCAATATGCTCGATTTTACATGGGGATCAAAAGCCCCATGATAATCGACATTAACAACAACGGATTGGGGTTCAATTTTGGGTGCAATTGATCTAAGGTTTATATGGAATTGGGGATTCGATAGAAGCTTGTTTATAACAATTAAAAGTTGATACATACCACGGCTTAGAGCCCTGGTTCACTGGTTATGTTACTCTCCTTCCACCATGAGGTCCCGGGTTCGAACCCGGGCTCCCACCCGGGCTCCCTCATCTATTTTTTAAAGGTTTTTAAGGCTTAATTTAATTATGGGAAATTTTTAATAGTTATAAAAATAGTTTTTATAAACTTTAAATATTTTTTTAAGACACCAAATAATTTCCATAATTTTTCTAAATTTTAATAATTAAGAGTATTATTTAATAAGACATTTCAAACAAAGATTATTCTTGAGTTATATTAAAATAGATTTTAATAATTAGTAAATTATTGTTGGTCCAAATGTTCCTTTAAATATCCATCGTTTAAATCATGTTATTTTAAAAGGAGATTATTTTGAAACATTATAATTAATATGTTAAATAAATAATTACTTAGATAGTTATTTAAATAATTATGCAAATAATTAATTATTATCTAATCATTTGAGCATGTTATATCATAATTATTTAATAAATTTATTCTTTAACTTTTATGTAAGTTCTTGAAAATTATAAAACAATATAATTTGCTTTATTTTATTTTTTAAGTTTTTTTTTGTATTATAAAACCTTATAATAAATCATTTTAAAAGCTCAAAGCTTTATAAAATGATTTTAAATAATTTCAACATTATTTAAATATGTAATATCTTTATCAAGTTTTAAATAGTTAATTATTAAATAATTATTTCTTTTCACATATTATACTTAATTTCTATTAAATCAATAACTTAAATTGTTGAGATATTTTAATTGATTTATATTGTCTTTATTAAATCAAATCATAACCAAGTCATTATTTTACTTACTTATTTAAACCCCCAAATTCCAATTAAAACCCTAGTTCACGTCTTATTGTTAATCTTATTATCGAACTTAATCTTGGAACATATACATTTAGGCATCTTGTAAGAGAAATCATTGAAGCCTCGTTTGTTATTCTTATCATCATCTTATATGTATAATGTGAGTTTCTCATGCCCCTTTTTTTACTTTATTTCACAACTTTTGGGGTGAAACATATTAACTTTATAAATTTACACTTGTAACTATCTTGAGACTTGTAAATGCACATGAAATTCATCTTTACATTTTTGTTATGGTTATTTGTGTTAATGTAAGTCTTATATGAGATACATATTTTGTTTACAATCATTAACTATTGCTAGCCTGGCGACGTCTTAGATCTTTGGGCCTGACAAGCCTATTTGGTGCTAAAGTCGATGTATTGCCGACTCCTGATGACGTATGATTGTTCATCATGGGAACCAAGTACACTTAGACAATCTTATATACTTGTAATCAAGTCGAGGTTTGGTTGTAACTGTATGTGTTCTATAAGCTTGCTAACTCATAACCATGGACGTGAATTACTACTTGTAACCCTTTTGCATATATATACTTATGCGTGTGTTTAAACCATGGGAACTCACCAACTTATAGTTGACCTTTTATTTTTAACATGTTTCAGGTTTGATGCTTGAAGATCTTCTTGTGCTCATATAGGACTTGGACCTAGATTAATTGAAAGTCTTATGTTTCTATTTGTATCTTGATTGTTTTGCAAATACTTATTTGTCTTGTAATGTTATTTCAACTTAATTAGTTCCATGTCCTATGAGCAATCGTCTCCCATTCGTCCGTCCCGATGATTCCGCCGTCGGTCGGGGTGTGACATCATCCTTACAAATGGAAACAACAATTACCGAGGTAATTCTCGTGGTCGTGGTCGCGGACGTGGTCGTGGCCGTGGTTAGGGGTGTCATTCGGGTTATTTAATCGGGTTCCGGGTTGTTCGGGTCGGGTTCATCGAGTTTTTAGATGTAGAAAATCAACCCGAATACCGAACCAAATAAACTATATTAATAGGTATTCGGGTTTCGGTTTTCGGGTTTGTTTGGGTCGGGTTAATCGGTGATCGGGTTGTCCACTAGTAAATCTAAAAATAAAAGACAACATTTTTGAAAATGTTTTAGTTTTGGTAATTGGATTTGATATATTTTCACAAGTAGTTTTGGTCATAGTTAAAAAGAACTAAAACCAACCTCTAAATCCATATGTTACTCAAACATACACTTAACACAAACAAACATCATAATTATTATCGCTCGAACAAATGTAAAGCCTTAAAACGTTACTAGGCCATAAAACATGTTACCTTTATATTATTATGTTCGAACGTACAATGAGTCACAAACAATATAGTTTAAACAAATACATGAAAATGCTCGAGTATGATACATGTTTATAATCATTATAAATGGTTTAGTATGGAAGATCAATCGATGGAATGATCGATTTTAAGATATGTGTCATCAATTGAAAATGAAGTGAATAAATAATTGATCGAGTTCATAAAAAATTAAACATAGTTAGTGTCGAATGAAATCCTAGAATATAAAATATGGATTATCAATTATGATGATATGGTATTTGGATTATTCGGATCAACCCAAATTGCCAAAACACAACCCAAAGACCGACTTAAATAAAAATTTCAGGTTCAGGTTTGATGTGTATTCGGGTTCGGTTTGTTCGGTTTATGCCCTAATTGGGTTCGGGTAGAGTTTATCTGGTTAGAAATTCGGGTTCGGGTAAAAATGACACCCCTAGCCGTGGTCGTGGTCATGGACAACGAACTACCAAATTCAACCACCAAAACAAGTTTAAAAATGAAGTTGATACTTCTTAAAATTATGCTAGTTCATTCTTTAGATGTGGTAGTACAAACCATTGGTCAAAAGCTTGTCGCACTGTTCCACATCTATGTAAACTATATTAAGCATCCCTTAAAGGGAAAGAGAAAGAAGTGAACCATGTGGATAAATTTGATGACATCAACATTGAGCTAAATACCTCAAATTTTATCGGTGATTTGGAACTTTGAAAGATATGTTGCTAGATTATAAATTGTATGCAACAATAATGTAATTCTCTTGTTTAAGTACCTTTTAGTTATGTTTAATTATTTTTCTTTTCATGTATTGTATTAACTATATGAATAAGTTTTTTGTTAAAAAAAGGAAGGACTTATTATATGCTATTATTTGTTCTTATATTTGAAGATATAAAAAAATGACTCTCATTGGAGCACATGTAACACCCCGAAATTTCTACTTAAACGGAAGGAAAAGAAAAATAAATAGAAAGAATAGAAACTTTACACAAGTGGAAGGGAAAAAGTGTAAAAAGTACAAATCTTATTATTTTAAGATATTAAAGGGCATGGTCGCCCATATCAAGCAGAAAGCTGCTTTGATCTCGGAGGAAGAAAAAGAGAGAGAGAGCCCAGTTCTAGAGAGAGAAAGATGAAGAAGGATCTAAAAAATGTAAGTCTTCTCTTGTTTGAGCTCGGTTTCAGCTGAGTATTGAGTTCTTGACTGAAGTTCTGGTTGTTTAGAGTTTGTTTTCAGGATTCAAAGAGCTGAATCGAAGTGGGTCTTGAACTGGAAGAGTGCTGCTCAAAAGTTGCACAAGGTGAGTTTCTGGAACCCCTCTTTTACTGATTTTCAACTGATTTGGGCTATTATGCATACGATGTAAGCATCTTTTAAATAAACCGTGGGTTTACAGCTTTATGTACGAATGTTGTATGTATGTATGCATGTTATAGTGTTGATTATGGGTTAGAGATGCTGTATAGCATGCTTAGATGGCCTTAGTATGTTAGATATATGTTTGGGTATGCTTAGAATGATAATCGGGTGAAATTGGTAGCATAGAAAATATTTCAGAATGTTTGATGAACATGAACAGTGGTTCATGCGCCTAAACAGTGTCCATGCGTCCAGCATGAGAGACCAGACGCCTAAGTGTTGGCCATGCGCCCAAGAGTGGGTCATGAGCCTGAATAGTGGCCCATGCGCCCAGCATGCTGGCCCATGCGTCTAAGTATTGGCCATGCGCTCAAGTGTTGGCCATGCGCCCAAGTGTTGGCCATGCGCCTAAATAGTGCCCATGCACCCAGTGAAAGAAACGGCTAAGTATGGACCATGAGCCTAAACAGTGCCCATGCGCCCAGTGAAAGAAACGGCTAAGTATGGATCATGCGCCTAAACAGTGTCCATGTGTCCCAGTGAAAGAAACGGCTAAGTATTGGCCATGCGCCTAAACAGTGCCCATGCGCCCAAGAGCTTGAAACGGCTAAGTTATTGGTGATGCGCCTGAACAGGGCGGCAGAAACGCCCAAACAGTGCCCATGCGCCCAGACTGTTTTATACTTAGAATTTTTATGCTCATGCGCCTGGAAGGTCCCATGCACCCAATTTGGACTTGAGGTTTTCTAAGTGGATTTCAAGGGGTAAAATGGGAAGATAAGCCTGGTTATGATGATATGGCTTGTTTGATGTGTGTTATGCATGTATGATGTGCATGTATTGGTGATGGTGTATGTTTATGTTTATGTATATTCCTTATTATGTATGTATGTCTTCCCTTGGCTTTGCGTTGAACATTAATAAATGTAATGAAAGTATTATGTAGCGTAAAGTGGAAGATAATGAAAAAAGAAATGTAATGAATGTATGCATGAATTAATGAATAAAGAGAGAAGCATATAAAGGCTTGAAAGCAATATGTACAGAGGTGCACGACTCTTAATGCCTTAAGCTCTACCGCGTGAGGTTCAGAAAATCCTAAAGTGTGCACGCAAGGGTTCCAGTCTTTGTGACTGACCTTCAGAGGTGTTGCCCATTTCTATGGGGGTGTTACCCATTTCTATGGGGGTGTTACCCTTTCTATGGGGGTGTTACCCATTTTTATGGGGGTGTTACCCATTTCTATGGGGGTGTTACCCATTTCTATGGGGGTGTTACCCATTCCTATGGGTGTTGTTACCCACTTCGGTGGGGGTGTTGTTACCCACTTTGGTGGGGGTGTTGTTACCCGAGTTATGTATAACTTCGGGGGTGTGGCATAAAACCAAGCATAGTTATGAGGTGAGCGACTCTGTGTTGCAACAGACTCGGATGGAGTTCAATCTCTGTGATTGACTCGTATGGGATCTTTTTCGCGTATCCCGATGCTGTGTCAGTCTTCGGACAAGAGTCGGGGGTTTGTGAGCAGCCCCAACACAGCATCAGCTCTCGAGCATGAGTCGGGGATATTGCAATAGACAAGATTCGAGTGATAAAGAGTAATGAACGGAAGATCATGTATGAATGAACGAACGTATGAATGAACGTAAATGAATTATCGTAATAATGTACTGAACAGGATCCTTGTCATTCGACCTCAGTAATCGTGGCTGAGTGCCACGAAGAGGGTAAAGTCTGACCGGATCTAGAAAGAGAAGTGAACGATAATGTAATACGTTGAATGAACAAAGTTAATGAACGTAATGACGAAGATAATAATGATATTATTTGTATGTACGTATGATGCATGATCACGAACGTTTGTAAAGTATAGTATGTTTTGAAATAAAGTAAAGAACGGTTTTAACAGAGAAAAGTATGTTTTATTATAAAACTATAATTCACTCAGCGTCGCTGACTTTTGTATGCATGATAGTTGGCAGGTATATGTTGATGCTGGGGAGTTGCAGGCATGGATGCATAAGCTACTGGGAGTGTTTTGAGGCTGGCATCCGTATTTTGACATGTCTTGTATTTTGAGATGAAAACAGATGTTGTAATTGACATGTTTTTAGTTATTAATGAATGTTTTAAATTCCGATGCAAAATAATGTACATTTTATAATGTTTTATGTGCGATGAACCACCAGCTGTAAGCGTCCCGGGAACGGGGCCTTACAGCACAAGACCAAACAAATGAAGGAGATATATGTATAGCAGATAGTGGAGCTACACACACTATACTTAGATCCAAGAAATATTTTTTGTGAAATGAAAGCAACAAAGGGAACCATTGATACAATATCAGGTCCTAAAGACTTGATAGAAGGAGTTGGAAAGACTAAATTAGTATTACCAAATGGTACAAAGCTCTTAATAGAAAATGCTTTATTTTCCCCAAGATCAATGAGAAACTTATTAAGTTTCAAAAACATATATCATAATGGATATGATACTCGGTCAATGACCGTTGAAAATAAAAAATATTTGCATATCATGAGCAAAAGTCGCATATTAGAAAAACTGTCAATGCTTCATTCTGCTTTGCATTACACACATATTAATATGCCACAAGCACACATGGCAGTTAAAGAAAACTTTTGTGATCTTGAGATATTAAAGTTATGGTATGATAGATTAGGCCATCCGGGGTCTACAATGATGAAAAGAATAACTGAAAGTACACATGAACATCCATTGAAAAATCAAAAGATTTCACAATCAAATAAAATACCTCCGTGTACATCTTGCTCTCTTGGGAAGCTAATTACTAGACCCTCACTATTGAAAGTTGAAAAGGAATTACCTATGTTTCTTGAAAGAATTCAAGGTGACATATGTGGACCAATCCATCCATCATGTGAACCATTTAAATACTTTATGGTTTTAATAGATGCATCAAGCAGATGGTCTCATGTCTCTTTATTATCAACTCGTAATGTAGCATTTATTAAAGTCCTTGCTCAAATTATTAAATTACGAGCACATTTCCCTGATTATACAGTTAAAAGAGTGAGACTTGATAATGCAGGTGAATTTACATCAAATGCTTTTAATGATTATTGCATGTCTATTGAAATTGTTGTTGAACACCCTGTTGCTCATGTACATAAACAAAATGGTTTAGCTGAGTCGTTAATCAAACGCCTGCAATTAATAGCTAGACCATTGATTATGAGAACAAGACTTCCTGCGTCTATTTAGGGTTATGCAATTTTACATGCTGGATCATTAATTCGTATAAGACCAAGTGCAAATTATAAGTACTCTCCTTTACAACTTGTTTCTGGCCATGAGCCAAATATTTCCTACCTTAAAATTTTTGGATGTGCGGTATATGTTCCTATTGCACTACCGCAACGCACAAAAATGGGTCCTCAAAGAAGGTTGGGAGTATATGTTGGATATGAAACAGCTTCCACTATAAGATATCTTGAACCTTTAACGGGTGATGTATTACGACACGTTTTGCTGATTGCCACTTTAATGAGGCAAATTTCCCAGCATTAGGGGGAAAAAAGAAAAAAGAACAAAATGATGTGTCATGGTCTGAGCCTTCTTTGTTGCATTTTGATCCAAGGACAAAACAATGTGATACAGAAGTTCAAAAGATAATATATCTGCAAGAAATTGCAAATCAATTGCCTGATGCATTTACTGATACAAAAAGAGTAACTAAATCTTATATACCAGCTGTAAATGCTCTAGCTCGAGTTGAGATTTCAAATAAGGAAATAGATAAAAATATGGCTCATGAATCCCAGAAATGTTTGAAACGTGAAAGACCGATTGGATCAAAAGATAAAAATCCTCGAAAAAAGAAAATATCAGAAAAAGAAAATGATCAGAAAGAAAACAATAGTGACAAAACACTAAGTGTCCAAACTTTCTCTGAGAAAGAAGTGAATAAAGATATGTCAATCAACTATGGTCATATGCATACATTATGGAATCAAGATGAAGTGGAAAATATTGATGATGTATTCTCTTATTCTGTAGCAAGTGATATTATGAGCGGAGATGATGCTCCTGAACCAAAATCGGTAATTGATTGTCAAAATCGACATGATTGGGATAAATGGAAAGATGCCATGCAAGCTGAACGAAATTCAGTTAACAAACAGAAGGTTTTTGGACCCATTGTTGTAACACCTACGCATGTAAAGCATGTTGGGTACAAATGGGTTTTTGTGCGAAAACGAAATGAGAAAAATAAAGCTACAAAATATAAAGCTAGACTAGTAGCTCAAGGTTTTTCTCAAAGGCCAGGAATTGACTATGAAGAAACGTATTCTCCTATTATGGATGCAATAACCTTTAGATATTTAATCAGCTTAGCAGTATCTAAAAATTTAGATATGCATCTTATGGATCTCGTTACAGCTTACTTGTATGGATCACTTGATAATGACATTTATATGAAAGTTCTTGAAGGATTTAAAATCCCTGAAGCGTGTTCAAAACCTAAGGAAATGTATTCAATCAAATTACAAAGGTCCTTGTATGGGTTGAAACAGTCTGGAAGGATGTGGTATAATCGTTTAAGTGATTATTTGACTAGTAAAGGATACACAAATAACCTTATTTGTCCATGCGTCTTTATTAAAAAAAGAGTATCGGGATATGTGATCATAGCCGTATATGTTGATGACTTAAATATAATTGGGACGCAAAAGGAAATTCATGAAACGATTATTCTTCTAAAGAATGAATTTGAAATGAAAGACAAATATTGTCTTGGTTTACAAATTGAGCATATGCATAATGGGATACTTGTGCATCAATCAAATTATACCAAAAAGCTTTTAAAACGTTTTAATATGGACAAGGCGAATTCCTTAAGCACCCCAATGGTCGTTAGATCACTCAATATTGATAATGGCCCATTTCGACCTTGTGAAGAAAATGAAGAAGTTCTTGGTCCAGAGGTACCATACCTTAATGCGATTGGAGCTCTTATGTATCTTACTAACTGTACAAGGCAAGACATTTCCTTTGTAGTCAATTTGTTGGCAAGGTTTAGTTCATCTCTCACAAAAAGACATTGGAATGGGATCAAACATATTTTTCGATATCTACAAGGAACTATTGATTTAAGCTTGTTTTATCCTATGATTCAAAAGAAGGTTTAGTTGGTTATGCAGATGCAGGTTACTTGTCTAATCCTCATAAGGCCAGATCTCAAACCGGATACGTGTTTAAGAATGGAGGAACAACAATTTCATGGAGGTCTAAAAACAAACACTTGTTGCAACTTCCTCAAATAATGCTGAAGTCATTGCACTACATGAAGCTTCTAAAGAATGTGTATGGTTAAGGTCTATGACACAACTTATATTAACTTCTTGTGGACTAGAGAAAGAAAGAGATCCAACATCAATCTATGAAGATAATGCAGCTTGTGTCTCACAAATAAAAGAATGGTATATCAAAAGTGACAGAACGAAACATATACCTCCAAAATTATTTTCATACACTCAAGACCTTATTAAAGATAAACAAGTTGAAATTTAATACGTTCAATCTAGCAACAATTTAAAAAACACGTTTATGATATTGGCATGCGACACGTACATGCAATGTGATGATCTACAGAAGACAATTTGAAAGGGAGTTATAAGCTGCACTTTTTTTTCCTAAGCTACAGTTTTTTTCCCATTGGGTTTTTCTTTAGCGAGGTTTTTAATGAGGCAACACTTCAAGACCCTGAAGTTTGAAAAAGTGACATCTAAAAGGGAGTGTCATGAAATATCATGAATTATTGGATGTGATTTTTCAAAGTCTAGAAAGTAAAATATTTACTAGTTAACTCCTAAATAGTTATACATTTCTTGTTATAGTTATAAGATAATTATTGAGAAAGATGCACCATCTTGAACGTAATTCAAGAGTTATACATTTCTTCTCATCTCTCTCTACAATTCTCTTTAAACTCTTTAAGTTAGTTTTATATAATCTTGTTATAGTTATAAGATAATTATAACATTTACTTTTTTCTTTTGAAAGGATATTTTTAGGGGGAGCACTGATAATTTGATGGAGGAAAGCTTGCTTTGTGATAAGTTCCCTTAAACTTTTAATCAGATGGTCTTTCCTTGAATAAAAATAGTACAAAGTAAATTGGAATCAATGAAGCTCCTTTAATATTGAAAGCGTGGGATGCAATTATTAATTCGTTAAAGTTACGGTTGAGGACGTTTATTCAGTTTGGATAGTGTTATTTTAGAGAATATGACGATGGATATTATGATGGAGCATGTGTATCAAACTTGTTATATAGGGTGATATAGTTTTTTCTTTTGAATTAGATTTTAATAATTTAACTTTTTACTTATTAGCCGATAATAATTCATACAAGTAATTTGGCTTGTTACAATCTCAATTTCATTTTTATTACCGGTAGCAATCGTCATAGCATAATTATCATATATTCACACTCGATTTCAATTGTATGTTATTTCATTCCATTCATAATCGTTATTGTGAGTAAAATCTAGTGCAAATTAAGTGTGAAATTTGGATACGAATTCGGATAGTGAAATTCACTATCTAAAATTTTTGGATATCCGATTTTCAACACTCATAGTTGACGTATTCGGCAAGTAGACTAAAAAATTTCAACCCATTGGACTCTGAACTATCTGAGGATGAAGAGGGAATATAAAATCCATGGAACATTTATGTAGAGTTGAAAATGCGTAAAAGGACATTTGAGATTGATGTATAAAATTTATGGTAATTTGTTGGCGGACTCTCTTTCAAACCCTTCACAATCATGGTTGTGCCCCGATGCACCATAATCATGACGTGGTAGGGGGCCACTGATGGTGTTGCCGCGCGGCATAGGGACTGCCACACCCTCATGACGGGTGGGCCCCTCCCACCCTAAAAGTTGAAAACTCGTCGATTCGATCCGTCCACAAATTATTATTTGAGTTGCTACTTTATATTATTTAGACAGGGTTAGAGGAAGAAAACATTTGATTGGTCATTGTAATGTATAAGACACAGAAAATTTCAGAAGCTTGAAAATATTTTGTTTGAAAGTCAGTTTGAATGGTAACCAAATCAGCAATCCAAAACGTAAAAGCAATTTATGTTTTGTGTTCATTATTTAAAGGGTTATTGGATTTTAATAATTCTAACTTTCGCTTATTGGATTAGATTAATCATAACTAAAAAATGTTTACAGATACTTCCAATTCTGAACCTATTTTCCTCATATGACCACTTTCTAACTAAAAGTTAACCCCCCTTACCTTTTTTAATGAAATAGGATCAACTTTGAACCATTTTTCAAATTGTGCCACCACTTAGCTTCTATCAGGTTTATTTTTTGATGTCTAGCCTTTATCGCCACCTGAAATCTAACTTCAACGAGTCAAGTGATTCGGATCGGTAGGTGAAGATTAACAGATTTTAGGATTCATAATTTTCAGATTGACATGCATGATGCTTGATTTCAACTTTTTGTTTAGTGTTTTGGTCATATAAGTAGTCAACGTAATAAAAAAAAAAACAAACTGTGTTAACTATCAGTTAGTAAGTAATCTTTAAAGAAAAATAAGCTTAAAGTTAGAAGTGTGCGTATATATTTCCTGAATTGGTATTAATCACGACCACTAAATGAAAATTAATATTATTTAAATCCAAATAACCCATATTTAAATTATAAAAAAAATCAAACTGAATCAATTTCAAATTAAAAATTCAAATATTGGAGTTCCAAATTTGCATCTTTTGTTTTACCATTAACTTAATGTTTTTCTTTTGTCTTGACTTTAACTATTTACACATAGTAATAATTTTATACAACTACTTAATCGGTGAATTAATAAAAGATTATTAGCATTCAAAAATTTACCTTACTATTATTTCCTAATAGGTTGAAGGGTGATTTTAAATATACAACTGACTCTTGAACTCCTTATCTTTATCTCACTGCCCTTCCCTCGTTTAATTTAACAATGTAGATCTAAGACTTGCGACCACGAATGTGGTTGTCGTTGAAAGATGGAAATGATAGTCGATGATGACAGAGGACTTTCTTATCTGAGACTCGTTGTTGGTTAGTTGTTCTCATATCGATGTTCATAGGTGATATTATGGTTGTTGATGATGGCGAGCTATGTCTCATCTGAGACAAACATTCATTGCAACATGGGATCTATTGTTGGACATATGGTTTTGCTGCCTTTGTTGTTGCTTTTGTGTTTAGTTCTGATGAAATCCGAGGGCAGTGATGATGTAACGGGAATAGTGTTGGTTGTTTTCGGTGGGACTGTCATCTACGATTAGCAGCTGTAATTGAACCCTGATTCTGAGTCCGAGCATGACGGAGATTCAGTTTCAAGTCGTTTTAGTCCGTCCATACCATACTAGTTTTATTTATAACTAAATTATTATCGAGTGCTAAAAAATTAAAAATCATAACTTTTAGAAACTTTTACTTCAATATAAATAAACATATTGGTTCAAACATATCACCAACTTTCTTGCGGTTTATTGGTTTCTAAGTACAAGTTGATATCACTTGATATCAATATATCATGAGTTCAAGGCTTGGTAGAAAAAGAGAGAAATGAGAGATAAAAAATGTATTTTAAATTACCTATTTTTAAGTCAAATAAATATTATATAAATGTATGCTTAGATACAAATTAATATATCAAATAAATATATCATTGAGCAACTTGATCTTAGAAGAAAGTAAGAGATCACAGAATACCTATATTTGTATCAGAAATCACAGTTATAGAAACGATTATTATTTATTTTAGTAGACAACTCTTCGATAATTTGATCTAAATGAATTTTTTGTAGACAATTTTTTTTATAGTGTAACAAATATTATCCTTAAAATCTTAATCTGTGGATGCTTTAACGTTTCTAAACCGTTTTACCATTAGAGTCTTTGATTTCAAAACTTACCAATAATTTCAACAAGGATTTTTCTACATGTATTTTACTTTATTTTTATTTACCCCCTATTCTATAAATAGTCATTAAGAAAACATTAGGATGAAAATAATCATTTTAAGAAAACACTAAGGATGAAAATAGTCATTTTAAGATAACATTAAGGGTATGTTTGTTACGTGGTAATGGAATGAACGAAAGAATGGAGTGAATAAGAGAATAGAATAGATAATAGAATGAAATGAATCATTACATTCTATTGTTCTGTTTGGTTACCATTTAGTAATAAATGAATCATACTTTTGTTTTATTTGTTAGGTATAAAAAATGAAACAATGAAGTGTAAAAGTAGTTATGATGGTGATGGCGAGCGGGGGTGGTGGCCGGCGGCGGCGGTGGCCGGCAGTGGTTTCCGGCGGCGATTTCCAGCGGTGGTTTCCAGTGGTGGTGGTGGTTTTCGTCGGCGGCGGTTTCCGGCAGCAGTGGTGACCGACGACGGCAATTTCTGGCAACGGTGGTGGCTGGCGGTGGTTTCTGACGGCGGTGGTGGCCAAAGGTGGTTTCCGGAGGCAGCAGTGGCCTTAGGTGGTTTCTTGCGATGTCGGTGGTGGCCTTAGGAGGTGGTTTCTTGCGATGGCGGTGGTGGCCTTCGGAGGTGGTTTCTTGCGGTTGTGGTTCCCGGCGGCGGTGGCGGCCTTCGGAGGCGTTTTCCGGTGGTGGTTTCCAGCGCCGACCGTGGCCGGTGGTGGTGGCCTTCAGTGGTTTCCGGCGGCGGTGGCGGTGGCGGTGTCCAGCGATAGTGTCACACCCGAACCTTTACGGCGGAAACGTCGAGGTGTGAGGGTTAAGATCGTTCACAGCCACATAACACTATTAATAACCCAAATATATATTAATCATAAGTTCCAATTGTACCATTACAATCATAAGTTTCAAAGAAATTAAAAGCATAACATAAGATGTAACAAGTCATTTTTATTTCATTTATTTAACTAGGTCCATTCTTAGATGTGCAAGCTTCAAAGAGTAGAAATCAAGCTTAAATATTTCCTCAAACATGTTAAAAATAAAAATGTCAACAATAATATTGGTGAGATTTCCATAGTTTTCAATACATAGATATATAAAAGATGGCAATTCATGTTGTAAGTTAGAGAACAAACTAAACTAAGGATGTAAGACAGAATGCACAATCAAACTTTGACAAAGTTTTACAAGTTTCAAACATTTATAAGTATATACGATTAGCTAAGTGTACTTGGATTAACCAAGCAGACTTGTTAGGCCCATAGATCTATGACGTCGCCAGGCTAGAAATAGTTAATGATTGTACATATATTCGACATTACATGGTAGCTACAAAGTTCAACTAACCACAACATACATGTGAAATGCCATAAGTTTATAAGAATCAAACGTGTTTACAAGTGCAAAGTTTATAATGTAACATGTTTCACCCCAAAAGTGTGAAAATATAAAAAGGGGTATAGAAATACTCACATGATCAAATGTATAAAAATGACGATTAATAAGAATAATAACAATAATTTCAACGAAGTCCTTCACAAGGTACCTAAGTATGAATATATTTACAAGATTTAGGTTAATAAGATTAATGATTTAACATGATCTAGGGTTTCGATGGGAGTTTGGGGGTTTTAATATTTAGATGACGTTAGTTAGTGAGATCTTATATACATTTTAGTCCAAGAACAATATCATATATGAAATTTTAAAGGAATTAAATCCTCTATAACAATTTTGTAAAGTTAACTTATAAAATATATAATTTCTATAATAATCATGATTAAACCATAAATATAAAATGTTTAGTGTCCAAATAATAATTAAATGGTTTAAAAAAATTATATAAAGTCTATTTTTATATGATTAAACTAGGCAAAATATTTGTTAATATTATTTTATAAGAAAATAGTTAAGGTATTTATGGTGATAAATTTGTAGAAAATAATGGGATAGCTTTAAAAATAAACAAAGTTTACAAAACTACTTTTTATAATTTTCAGAAAATTTTATATATTTTTAAAGGCTGAAAAAGCCTTAAAAAATATATTGGAGGTCGTCGGGTTCGAACCCGGGACCTCTAATATAGAATGTGAGTGGGGAACCAGTGAACCAAAGACAAATGTCGTGCTAAGACCCGGTTTTCAAATCTTAAAAACTTAACCATACAGAAACCCCCAAATCCAAGAACCCTAGATTGTTCTTGAATCAAATTGAACATCAATTCGTTCAGCTAGTTTATTCTTAATTTCAGGACGAAATTCTTTTAAGTTGGGGAGACTGTAACATCTTGTATTTTTGGTTAACTAATAGTTAACCTCGTTTATCCTTGTAAGGACTATTTATGCCTCTTTATGAAATTTTTGTGTTTCTGTAACACCCGGATATTTATTATTTTGAAGCCGGTGAAGAAAGAAAAGAAAATAAAGTTCAAAGTCGAGGGACCAAACTCGCCAACGAAGAAAAGTTGGGAAATGTGGTGATATTAGTAGGGAGAGGGCAGCCCACTCTCCCCACACACCCCACATTTCAGATTTCATAGAGAGAAGAAGAGAGAAAGGAGAAAAAGTTGGTTCGAGTTAGTTCGGGTCGCCAAAATCATCGTGTAGCAAGCCAAATCGAAGCTCTTGTCGTTGTGCTCGTTTGTGTGAGTTCTAGAACCCCTCTTTTACTTGTTTTCAAACGATTTTGGGGCTGGAAAACATCTGAAATCGGGTTTTTGAGTGTGTGTATGTTGACCCGTTTGTGTATGTGTATGTATGATGCGTTTGTGGCTCGATTGTGAACTTGTGTGTGCTTGAATGGTGTCGTGGTATGCATCCCTAAGGTTTAGGATGGTCGATTTGGGCTTAAAATGGGTTTAGATGAGTTTGGTGGCCGAAAACCCTCGGCTGCAGTCGGGATGAACTGCATTCTGCATCAGTTAGGGCTAGGCGACCGACTGGAGGCCGAATGGAGGCCATACGGCCATTAGGGTGCGATTGGGGTCCATTCGCACGATTGAAAGGCCAGTCGCATGGAGGTCGTGCGACAGAAGGTCCAGTCGCATAAGTGCTCATCCGTATTAATCCCATTCGCATGAGGTCCATCCGCATTGTCCATTCGCACGAGTGGATGTTTATTCGCCTAAATGTTCATCCGCTTGAGTTCAATTGCATGATGTTCAGTCGCATGGAGGCCATGCGACTGAAGGGTGTCCATACACCCGAATATGGCTGTTGTACCCGAGGAAGGTATAGATTGACTTCTGACTTTCGGGGAAAAGTGCAGATGTAAGTTTTTACGTAAAGGTCCCCATAAGAGCATGTAAGATGACGCTTGAGGCCTTAGAAAGCATGTTGGGTATGATGATGATGATGATGTTGCAAGTTTATGCACGTTATGTATGTATGGTGTTGCCCTGTATGATAATGATGACTGTGTGTGTTATGTTCCTTATTATGATGTATGTTTATCTTTCCCATAACTTTATGTGTTATGATAAGGAATGAACAAAGTATTATGTAACGTAAAGTGAAAGATAATGAAAGAGGAACACGATGTTGAATGCATGCATTAATGAACGAATGAAACGTCTTGCACGCATCGGATAACGGGTCCTTCTTTGTGATTGACCCATAATGTAGAACCTCTACCGCTCACCCCTAGTACTGTGGCATACGTTTAGCTGTTCATTTATTGACTTTGGCCCAGTAGGTAAGACTGTGGTTACTCCTAGTACCGTGGCATACGCTTAGCTATTCATTTATTGACTTCGGCCCGGTAGCTACGACTAACCGGGTGTAGCACATGGTATTGGTACGGATGATGTCCGATACGCAAGTAAAGTCATAAAGAACGAATGAATGAATGAATGAATGAAGAAGATAATAATGATATTATCTATGTGTACGTACGATGTGTGATCATGTAAAAGTAACGAATGGTTTTATATGAAAGTAAAGTATGTTTTGTAATGAAACTAGAACTCACTCAGCAACGCTGACTTTTTATATGTTTTCTAGTTGGCAGGTAATGTTTGCTGAGGATGGCACACCGTGAAGCTACTCAGCTCTTTTGGGATGACATTCTTTTGATTAATGTTTTTGCATTGTAATGCGAACAAGCTATTTTGTAATGAATGTTGTATTAACTTGCAAAAGCTTTTACATAGAAATGAAAGATTGTTTTAGTTTTCCGCTGCGATTTATGAAATACAAATGCAATTATACGTTTTATGTGCGATGAGAACCCAGCTGTAAGCGTCCCGGGAACGGGGCCTTACAGTTTCTTATGCTTATTTGTTTGTTGGTCATTAAGTATTTAATATAAAACTTAACAACATAACTATTAAATTGAAAAATAATAATTATAATAATAACTCTAATAACAATGTCTATAATAATAATAAATAGTAATAATAATAAAAGTTATAATAATAACAATAATGATAATAATAATAATAATAATAATAATAATAATAATAATAATAATATAATAATAATAATAATAATAAATATAAGTTATAAAAGTTAACAAGTGGAACTATGTGAAACTTAAAGTTTAATTAAGTCAAGGGGGCCTTATTGTCATTTTATAAACATTAAATAAAAGGTTTTTGCATAAAATAATAAAGATGGAAATCTTCAGGGACCATATGTGTAAATTCTTTAAAACCAACCCAACCCCTTTTTAATCTCCTGTATTTCCGGCCACCTTTCCGGCGGAGATCCGGCGACCTCCGGCGACGTCCAAAATCACTATATTTTAACCGGTTATGAACCCTAAACCGTTCCAAACCCTTCGTGTACATGATTCGACATTGAATGAACGAATCAATGGTGTTTAAACCACCGGTTACAAGTCCAATCGATCAAGTAACTGGTGACATAAACCCCATGACCGTTCGAACATTTACTACTATTAATAACCTAATTAAACGAATCAGAACAAGCATCTAACTATCTTTAATCGAATACAACGCTCAATTGCACCTGAAACAAACACAATCATCAAATCCCGTCGAACTCTTGCATAGCGACCTGCAACTATTCGTGCACTATCATCAGGGTTTCAAAACTCGAAATAAACATAGGGCTTTTCATCTCAGTGATCATTTGAAGCTACCTGTGCAAAGAATTAGATTATCATAAACGTTTGATCATCGATTGGGCACAAGAAGTTCGCGACCTGTTCTTCGTGTTGAATACCTTTGATTCGCCATCAACCGGGTAATTAATCACATGAACACACTCGTTTAATCATGGGTAACAAAAGCCCCATGATTGTAAGTGTTAACAGAATCATCTGAGGTTGAATTGGATCGAAGATTGATTCTAGGGTTTATGTAATTTGGGGGTTTCTGGAGATTATGTTTTTTAAGTTTTTAAAACCAAAGTAAACCGCGGCCAAGGCCTTGGTTTACTGGTTACCCACTCGTTTGTCAATCTAGAGGTCCGGGGTTCGAACCCGGGCACCCTTAACATATTTTTTAGGTTTTTTCAGCCTTTAAAAAATATAGAAAATTTTCTGAAAATTATAAAAAGTAGTTTTGTAAAATTTGTTTATTTTTAAAGTTATCCTATCATTTTCTACAAATTTGTCATCATAAATACCTTAACAATTCTCTTATAAAATAATATTAACAAATATTATGCTTAGTTTAATCATATAAAAATAGACTTTATATATATATATATATATCTATATATATATATATATATATATATATATATATAATCATTTAATTTGGACACTAAACATTTTGTATTGATGGATTAATCATGATTATTATAGAATTTATATATCTTATAAGTTAACTTCACAAAATTATTATAAAGGATTTAATTCCTTTAAAATTTCATATATGATATCTTCTTGGACTAAAATATATATAAGATCTCACTAGCTAACGTTATCTAATGTTAAAACCCCCAAATTTCCTTCGAAACCCTTGATCATGTTAAATCATTAATCTTATTAACCTAAATCTTGTAAATATATCGTACTTAGGTACTTTGTGAAGAACTTTGTTGGAATTATTACTTATTATTTCTTATTATTCATCATTATATACTTATTGATCATGTGAGTATTTATATATCCCTTTTTCATATTTTCACACTTTGGGGTGAAACATGTTATCTTATAATCAATGCACTTGTAAAATGTTTGATTCTTGTAAACTTATGGAAATTCACTTGTATGCTGTGGTTAGTTGATCTTTGTAGCTATCATGTAATATCGATTATATGTACAATCATTAACTATTGCTAGCCTGGCGACGTCATAGGTCTATGGGTCTGACAAGCCTGCTTGGTTGATCCAAGTACACTTAGCTAATCGTATATGCTTGTAAACGTTTGAGACTTGTAAAACTTTGTCAAGGTTTGATTGTGCATTCTGTCTTACATCCCTAGTTACTTTGCTCTCTAACTTATAACATGAATTGCCATCTTTTATATATCTATGTACTACAAACTATGAAAATCTCACCAACATTATTGTTGACATTTTTATTTTAATATGTTTCAGGAAATACTCAAGCTTGATTTCTACTCTTTGAAGCTGACACATCTAGAAATGGACCTAGTTAAATAAATGAAATAAAATGACTTGCTACATCTTATTTTATGCTTTTAATTTCTTTGAGACTTATGATTGTAATAGTACAATTGAAATTTATGGTTAATATATATTTGGGATTATTAATAGCGTTATGTGGTTGTGAACAATCTTAACTCTCACTCCTCTACGTTTCCGCCGTCAAGGTTGGGGTGTGATAGATTTTCCATCGGCGAACTCGACCGTGAAAGATCTTTCCAGATTAACACACGGTTTAGAAAGTATAGGATCGAATTCTAGGGACACGAAACTCCTATTGGCACCTGAATCAAACAATACGGAAGCATAATGACTATTTACAAGATACATACCTGTTTGGTAACAACCTATTATTGGTATGCTAAACATAGATAGGAATTTTTACAAGACAAGAAAGGACCAAAAGAAGTTCAACGACGTACCATTCACCACGTCGTTGTTGGCATGTGCTTGGTAGACATTGATGTTGAAAGCCCTTCCACGAGCCGGTGGCGCAGTTCCCGCATTGCGAGGACATTGCGGACGAATATGACTAGGCTCGCCAAAGTTATAGCAGGTTCGGTTGGTAAGCATGGCAGTGTTGTTTGGTGCACGAAGACAAGTAGCCACCAAATGACCATACTTCCCACACAACGAGTAGACTCGACATGGGATGTTGCTCGCATGGTGGTACTTGCACGTGTTACACATGGGATACGGACCGGCATAAGCTCTAGCCACGGGGGCTTGATTTGCAACCACCATTTGTTTTTTAGGAGCATTGGGTGTGGTCACAACATAGTTGCGCGTCGGGGTGAACTTACGCTTTTTGTTTTGAGAAGATGACTCAGCCTTTACCTCATTTTTACCTCGGGTGTCACCTTCGCAGTAGACTTGGAACCCTTTGCCGACATCGTGCCAGCTTTTATATGATTCTCGGTGAGCTATGTAGTGATAGTAATCGCCTCCTCCAAAGTTCTGGGCCTACTACCCACCACGGTATCTTGAATTTGAGGTGGCACCCCCTTGATAAATTTCTCAATGTTATGGGGCACGGTGTCCATCATGTATGGTAGAAGCATACTCAACTCATGATGCCGGGTGGAATAAGCCAAGTGATTCCCATCATCTTGTTTGAGGTTCCAGAACTCCTCCTCTAGCTTTTGCAACTCGCTCCTCGGGCAGAACTTTTGGATCATGATATCCTTAAATTCTTCCCAGGGCAACGCCATTGCAACCTCAGTTCCACGGTTTCTCTTTTCACTATTCCACCATGTTAGTGCCCGTTGTTGAAGAACACTTGTGGCATAGCGAAGCTTGAACTCGTCGGGGCACTCGCTAACAATGAATGTGTTCTCCATGCTTTCAAACCACTCGAGAAGTCTAGTGGCTCCTTCTTTTCCACTAAAACTAGTGGGTTTGCACGAGTTGAAGTGTTTGAAAGTGCAAGTACGATTGTTCCAGTTTTGGTTGTTGCTATTCTCTCCTTGACCATTTCTATTGTTGCTAGAGTTGGTCATTAAGGTGCTATTGAGTTCAGCAACCATGATCGGGATGACAACAGGCATTTGTTGGGCGATCATGGCGGCTAGCTTACGATCGGAACTTCCACGCTTTCTATGATGACGAGACATGCTGGAATATGCAAAATGAGTTAGACACGAGAAATAGAATAACAAGGATTATAATTCAACAAGGATAAGACAAGATTTGTAAGGCACTTGGAATGGTTCCATTTGGTAACACATTACCATTTGGAAACATTGACACGTCCAGGTAAGTTGACCCATTCGCCTTAGAAATTTGTGCATGTTGACCATAGTTTATCACTCATTCTAGAAATCCCCAGGTAAGCATAACTAGTCCCGTAGGATTTATGCGATATGCTTGCCTTAGCCCGAGGTCCTTTTGCCAGGAAATCCAAAATACGGGTGTCTATGCGTCACACAAATTTCTTAGGTTCATGAAATCAAAACATTGATGAGATTTATATAGATTAGACATAACGTCTAAAGATCCAAGTCATAAGCATAAGCATAAGTTTCCACGTGTTGTCGAGAATAAGATTAAGAGATTTCATGTTCGGGGAGAGTTAAAGAGTCAAAGTTAAGTTTAGGAAGACAGTAACAATGTTTAGGCAATCCTATGATAAGGCATCAACTTGCACATAGGAGGGCATATGATTATGTAACATAATTTACAAGATAGAAATATAATTCTATAAGGTTCATACATACTATAGTCTAGGTCACCATTTCTAATAACCTAGATCCCTATAGTTATGGGCTCTCATATCAATCTGTCACACCCCAACCTTGACGGCAGAAATGTCGAGGTGTGAGGGTTAAGATCGTTCACAGTCACATAACGCTATTAATAACCCAAATATGTATTAATCATAAGTTCCAATTGTACCATTATAATCATAAGTCTCAAAGAAATTAAAAGCATAACATAAGATGTAACAAGTCATTTTTATTTCATTTATTTAACTAGGTCCATTCCTAGATGTGCAAGCTTCAAAGAGTAGAAATCAAGCTTGAGTATTTCCTGAAACATGTTAAAACTAAAAATGTCAACAATAATATTGGTGAGATTTCCATAGTTTGCAATACATAGATATATAAAAGATGGCAATTCATGTTGTAAGTTAGAGAAGAAAGTAAACTAGGGATGTAAGACAGAATGCACAATCAAACTTTGACAAAGTTTTACAAGTTTCAAACATTTACAAGTATATACGATTAGCTAAGTGTACTTGGATTAACCAAGCAGGCTTGTCAGGCACATAGATCTATGACGTCGCCAGGCTAGCAATAGTTAATGATTGTACATATATTCGACATTACATGGTAGCTACAAAGTTCAACTAACCACAACATACATGTGAAATGCCATAAGTTTACAAGAATCAAACGTGTTTACAATTGCAAAGTTTATAATGTAACATGTTTCACCCCAAAAGTGTGAAAATATAAAAATGGATATAGAAATACTCACATGATCAAATGTATAAAAATGAAGATTAATAAGAATAATAAACAATAATTCCAACGAAGTCCTTCACAAGGTACCTAAGTATGAATATATTTACAAGATTTAGGTTAATAAGATTAATGATTTAACATGATCTAGGGTTTCGATGGGAGTTTGGGGTTTTAATATTTAGATGACGTTAGTTAGTGAGATCTTATATATATTTTAGTCCAAGAACAATATCATATATGAAATTTTAAAGGAATTAAATCCTTTATAACAATTTTGTGAAGTTAACTTATAAAATATATAATTTCTATAATAATCATGATTAATCCATAAATATAAAATTTTTAGTGTCCAAATAATAATTAAATGATTTAAAAAAATATAAAGTCTATTTTTATATGATTAAACTAGGCAAAATATTTGTTAATATTATTTTATAAGAAAATAGTTAAGGTATTTATGGTGATAAATTTGTAGAAAATAATAGGATAGCTTTAAAAATAAACAAAGTTTACAAAACTACTTTTTATAATTTTCAGAAAATTTTATATATATTTTTCAAAGGCTGAAAAAGCCTTAAAAAATATATTGGAGGTCGTCGGGTTCGAACCCGGGACCTCTAATATAGAATGTGAGTGGGGAACCAGTGAACCAAAGACAGATGGCGTGTTAAGACCCGGTTTTCAAATCTTAAAAACATAACCATACAGAAACCCCCAAATCCAAGAACCCTAGATATTTCTTGAATCAAATTAAACATCAATTCATTGTTGTGAATCAAAGTAACCATGGGGCTTTTGTTCCCCATGTTTAAACGATTCAAATTATGTTAATAACTTACTTGGTTTTGATCGAATTGAAGGTTCTTGGGTTCAACGAGCTTTGCGGCTATACTTGATTTTCGATTCGTTGCGTGTGTATGTGTTTCGAGCAATTGAGGGTTCAGTTAGTTCAAGAAACCCAATTAGAATAAAATCCCTCAAATTTATAGGTTCAATTCGTTTGATTTTGTACCCAACGGCTGCAACGTTTAAATCAGGGGTTACAGGTCGAATTAAGTTGTTTAATTGTTGTTGCAGGTGCAATGATTCATCACATTTAGTTCGTGATTAACTAATGGAACGTTTCTAGTCGTTTGATTGCGTCGTTATTATGGTTTAAGTGTAAACCGATTTGGTCATTGAAGTGTATTCGGTTTCAAGTTCAAAAATGGTAAATCCGCATTGAAACCCACATTAAGGCGCATGCTCAGGTTCGATTTTGCCTCACGATTATTTTGGTGTAACTTGGGTCGAAACCGAGGCTTAAAACCTGGTTTTTGGCCTTGCCGGAGTCGCGGCCGGATGTTGGCCGGACATCGGCCGGAAAAACGAGGGGGGGGGGGAGAATTTGGTTTGGGTTTTAAAAATATTACACAATTAGCCCCTCAACTTTTGTAGGCTTATTATTTTATGCTTTAAACTTTCATTTTAAGTTTATAAATTGACAAAACTAACCCTATAACTTTTAAGTTTCAAATCTTTTTAAGTTTTATAATTTTTATAAATTGTTATTATTATTATTATAATTATTATTATCATAGTTATTATGGTTGTTATTTATTTTATAATCTATTAGAAATGTTATTATGTTCAATTTAATAGTTTAAGTTATTAACTTTTAAATAAAAAAATTAATTAATGAAAACAAAGAATCAAACATAAATAAACTACAAATTCCATAAATGACAACAATGGTCCTTACAAGATTAATCAAAGTTAATTCTCAGTTAACAAAAAATTCAGGATGTTACAGATAGTGTTCCCGGGGTGGTGGTGGCCGACCGCGGTGGTGGCCGGTGGTGGTTGCTGGTGACGAGCGATCTTGGTGGTCGGTGGTGGTTGTTGTGGCGGGTGGTGTTCGTGACTAATGATGGAAGAATGTATGGAATTAAAAAAAGAAGGGGGAGTGGATGAAATGAATTTGAGGGAATGGAATCAACTACGTAATGGTTCATTCCATTACCTCCACCAACCAAACATGTCTTTATTCATTCACCCACAATGGTTCATTCCATTCCGCCCCTCATTCCTGCATACCAAACGCTACCTAAGGATGAAAATAATAATTTACTTTTTTTCTATCTATGTTTCCATATATAAAACTAAGTCGTCATAACTTTATATTTTTTTTATATAATTAACCAAGTTAGTATTACCAAAGTAATGTGCGTAACGATGTTTGCAAACGCGCATGGGCTTGATTTCTAGTTTATATATTTGACATATTGAATAGAGTTAATTACATAAATGGTCCATGTGGTTTATCTATAATAAAAAGTTTGGGTACTAAGGGTTTTTTGTAACAATTTGGGGTATTGCGTTTTAAATTTTGTAACAAGTTTAGGTATTAACACTAACAGCCGTTAGTTTTTCTGTTAAGTTTAAATGAAATGACTATAATACCCATTTAGGGACCACTTTTGTAATTTTATTTCTCTTTTTAGTTCAGGGACTATTTGTGTAATTAACTAGTACATATAAAAATAAAATAACCCAACCACCCCCATCGTCATCTCCCCGCTTTCTTCCCTCTCACACTTTAAAGAAACACCATAATAAGATTCATTGCCGCCACCACTCACCGTCGCCGCCACCACCTACCATAACCTTGTTCAATACCAGTTCGTTTATCTTCTAGCGCTAACGCTCTGAACACCCAGCCATCTCTGAAACCCCTAATTGAGATCTGAACCCTAACTGAGCAATGGTTACAAGAAATTGGGTAATTGAGATCTGAATCCTCAAGAACACCCATGTTTGCACCACCCTTGATTTCAATGACTAGGTAACGATTTGGTTTTTTTTTAAACTTTTGTAGGGGTAACATGGTATAAGAAATGGGGGTTTGTTGAGATGATGATAATGGAGCAATGGTGGAAGTGGAGATGATAATGATGGTGTGATTGTGGTGATGAGGCTGTGATGGTCATGATGCGATGGTGGTGGTGGTGATGCGGTGGTGGTGGTGATGATGCGTTGATAGTGATGATGTGGGGGCTAGCGGGGGTTACTTCTGATGGGTGTCCGTTGCTTAGTGGTGTTGGGGGCCGGTAGTGGTTGGTCGCCGGCGGTGGGGGCAGCAGGGATGGTCTCCGGTGGGGGCGGCGGGGTAGGTCGCAGGCAGCGGGGTAGGTCGCGACCGTGAGAGCGGCGGGGTTGGTTGCAGGTGGTGGGGGCGGCGAGGATGGTCGTAGGCGGTGGGGGCGGCAGGGATGGTCTCCGATGGTGAGGGCGGAGGGATGGTGTTCGGTGGTGGTGGTGGTGTTCAGAACATAAGAAGTGTGGGTGTGTGTGTCTCTATGCATTTATATATGTATATCTATATGTATATATAAGTTACAAAACCAGTCCTTTTTATGTTTTAATGACATGAATAGTCCTTGTAAGGTAAAAGTACATAAATACCCTTAGATTTAACTGTAAACTTAACGTTTGTTAGTGTTAATACCTTAACTCGTTACAAATTGAAAACACAATACCCATACTTGTTATAAAAAACCTTTAGTATCCAAATCTGTTATTTTCAATAAATCACAGGAACCATTTGCGTAATTAACTCTATTGAATATTTTAAACTATATTATTAAAATAATATTATCTAGCTCACTGTTTGATATTTCCGCTTTCTATGTAGAGGCATAAAATCAACATTTAGTTATATTAATTTAATTTTATAAAAGAACACTAACTTCCTTGCGGTCTGTGGTCTTTCAAATAGATTATGATGTCACAGACGCAAGTTCGAGGTTCGGTATGGTGGTGGTGTAAAGGTGGTGTTTATAAGGTATTTTAAAATACCTGTTTTTGTTTATTCAAAATTTATATTTTGACAAATAATTATTTTTATATAAATAGCCTTGAAAAAAATCCAAAGAGCGCAATCTGGATTAAAAACATAATCTCAATTTATATAAAATTCTATTTTAAAACTTGAAATCGACACACATGAATCTTATGACTTCCCAAAGTGGAGGTTATAGGTTTGAGTATCACTTGATGCAAGATGCTTCAATTGGCCTGAAATGTTTTTGTATTTCAAAAAATTTGGGTATTACACATTGGTTACTATTTTGTATTTTAAGATTAAGGGATAACTATGTACAAACAGAATCACTAAATAAGTAGTTTATGAAAATCCACATAGGATGGGTGATTTTTTATTGGCGTTGAAAGCACATTATATTATGGCAGATGCCTAGGAAGGCCAATATCATCGTTCAAAGATTGCTTCTTAATCATACAAGGGTTAATTGAAAAAAATAAAAGTATGAATGTTTCATTTATCATGTGTCCTTTTGATTTAAATGTTAAAGAATCAGTTACTCATTTTTTTGAAGCTTAGCAAATTGCCCCTCATACTTGGAGATCAATAGTAGCTTGGTTGGAGATTTAAATCCCTACGGATTTGAAGTCGGGTAAGATATGAGGTTGAAAGCCTAAAAACAAGATTGTCTTCAATGCTAATGATCTAAAGAGGGATCCTGTCTTCGAAATTGTTCTTCTCTATTCTTTTCTTTGGATTGTCAATAGGAGTAGAAAAGTGATGGTTACTTGGGGCTTAGTCCTTAGAAAATCCATTACTTTTCACATATTTTATAATTCGTGATGTCATCTGTTGTGATATAACAGACCTTATTTTGTAAATGTTGTATTTATGAATCTTTTTTTATAAACTTATGTTACATGAGATCTATCATTCATATCAGGTCACTTAACATCACCGTTTAAACCGAAATTTTCCAATCTTAGATCGGATAATTTTGTAGTCTTGTAAGTTGTAAATATAAACTTTTTGACATAAGATGTAGATCGAGTGCTTCATGTCTCTAAGCCCAATTTGTGATGTGGATCTTTGAAGCCCAACAATGTATATTGGGCCAGCATGCTCCAAAGGCCCATGCATGATCCATTGAATCCCTAGATGTCAGCCCGATCACAAAGAAGGAAAAGAACAATAAAATAATAAATAAAAAAGACAAAAACCGTTGAGAACCCAAGAAAGAAAATACAATTAATAAATGGTTAAGAAAAATAAAAAAACATAAATTCTTGAGAGCGGGAGGAAAAACAATGAAATAGAATAAAAAAAGAATAACATTAATTGTTGAGCGTGGGAGAAAAAACACAATGAAATAAGAAATAAAAAACATTAATTGTTGAGAGTGAGAGAAAGGGAGAGAGTAATATTAATAACATAAAAAGTAAGAAATATAAATTGCTGAGAGTGGAAAAACCGAAAAAAAAAATAGAAAACATGAACTGTTGAGAGTGGAAGAAAAAAAAAGAGTGAGAAAACAATATAATAAAATATAAAAAGTAAAAAAAAGAGTGGGTTAAAAATAATAAAATTACAGTTAAAAAAACCTATAATATAGTTGAGTGTCGGTCAACAGAAAAATATATAAAACGTAATCAGTAAATTGGGATTCTGAACCCACTCAACATTTTGATAATTGAATAAAGTAATGTTTTCGCTAGCACCACGCGTGCGGAAGTTTGGTTGTTTTTCTTTGTCTTATGCGACCGTGACTTTATTTGTTGTCAGGTTAGCTCATCGGAAACTACAAAAACATATACCAATGCGGGTTCGATTGAATACCGTATACTGATACTAATGTTGGACGCCAAAAACATAAAAAATAAACTTTTGTGGTCAAAAAGCAATAATATAAAACTTTGTTGAAGCACCTCACTTGCCTTCATCATAAAAAAACCAAAAGAATAATCCTAATTAGGATTTGAGTTTTAATATCAATTTGTAAAAAGATGTGGCCGATATATTAAAAAGCAAATTTCACCCGCGTTACGCGTGCGGAAGTTTGATTGTTTTCATATGTCTTATGCTACCATGACTTTTTTCGATGTCAGGTCGGCTTAGCGCAAACCACAAATGCATATACCAATACCAGTTCCGATAATATTGAATACCAATACTAATGTTTGCACCCAAAAACACAAAAAATAAACTTTTGTAATCAAAAAGCAAAAATATAAAACTTTGTTGTTAATCCTAATTAGAATTTGAGTTTTAAATACATTTTATAAAAATATGTGATCAATATATTAAAAATCAATCTTCTAAATACATTTTGTAAAAATGTGTGGTCAAAATATTTAAAAGCAAACTTCACTAGATACCTACTACAGGTCAAGCAACTAGGAAGAAATGTAAAAAAACGAGAGTTGTTGAAACCATGAGCGGCTACGATATTATAAGTTTCTTCTTATTGACCGAATCTGTAACCTTCATTAAGACCTATAATATAAATGAATACAAAGACAAAACACGCAAATCGAACCAAACTATAAAAAATCCTTGTTATTTTTAAAGAAACTATGTAAAGCAAATAGTACTAAATAAAAAAAGAAGCAATAATACTTTCTTGATAAAATAAGAGGGTAAGAGTGAAGTTGCTTTTTAATATATATTATAATGTAGAAAAACTACTTTATTATATATTTAGAACTTATATCTTTTAAATATTTAAAAACTAACTTAAAATTGCACAAGATGTTTAATCTTTCTTTCTGAATTTCAAAACTCTGAATCCATCACGCACTGTTAATAAATATCTTTATTTATAACACTAGATTAAAATCTCATGTTTACACGTTTTGAGTTAAGATATTAAGCTAATAATGGGTAATTATTTAAAAATAGTAAAATAATATTTTAGATAAGATATTATTTAAATTTTGTATAATCAACTAGATAAGGTATTAAAGTAAACAACTTTTTTAAAACTTTCATCTTTTAAATAATTATGTTTAAAAATTTACTTTTCAAACATTCCAAATTTTTCTAAAGTTTGTTTTTAAAGCGTTATCTTTCAAAAAAGGTTCTTTGTATTAAAAAAAATCATATTTATTTATTTCTTTAAAAATATTTTTTTAATAAAAATATGTTTTATAATTTATAAAGAATATAAATAATATCTTTAGCATTTAATATGATCATTAAATAATTACTTTTAATATAAAATTTTTTATATATCTTTTTTAAAGTATTTTAGTTTTAGCAATTATTAACTACAAATTAAACTATATTTTAACAAATTTTAGTCTTATTGAAGTATATTTAACAAAATATTATTATTTGTAAAAATAAATTATCTTGACTATTGTTTTGTTAGAATATATATATATATATATATATATTATATATATATATATATATATATATATATATAATATATATATATATATATATATAATATATATATATATATATATATATATATATATATATATTATATATATATATATATATATATATATATATATATATATATATAGATAAAGTAAAATAAGAAAAAAACGAAAACACGTCTCATTACCTCTTTACAAAAAGAACAATAAGACCGAAAACATAGAAAAGAAATGCAGCTTTAGTATTTCTTATATGATTATTTATGCTAATTATAACATAAAAAGGTCTATTTACATGTGAGAGAGAATGAACCAAAATATCATAATGGTATTTGTGTGTGAAAAACTTTATAAAAACTTGTTAGCCATTGCATGGTGACACATGTCATATGAAATGGCTCCACAAATTCATTAACATTTTCCACTACTTAGCAAGTGATTAATTGTGCCAAAAAGAGTGGGGTTGTTTAAAGTTTAAGCCCCTTTCAATGTCATTATGTCAATGTCCTCTAATATGTGATATGCCAATTATTAGACATAAGAAAGAAGTGTATATCAAATGAATAAATAGATACATGTGTATATGTCAACTCAACCAATCATGCATCAAAATAAACTTTCAAATAATTGGATTGGGTGATAATATTTAATGGAAAGACGTATTATTTTTAAATAGTTAGTAAAAAATATTGTTTAATGTGTCTAAAATTGAATGTTAAAATACTGGATTTCTTTATTAACCTTCAAAATTCACATTTTCCGGTTTTACTACCTATCATCATACACGTTTCTTCTATACATAAGATCCGGTTTGTGTATCTTGCACACAAGGGTACAATCATCTTATTACCCTAGGATTATAATTTATTAGTATTAATTTTTATCCAGTGACCTCTGACTACAATTACCGCTACCCTCTCCTTTCGTTAGATATAACTACCACCACTTTCACAATTGTTGTCATCACGTTCTACCACATTCACCACCCTAATCCCTAAGTGAGTTCCACTACCGACATCACATACCACAATTCCACCATCATCATAAACTTATGTCACTCTTATATAAGACTCATCTTCTAGTGTCTTGTACCACTCTTGTATCGTCACTACAGCTCTACGATGTGACTAACATCTTCATCTCCAATGGCACAAGAACATTATTTTCAACTCCAACAATGCCATCAAAACTAAAGCGTCCATCTCAATATCAAAACCTATTTCTTAATACTCGTATACAAAATTCAAAGTATATCTAATCAAACGGTTTATACAATGGGTGCATAAGTAGAAAAAATAAGTGATACTAAAAAAAACAAATTTACCCTTATATGTGACGGATATATTTGGAGTTAACACAAAACAAACACTAGCCCACATCATGGAGATTAAAGTTAAATCTCTAATACTTCAATGAAACTTAAATTTGGGATATAGACCATTCATGTAACTCTTTCTTGAAGTAGATATGTTTTTACTTGCATCATGTGATATAAGTATCTCCCACTATATAAATGATCATCTAGTTGTTAGGTAGGAGTCAACAACTATCGTGTCAAATTTCATAGGTCATTGAATTCAAATTGAGAAAAATGATATAATTAGATATGTATTATTTTATTGATGCATTCAGTTTGTGAAGAATCCATTATTGCAAAATTATCATCAAATATTGGAGTTTTTGTTCATCCTATTCTCCTCATATTACTTTGTGATCTTGTTAATTCATAAGCGGTTAAATCAACTATTCTTGTTAACTCTTTGTTGAACATATCTGTCACTAGTATCTGATTATGCCATTACCGAACGTATTTTAGGTATTCTAATTTGTTGAGCGGCTTGAGTTTGCATTTGCGAGCTAAGATCGTCGGCCTTTGCTTCTCCTAATATGGCACAGGATTTCTTATAATCTTAGTTTATAAAGTCTTCAATTATTTAATAGAGTATTTATCTTAATTTAAAAGAGTAAATTTACGGTGATTTAACATAATAGTTAACATCAATTAACTTTTCAAACATGATAGTTAGGGACACGCACACTAAACAGCTGCATGATCATGGTATTGGTGGCATGGTGCTACAATGCTGGTGGGCCTAAAAATGAGCCCAAGTTAAACCATGAAAAATAACCCTTTGAGTGTTTGAGCCTTGGGTTAGTCATGCACAAACCGGGTTTTGAGCCGGATCCGAAACCGGTGTCAAACAGGGTTCGGTCCAGTCGGGTTTTTTGTATCCGGGTATTGGTGAACCCGGGTCGGGTTCACTTGCGGGAAAACCCTACCCGTCATACCCGGGTAGGGTCGGGTCGGGTCCTGGTCGGGTCCGGAACCGGGTCCAATACCGGGTTTAGTTTATTTTTTCTAATTTTCTTTTCTTTTTTTTATGTCCAATACCGGGTTCACTTCAGGTTTAGACCGGGTTCGGGTCGGGTCGGGTCCGGATAGGGTCGGGTATTAGAAATTAAAAAAAAACCCAAACCGGGTTGAAACCGCCGGTTTATTCCGGGTACGAACCGGGTACACCCGGTACCGGGTTGTACCCGGACCCGGGTCCGGGTGTGGTACGGCGGGTCGGGTCCGTACCCGGTTTTTTTGTGCAAGTCTACTTGGGGTGATGTTAAAACAAAAGCTTAGTTAATTAGTTAATAATAGCAGGACAAATACAAGTTAATGTGAACAACAAAAAATAATTATATATATATGTATAAAACAAAAGCTTATATTTTTTACAACCATAACATTACACTTAATCATCTTTTTTTAAAAGAAACTTCATTTTCACACAAACATCATTACACCACTTGAATGTAATAACCACCATTGCATATGCTATGCCTACATAAAATCATTTTTTTTCACTATCACTAACCCATTATAGATAGTCTAGCTGTTAAATTTTAATGACTAATTTGAATTTGTAATTGAGATGTTAAGAGTATATATTATTTTTATTATTATTTAGCTACATGTTAAGAGTTTTTTTAATGAAACTTAAAACTATATTAATTTTTGTAAGCCATGAGAATATTAATAATCATTAATTAGCAAGACACTATACATATGAGGCACAAGTACACATACATATCATCAAGACTAACCACCCAACGAGCTTATGGGAATTTTTGGGATGAGGTTGAGAACGAAATCCATTTTATGAGAAACAAAATGTGAAAATATTAGCATCCTCATGTCATAAACAAGGTTCCTAGTTAATGATGGAAAACCCTTTAATATGATAGTTTGATGACGATGAGATCAACTTAAGATACAATTTTCTAGTTAGAGATGAGATTAAGAACGCCTAAATTTGTTTTAAACAGAATTCGTTATCATCTTAATCGAATGCGCAAGCTCCCTCGTCATCCAATATCTTCGATAATGTTTGGAGGATATTGTAATATAGCAACCTTGTTTTAAGATATCCTTGGTGTAAAAGCAAAAAAGTTATGTTTATACACATTTTATTCTCTCTTTTTTTTAAAATGCTTACAACACTTATAATTTCTTTTAAAATATATTATTTTCTTTTTATGATTTAAACTGACAAACGTTATGAGATGTACTACTTATCATTAGATATAACCCGCATCTCTCTTTTTAAGTGGCAGTTGATAAAAACAATTAATTAGTAATGCCTATAGTAATAAAATCACATGATTCAATCAACTTTTATTATGTGGATTTTAGGGCAAACTTGTCTCCTCGGTTATGTAAATAAAACCAAAATGGTGGCACATGCTACTTCAAGGATAACACGTTTGTCACATTCCATTTTTTTTATTTTCTTTTATTCACATTAAGTGATACTGAATTAATAAAAAATAGTAACAAAATACGTGGCACCTAGTATAGATACTTTATTGAGCAGACTAAAAATAAAATAAATGAAATGACAACTACAAAGCGTTGTGAATAAACTTTAACGGTTATTAATAGCCTTTGTTATATTAATATTATGGTGTTGAAAATCCAGAACTATCATGTAATTATTCACATATAATCCCTCAATTGGGTCATACCATAACAATTCATAAGTCCCAGTTAATCTTATTAGATTTTCATTTCATTTTAGTTTGTTAAGGAATAAGTATTTATTTATTAAATTAACCGTAAATTACAATCCTTTAAAACTTTATGAAACGAATATTGTATTAATAATTATAACATAATACCAAAAAAACCCCCACTTGATTATTTTATTTAGATTTCTTGTGGTCCCTTTCCACTTTGAGCAAATAATGGATCTACTTTAATTAAAAAACATAGAAAAAATATACTCTTAATATTTTAGATATAATCATGTACCTTTCATTTCATTTTAAAGTATTGTTTTATTCCCAAAATAGCATGGGTTAGCTAAATAAATATATTATAAAATAGTTTAATCATATAAAATTCGAAGACTTAGACCTCTCACGATGCAATTTAGGAAAGGTGCTGGCTTCTTCTGATTGGTTCATATCAATATTAACTATATCTTTATCTTTAACCAATCAACAATCCAAGATACTCATTTAGAAAAAAATATGTGGTCCCAATTTGAACTTTGTATCACTAAGATAAACATATATAGTGAGATTTTTTCTATTTAGATTGATATGTCAAACCCTCCCATATTATAGTATTGTTTTTATGATATTCTATTACTAGTATTATTATTCTTATTGGAATTGATATAAAAGCATAATTGAAGATGTTACGTTTGTAAATTTTAATAGAAAAAAGATAATAAGAGACAACAAATAGATGATATGATATGTGACAAACTTGTCAATTAACAGTTTACATAAAATAGCCACCTTATTGACTTAGTCATTAGTAAGTGAGGTTAAAAAGAAAAGAAAACCCAAAAAAATTAGTGATTTAATTTTTTGTGTGTGACTAGAAGGAAAAAAAACAATGAAGAATTCTTTGGAGAAGGAAACAAATAGGAAACTTTGTGCGCATTTAAAACATAAATCCACGATAAAATGGATTAAAGATGGAGATGGAAACTCTAGATTTTTTTCATGGGTGAATAAACTCGAACATTAAAAACTCTCATATCAATGGGTTGATGGTAAATGGTTCCTGGAAAGTGGACCCGACAATTGTCAAACAAGAAGTTCTTGAGCACTTTGGTTTTAGGTTCTCAGAATGATTTGTTTGAGTCTTGACAAACTCCCTGATCTTGCATTATTGTTGATTGCGCCATTTTCTGTTCCACATATTAAGGATAAAATAAGGTCTTGGGTCGTTTATTGTAAATGAGATCGTGGCTTGGCTAAAGGCCACCAAGAGAACAACTGTATTATTTAAGATAAAGTTTAAAAAAACTTATGATTTGGTAAGCTTTTTGTTCTTAGATTTTGTAATGCATCAAATGGGAATCCACTCCATTTGGAGAACTTTGGTTGGTAATTGTTTATCGTCACCACGAGCATCGGTGTTGGTTAACGGGTCACTCATGATTGAATTCTCCCTATCGCATGATCTATGTCAAGATGACACACTATGCAGGACCGTTGAAGGGTATGCAAATACAACACAACAACACAATGAGGAGAGTTGCTAAGAACACTCAACTGATCAAACAGTGAAACTGGTTAACCTCTAGTAATAATACTAAGAACACTATAAATATGAGACAGAACAAGATAACAAAATACACAAGGAGATGGTTTTCAAGATTGCAGTATATTGCTGTCACACCCCGACCAATGGCGGAATCATCGGGGCGGACGAATGAGAGACGATTGCTCATAGCACATGGAACTAATTAAGTTGAAATAATATTAAATGTCATTATTCATTAAACATTACAAGTCAAATAAGTAATTACAAAACAATCAAGATACAAACAGAAACATAAGACTTTCAATTATTCTAGGTCCAAGTCCTATATGAGCACAAGAAGATCTTCAAGTAGGAAACCTGAAACATGTTAAAAATAACGGGTCAACTATAAAGTTGGTGAGTTCCCATAGTTTAAACACACGCATATATGTGTATATATAAAAGGGTTACAAGTAGCAATTCATGTCCATGGTTACGAGTTAGCATGCTTATAGAACACATACAGTTACAACCAAACCTCGACTTGATTACAAGTATATAAGATTGGCTAAGTGTACTTGGTTCCCATGATGAACAAGCATACGTCATCAGGAGTCGGCAATACATCGACTTTAGCACCAAATAGGCTTGTCAGGCCCAAAGATCTAAGACGTCGCCAGGCTAGTAATAGTTAATGATTGTATACAAAATATGTATCTCATAAGACTTACAATAACACAAATAACCATGACAAAAAGGTAAAGATGAATTGCATGTGCATTTACAAATATCAAGATTTTTACAAGTGTAAGTTATAAGGTTAACATGTTTCACACCAAAAGGTGTGAAATAAAGTAAAAATGGGGCATGGAGAACTCACATGGAAAACTCACAAGTATAGTGATGCTTGTAGAGTACATAAGAAAGCTTGGATGTCAAGAGTCAAATGGTGATGTCCTAAATGATAAAAAAACTTAAGGACATAATTCATTACAAGAGGTTAGGACGCTTAGGAATGCCAATAAACGAAATGTAGATTGATAAATGATTATTGCATCATTTTAGATTCTGGACAAAATGTTTGGTATGTGTTTGAACAGGTTTTAAAAATAGAAAACGGTTTCATAAAATTATAAAAATTTATATTTGACTAGTTGAAAGTCTCCTGAAAAACTTTCATTCAGAAACAATTTTATGAAAAAATTTTTAAATAGGTCAAATAAGCAGCACAAGATAGAAGGTGCTGAAATACGGACGTTTCTTGTGAAGGCTATTGTTGAGTTGTCCGATTGAGTTTGAAGATGTATAAACTGTAGTTGAAAAGGTATTTCAATGAAATTAATATTGGAGTCTGATTTTACCCAAATATAGTTTGTTATGATCAAGTTATGGTCGGTTGAAGTAAGATAATATTCTGCCAGAATTGTAGTAAGGCACTTATGTGCACTTTTAAAATCGTTAAAACATGAAACGGGTTAGAATATTTTATTATGTCAATATATGGTATATTAGTTTTCCTTTGATTTATAAAAATATTCTAAGACTTTGGCATAGCCATCATCTAGAACAATAATCTTATGGAATAACCGAATGCGGCGGCATAGCCGTCCATATGCAAACGGGATTCTTTGTTTATGTTAGTGTATTGTTAGATTATTTAGGTATGTTAGTGATTGTTTAAGATTAGTGATTATTAAAATGTTAATGATCAAATGATAATTATTAAAATAAAAAGAGATTTGGTAGAAGAAAGAATAATAGTATGAACAAAAGTCATGAAAACAATTGGATGTTAGGATGTTTAATATAAAAACAATAAAAATTACCTTAGTATTAAGAATTCTTAAAATCTCTTGTAAAATAAAATTCTTCAAATTGATCATAACCAATGGATGAAAGAAAGATATGAGAGTGAGATTTTTAGTGAATGAGTAAATGAAAAGTGAGGGCTAAGCCTTGCTTTTTACTTGAGGTTAGGAGGAGGTTATGAATGGTGTTATGGTGATTTATAAGTCTTTTAAAAGGGGGTTATGATTTTGAAATAAATATAAGATTAAATAAAAAAATAGATAAAAGAATAATTTATTTTCTTATAAAATCTTTATAACTTTTATAAGACTTGTAACTTTATAAGTTTATTAAAATTCATTTTATAACTTTATAAGTTTTAATAAGTTTTTTCTATTTAGTTATTTATTGTAAAATGATAAATAAAGATTTATATTTTTATGAAAAAGATTTATTTATAAAATAAATTATTATTCTTTGTTTAAATGATAAAATGAATAAAACAATTTTCAATATTGCTTAAATTGCACATTTAACGCGTTTGATTCAATAAAATAAATAATAAAAAATTAAATATTAAAATTTCCATCGTATGAAAGTTTAAAGTGAGTTCGGGTTTGGTTTCATAATTTTGAAATTCGACGGATGTTACAATTGCCTTCTCAAGTTCTATTACAAATGTTATAAAGCATATCAGAAAGTTACAAGTACTTGAGATACATATACTACTCCTACAGCAGGCCATACTTTGAAGGCTAGATGTATCAACTGAATTTGTCATTGTGGTGCTGATAAAAACCTCATTTGCAGAAGTAGTTACAGCTGGAGCTGAAGATGTGTTACTTGAAGGTCTTCTTAGCTTAAATATTGGGTTTGGATCACATGTAGGTAAAATTTCTGCAGATACTGAAACAGTCTCACAAGATTTGTTAAAATAGTTGGTAACTAAATCAAGATCAAACAACCAATCAGGACCAGAACTAGCCACACAGAGTGTGTGTTCATTAAAAGTCACATTGGCTGACTCTTCAACAATTCTAGTTCTGAGATTGTATGCTCTATAAGCCTTAGCTTATGAAGAATATCCAATAAAGTGTCCATCATCTGATTTCTAAGCAAATTTGGTAATTTAATTTTTGGTATTCAAGATGGTGCAGGACATTCAAATGACCTGAGAAAATCAATGAAAGGTTTCCTCTTGTGCCAAAGTTCATAAGGAGTCTTGCCATGAGTCTTAACCACTAAGACTCTGTTCTGCACATAGCAGGCAATGTTGACTGCCTCTGCCCAGAAGGTGATGGGCAACTTAGAGTCAGACAACATGGTTCTTGCAGCTTCAATCAGTGTCTTGTTTCTTCTCTCAACACACCATTTTGCTAAGGAGTCCTGAAGCACTGTATTTTCTTGTAATACCCTTTTCATCACAAAATGTATCAAGGATTTGGTTCTTGAATTCAGTTCCTTAATCACATCTTATGGTTTTGACCTTGTGATGATATTGATTCTCAATCTTTAGGATGAAATTCTTCAGAATCTTAGGGGTCTCATCCTTAGTTCTAAGGAAGAAAACCCAAGTGAATCTTGTAAAGTCATCTGTGATCACCAAACAATAAGAGGTCCTTCCTAGACTCATTACACTGGTGGGGCTAAAAAGATCCATATGTAACATGTGTAGGGGTGTAGTGATGGAATTTCTTTCCTTAGGCTTATGAGATACCTTATGTTATTTCCATTTTAGGCATGCAACACAAGGATCATCACTTGTAAACTCTTTCTTTGGCATCCCAGTTACTAAATCATTTTTAATTAGTGTATTCATGTTCTTAAAGTTTACATGACATATTCTTTTATGCCATAGGAAAGATTCATCACTATTGGATTTAGACATAAAGCATGAAACTTCACCAGAGGGAGATGTTTCTTGCAAGTCCATCTTGTACATGTTTCCTTTCCTAGGGCTCTAAGTAGGATATGCTCATGAGTAATGGCCACCCCGGCTTGAGAACAATGCACTCATGCTCAATAAAGAGCATGTTATGCCTCTGATCACAAAATTGAGATACACTTAGAAGATTGTACCTAAGCTCCTTGACAAAGTTTACCTTTTCAATGTTGAGCTTACCATTTGTGACCTTTCCCTTCCAGAATGTAACCACCTTTATTTCCTCCAAAAGAAACTGTCCCTCCATCAATCCTTTCAAAGTTCTGGAGTAGTGACCTATTGCCTGTCATGTGCCTGAAATAGCTACTGTCAATGATCTAGACATTTTTGTTTGTCTTGAGCTGTTCATGTACAAAGAAAATGATTAGTTACACTTGGAAACTCAAGCCTTACTTGTCTTGGGTTCACTAAAAGAAGTAAAAGATAATGCAACAGTAATAGATCCTATAGTTGTGCTTTGAGGATCTTGAGATGTTGTTAATGGAAAACTTTCAGTCACTTGGTCTTTCTTAGACTTCCACACCACCTTTGGAAGTTTGGACTTGACCTTCAACACTTTGGAAGCTTTTGAGACTTCGGAAGTTTTGATGACTGGACCTTCGATTGATTGTATAGACATTGTAGCAGACTTAAGTACTTCGGAAGTATTCCTTCTTCCGAGACCAAATTTTCTTCCGAAGGCAATTTTCCACTTGCGTTCTTCTTCATTTTGAAGCTTCCGAAGGAAATAGATTTTCCTTCTAAAGCTGGAAAGTTCTTGGAACTTTTTGAATTCTTTTTCTTGGTCATATGAAGAGTACCACTTGGATTGTATGGACAATCCTTAGCAAGATGAGAAGTACTTTCACACATGACATATTCCATTTTCTTTTTCCCAAGAGCCTTTTTCTGAGAACAAGACTGATCTTGATCACATCCCTTCTCCACCTTCATATTTGTAGATGCCAAGACAGTCCTTTTGGGTTGAGAACTGTTCTTGGAGTTGGATGGTCCAGGTTGTGTAGCAGTGATACATAACAAATCAGCTTTCTTCTTAGTGCTGAAATAATTTGAACATGAACCAGAACTCTTAGAAAAAGAGTTTAGGTTGATGTCTTCAGTTTTCACAACTTCAAATCCTCCAGAGATAAAAACTTGTTTCTGCTTAGAATCAAAAGTGGCTTCGATCTCTTGAGCCTTCCTAGCTTTTCTTTTGCTCTTTCTGATCAAGTTTTTCCTCATAGACTTGGTCATCACAGTTTTCTTCTTCTCCTCAGAAGGATAGCGACCCTTCTTAGAATCTTCTTCTTCACTCTTCTCAAGAGATTCTTCACTATCACTTTTTCATCCTCTTAACTCAAAGGGTCTATGAGAGAAAACTCATCTTCACCAGTTCCATACCTGGGTGATCTTACAGACAAGATTGTGTGTGGAGGAGCTATGTCACACCCCAACCTTGACGGCGGAAACGTCGAGGAGTGAGAGTTAAGATCGTTCACAGCCACATAACGCTATTAATAACCCAAATATAAATTAATCATAAGATTCAATGTATCATTACAAGCTTAAGTCTAAAGAAATAAAACATAACATAAAAGGTAACAAGTCATTTTAATTCACTTATTTATCTAGGTCCATTCCTAGATGTGTAAGCTTCAATGTGTAGAAATCAAGCTTGAGTATTTCCTGAAACATGTTAAAAATAAAAGGTCAACAATAATGTTGGTGAGCATTCCATAGTTTTAAATACATAGATTATATAAAAGATGGCAATCCAAGTCATAAGTTAGTGAATAAAGTGATTAGGGATGTTATGAACAGTGCAACAACCAAGCCTCGACAAAGTTTTACAAGTCTCAAATGTTTACAAGATTATACGATCAGCTAAGTGTACTTGGAGCAACCAAAGTAGGCTTGTCTTGCCCATAGATTATGACTTCGCTGGGCTAGCAATAGTTAATGATTGTACATATAACGCCATAATCTGGTAATCACAAAAGTTCAACTAACCACAACTTTGCATGATGAATTGCCATAAAGATTACAAGTCTCAAATAAGTTTACAAGTGCAATGATAATAAGTTAACATGTTTCACCCCAAAGTGTGAAAATAAGCAAAAAAGGGTATGGGAATACTCAATTGATCAATAAGTATTTATTGGATGATTAATAAGAAATAATAATAAGCGTCGATTCAACGTAGCCCTTCACAATGTACCTAAAATATATATATTTACAAGATTCAAATTTTATTGTAATGAGTTTATCGAATCAACGAGGACTAGGGTTCTAAGTCGAATTTGGGGCTCGTCAATAATATATTTAAACAAATGGAACAAATTTATATTTTCTTGAAAATATATATTCAAAGTTGTGAATAAGAAACAATTATAATAATTTAGAAAATTTTATATAAAGTTCAAATAATATACATTTTTTTATAACTAAAAGTTTATTTACTAGATAAACAAAATAAAAAAAAGGATATTTGAACCAATGACAATTTACTAATATTATTTTCCATCCATTTTATAAAAAAAAAAAAAAAATATATATTTAAACATACTTTGTTAAATTGTTTTATCACCAAAACATTTTTGTTCAATCTTGGAACAATTTTAGAAATCTTTAGAACCTTTGAAAATAGTTGAAGTTCATAAAAGTAATTTATATATATATTATGAATTTTTTTAAAATTAACCTTTAGGCGAAAAGCCTTTAAAAAAATTGCATGAAGGTCCCCGGGTTCGAACCCGGGACCTCATGCTTAAGACATATACACTTTAACCATTAAACCAAGGCTTCAGCCGCGTCAATGATTGGTTTTAATTTACAAAAACTGTGTTTCAAAGAAAACCCCAAATCAACAAGAACCCTAGATTGGTCAAACCAAAATCGACGATCAAAGCGATAATGGTTACGTGAATAAACATGGGGCTTTGATTCCCCATGTGATTTCGAGTCTAAGGACACAATTAATTACCCGATTTGATGTTTATGTTGATAAGAACAAATGCAGACGAGTTACGACTGAAGCTTGAATTCGTTCAATGTGCAATTGTTGATGTTAACCAAATTAAACTTGTGTGAATCTTCGAGTGATGCTCACGGTTCTAAGCCCTCAATCACTTAGAAGTTATAATGCTCGAAGGCTGGGGTTCGGTTAGACTCAGTTTCGCGATGGAATTGGTAACTATGTGCGATGATTTCAGGTGTTTAGACTAAAATGCACTTAGGAATCGAATAGAAACGGTTAATTGATTGCGTGGGTTCAATTAATTTGATTATTATTGATCTTTAATGTCCAAACGGTTCGATGATTGAAAGCAAGTTTAATAGGATGCTTCAAGCTTGAAACCGTAGCTTTAACTCGATTATTATACACCTCTAGTTTCGAATCATGCCAACGAATCGATTGGAAACGGTTTTAGGTTCGTTAATCGGCGTTTTAATGGGTGGCGGGGCTGCCGGATTGTTGGCCGGCGGTGGCCGGAGCCGGTTACCGGTTTTACGGGTTTGAAAGGGGAATGGTTTGGGTTTCAAAAGTTTACACAAATGGTCCCTCAAGTTATAAATGTTATTATTTCATGCATAAACTTTCTATTTAAATTTTATAAAATGACCTTAAGGCCCCTTAACTTATTAAATCGAAGTTTTAATCATTTCTAAGTTTAATGATTTTTACAAATTATATTAATAACAATATTATTATTATTATTATTATCATTATTACTATTATTTATTTATTAAGTAAGAAAAAAATTAACATTATAATCTTTCAAGATAAAGAATTAAAAGGCAAATTAAAGCAATAAGCATAAGTAATCCACGAGTTTCATATTGACAACAAAGGTCCTTACAAGAATTTAACAAGGTTAACTTTAATTTAACCTAAAAATACAAGATGTTACAGTCTCCCCAACTTAAAAGAATTTCGTCCCGAAATTAAGAATAAAGCTAAGAGAACAAATGCGGGTATCTCTCCTTTATATGATCCTCACGCTCCCAAGTGAACTCAGCTCCACGTTTGTTTTCCCAACGGACTTTAACGATAGGTGTGGTAGTTGTTCGGGTCTTCTTCAGGGTGCGATCCATAATCTCAACAGGCTTCTCAACGAAATGCAATGACTCATCAATTTGAATTTCCTCTAGTGGAACATGCAAATTTTCATCAGCCAAGCACTTCCTCAGGTATGAGACATGGAAGACAGGATGAACTCCACTAAGTTCAGAAGGTAGCTCCACTTTGTAAGCCACTTTCCCAATTCTTTTCAGAATCTTGAAGGGTCCTACAAAACGTGGGGCTAACTTACCATTCTTCCCAAAACGTACAACACCCTTCCATGGAGAGACCTTAAGAAGAACCATGTCGTCGACTTGAAACTCCAACGGTTTGCGTCTTTTATCAGCATAACTTTTTTGATGACTTCTAGCCACCTCGAGATTATTTCGAATTTTGGAAATTTTGTCGGTCATTTCTTGAATAAGTTCCGGACCGGTGATAAGATCTTCCCCAATATCAGTCCAACAGATTGGGGAGCGGCATTTACGACCATACAAAGCCTCGAATGGTGCCATTTTGATACTTGAGTGATAACTATTGTTATACGAAAATTCCGCGAGCGGTAAATGCGTATCCCAATCACCACCAAAATCAAGGACACAAAGACGCAGTAAATCCTCGAGGGTTTGGATTGTTCGTTCGGTTTGACCATCAGTTTGAGGATGGTAAGCCGTACTTAAATCCAATTGAGTACCCAAGAGTTCTTGCATCGAAGACCAAAAGTGTGAAGTGAAACGAGCATCTCGATCAAAAATAATGTGCAACGGCACGCCATGACGACTCACAATCTCGTCAACATAGATTCGAGCCAACCTTGAAACCTTGTACGTATCTCGTATGGGTATGAAATGTGTTGTCTTGGTCAAACGATCGACAATGACCCATATACTATCGTGACCACGAGGTGTACGAGGTAACTTGGTTATGAAATCCATGGATATATGTTCCCACTTCCATATCGGGATTTCAGGTTGCTCAAGTAAACCACTTGGTCGTTGATGCTCAGCCTTGACTCTTGCACACGTGAGACACTTGGAAACATATGACGCGATGTTTTCTTCATTCCAGGCCACCAATATTGACCACGGGATCCATGTACATCTTATCGGAGCCAGGATGAATGGAATATCGATTTGATGAGCTTAATTCATAATGAAGTGTCGAAGGTTATCTCGATTCAGGATCCAAAGTCGATTAAAGAAATACCATATGTCATTCGATTTTGTCTCCAGTTGTGACCGAACGTTAGGCATCAAATCTTCATCTTTCCCTTCGTCGGTTAGTGCCGCTTGTTGAGCCTCGCGAATGCATAACTCGAGGTCACTATCGATCCTTATGTTTTGAAGCATGATAGTAGCCTCGTTGACATCCACATGAATCTCGGTATCAAATTCTCCTAGTGTATCAAACCATTGCCTTCGATCTCGAATTTCTTGAAGCGAGATAGTCTTGTTGTGGACCTTGCGACTTAGCGCGTCGGCTACAACATTCGCCTTTCCAGGGTGATAGCGAATGTCGCAGTCGTAGTCGCTAATCAAATCAATCCAACGTATTTGTCTCATATTGAGATCCTTTTGATTGAACACGTGTTGGAGACTCTTATGATCGGAGACTATGCATTGCGTCTCATATAAATAGTGTCGCCAAATCTTCAATGCGAACACCACAGCACCAAGTTCAAGATCATGAGTTGTGTAGTTCACTTCATGAACCTTCAATTACCTCAACGCGTATGCTATAACTTTGCCTCGTTGCATGAGAACACAACCAAGACCTTGATTAGAAGCATCACAATATAAAGTAAAGTCGTCGTTTCCATCGGGAAGTGTGAGAATAGGAGCGTTACACAACTTGCGTTTTAATGTCTCGAAAGCCTCTTCTTGCTCGGGTCCCCATTCAAAAAGTTGATTCTTTTGGGTTAATGTTGTTAACGGTTTAGCAACCTTTGAGAAATTAGCTATGAACCTACGGTAATATCCCGCTAAACCCAGAAAAGAATGAACCTCGGTTGGGGTTGTGGGAACACACCAATTCTTCACAGCTTCAATTTTAGCAGGATCCACGTGAATTCCTTGGCTATTCACCACATGCCCTAAGAATTGAACCTCCTCCAACCAAAATTCACACTTGGAAAGCTTGGCGTATAATTGCTCCTTCTTCAAAAGTCCAAGAACTTGTCGCAAGTGCGTCTCGTGATCGATTTTTGTCTTGGAATAAATAAGAATGTCATCAATAAACATGATCACGAACTTATCCAAATACGGTTTACATACTCGATTCATGAGATCCATGAACACAGTAGGCGTATTGGTCAAGCCAAAAGGCATGACTTATGAATTCGTAGTGTCCATATTGAGTACGGAAAGCGGTCTTTGGAATGTCATCATCATGGACACGTAGTTGATGATACCCAGAACGTAGATCGATCTTTGAGAATTGAGTTGCTCCTTGAAGTTGGTCGAAGAGATCATTGATTCGAGGAAGAGGGTATCGGTTTTTGATAGTAAGCTTGTTGAGTTCTCGGTAATCGATGCACATACGAAATGAACCATCCTTCTTCTTCACAAATAGTACAGGTGCACCCCACGGTGATGAACTAGGGCGAATAAAACCCTTATCGGTCAACTCTTGCAGTTGACTAGCGAGTTCTTGCATTTCAGAAGGTGCAAGACGATAAGGTGATTTAGCCACAGGGTTTGCACCAGGGATTAATCAATCTTGAACTCAACTTCTCGCACGGGAGGTAACCCTTTAAGATCCTCGGGAAAACTTCGGAAAGTCTCGGACAACAGGAATGTCCTTCAACTCCTTACCCTTGGCTTTCTTGTTAACTACATATGCCATGAAAGCCATGTAGTTTTTACTTAAGCACTTACGGGCCTTGATGCAAGACATGAGTTTGAGTCTTTGAGATGATTTCTCCCCAAAGACCCTTAAGGTATCACCAGTCGGTAAAGGAATTCAGATACACTTCTTAAAGCATAAAATTTCCGCACGTTGCTTGGCTAACCAATCCATACCAATGATAACATCAAAGCTTCCCATGCATAGGAATAAGGTCGACGAAGAACTCGTGTTCGTTAAGGCTCAAGGTGCAGTCACGTATTACGACGTCAACGACAATAGATTTTCCATCGGCGACCTCGACCGTGAAAGATCTCTCCAGATTAACACGCGGTTTAGAAAGTATAGGCTCGAATTCTAGGACACGAAACTCCTATCGGCACCCGAATCAACAATACAGAAGCATAATGACTATTTACAAGATACATACCTGTTTGGTAAGAATCCATTATTGGTATGATGAACACAGATAGGAAATTTTATAAGACAAGAGACAATTTAAAAAGAGTTCAACGACGTACCATTCACCACTTCGTTGTTGGCTTGAGCTTGGTTAGCATTGATGTTGAAAGCCCTTCCACGAGCCGGTGGCACAGTTCCCGCATTGCGAGGACATTGCGGACGAATATGACCGGGCTCGCCACAGTTATAGCAGGTTCGGTTGGTAAGCATGGCAGTGTTGTTTGGCGCACGAAGGCAAGTAGTTACCAAGTGTCCATACTTCCCACATAATGAGCAAACTCGGCATGGAAAGTTGCTCGAATGATGGTACTTGCACGTGTTACACATAGGATGTGGACCAGTATAAGCTTTAGCCATGGGAGCTTGATTTGCAATCACCATTTGTTTTTGAAGAGCATTTGGGGCGGTCACAGCATAGTTGCGCGTCGGGGTGAACTTACGCTTCTTGTTTTGAGAAGATGACTCGGCCTTTACCTCTTTTGTTGCCTCGGGTGTCACCTTCGTCATAGACTTGGAACCCTTTGTCGACATCGTGCCAGCTCTTATATGATTCTCGGTGAGCTGTGCAGTAATAGTAATCGCCTCCTCCAATGTTGTGGGCCTACTACCCACCATGACATCTTGAATTTGAGGTGGCACCCCCTTGATAAAATTTTCAATGTTACGGGGCACGGTGTCCACCATGTGTGGTAGGAGCGTACTCAACTCATGATGCCGGGTGGAATAAGCCAAGTGGTTCCCACCATCTTGTTTGAGATTCCAAAACTCCTCCTCCAGCTTTTGCAACTCGCTCCTTGGGCAGAATTTTTGGATCATAATCCTTGAATTCCTCCCAGGGCAACGCCATTGCAACCTCAGTTCCACGGTTTCTCTTTTCACTATTCCACCATGTTAGTGCTCGTTGTTGAAGAACACTTGTGGCATAGCGAACCTTGAACTCGTCGGGACACTCACTAATAATGAATGTGTTCTCCATACTTTCAAACCACTCGAGAAGTCCAGTGGCTCCTTCTTTTCCACTAAAACTTGTGGGTTTGCACGAGTTGAAATGTTTGAAGGTGCAAGTAGGATTGTTCCCGTTTTGGTTGTTGCTATTCTCTCCATGAGCACCACTGTTGTTCCTATTGGTGTTGTTGCTATTAGCCATTAGGGTACTATTAAGTTAGCAACCATAGTCGGGATAACAGCAACCATTTGTCGGGCGATCATGGCGGCTAGCTTACGATCGGTTCCATGCTTTCCATGATGACGAGACATGCTGGGATATGCAAAATGAGTTAGACACGAGAAATAGAAATACAAGGATTATAATTTAACAAGGATAAGGCAAGAGTTGTAAGGCACATGGAATGGTTCCATTTGGTAACGCATTACCATTTGGAAACGTTGACACGTCAAGGTAAGTTGACCCATTCGCCTTAGAAATTTGTGCATGTTGACCATAGTTTATCACTCATCCCAGAAATCCCCAGGTAAGCATAACTAGTCCCGTAGGATTTATGCGATATGCTTGCCTTAGCCCGAGGGCCTTTTGCCAGGAAATCCAGAATACAGGTATCTATGTGTCACACAAACTTCTTAGGTTCATGAAATCAAAACCTCGATGAGATTTATATAGATTAGACATAACGTCTAAAGATCATAAGTATAAGAATAAGTTCCCACGTGTTGACGAGAATAAGATTAAGAGATTTCATGTTCGGGGAGAGTCAAAGAGTCAAAGCTAAGTTTAGGGAGACAAGTAACAGGTTTAGGCAATCCTATGCTAAGACATCAAATTGCACATAAGTGGACATAACATTATGTAGCATGCAAACTATATAATTTACAAGATAGAATCATAATTCTATAGGTTCATGCATACTATAGTCTAGGTCACCATTTCTAATAACCTAGATCCCTATAGTTATGGGCTCTGATACCAATCTGTCACACCCCAACCTTGACGGCGGAAACGTCGAGGAGTGAGAGTTAAGATCGTTCACAGCCACATAACGCTATTAATAACCCAAATATAAATTAATCATAAGATTCAATTGTATCATTACAAACTTAAGTCTCAAAGAAATAAAAACATAACATAAAAGGTAACAAGTCATTTTAATTCACTTATTTATCTAGGTCCATTCCTAGATGTGTAAGCTTCATGTGTAGAAATCAAGCTTGAGTATTTCCTGAAACATGTTAAAAATAAAAGGTCAACAATAATGTTGGTGAGCATTCCATAGTTTTAAATACATAGATTATATAAAAGATGGCAATCCAAGTCATAAGTTAGTGAATAAAGTGATTAGGGATGTTATGAACAGTGCAACAACCAAGCCTCGACAAAGTTTTACAAGTCTCAAATGTTTACAAGATTATATGATCAGCTAAGTGTACTTGGATCAACCAAAGTAGGCTTGTCTTGCCCATAGATCTATGACTTCGCTGGGCTAGCAATAGTTAATGATTGTACATATAACGCCATAACCTGGTAATCACAAAAGTTCAACTAACCACAACTTTCCATGATGAATTGCCATAAAATTACAAGTCTCAAATAAGTTTACAAGTGCAATGATAATAAGTTAACATGTTTCACCCCAAAGTGTGAAAATAAGCAAAAAGGGGTATGGAAATACTCAATTGATCAATAAGTATTTATTGGATGATTAATAAGAAATAATAATAAGCGTCGATTCAACGTAGCCCTTCACAATGTACCTAAAATATATATATTTACAAGATTTAAATTTTATTGTAATGAGTTTATCGAATCAACGAGGACTAGGGTTCTAAGTCGAATTTGGGGCTCGTCAATAATTATATTTAAACAAATGGAACAAATTTATATTTTTTTGAAAATATATATTCAAAGTTGTGAATAAGAAACAATTATAATAATTTAGAAAATTTTATATAAAGTTCAAATAATATATATTTGTTTATAACTAAAATTTTATTACTAGATAAACAAAATTAATTTAAAAAGGGATATTTGAACCAATGACAATTTACTAATATTATTTTCCATCCATTTTATAAAAAAAATAAAAAAAATATATATTTAAACATACTTTGTTAAAATTGTTTTATCACCAAAACATTTTTGTTCAATCTTGGAACAATTTTTAGAAATCTTTAGAACCTTTGAAAATAGTTGAAGTTCATAAAAATAATTTATATAATTTAAGAATTTTTTAAAATTAACCTTTAGGCTAAAAGCCTTTAAAAAAATTGCATGAAGGTCCGCGGGTTCGAACCCGGGACCTCATGCTTAAGACATATACACTTTAACCATTAAACCAAGGCTTCAGTCGCGTCAATGATTGGTTTTTAATTTACAAAAACCGTGTTTCAAAGAAAACCTCAAATTAACAAGAACCCTAGATTGGTCAAACCCAAAATCGACGATCAAAGCGATAATGTTTACGTGAATAAACATGGGGCTTTGATTCCCCATGTGATTTCGAGTCTAAGGACACAATTAATTACCCGATTTGATGTTTATATTGATAAGAACAAATGCAGACGAGTTACGACTGAAGCTTGAATTCGTTCATGTGCAATTGTTGATGTTAACCAAATTAAACTTGTGTGAATCTTCGAGTGATGCTCACGGTTCTAAGCCCTCAATCACTTAGAAGTTATAATGCTCGAAGGCTGGGGTTCGGTTAGACTCAGTTTCATGATGGAATTGGTAACTATGTGCGATGATTTCAGGTGTTTAGACTAAAATTGCACTTAGGAATCGAATAGAAATGGTTAATTGATTGCGTGGGTTCAATTAATTTGATTATTATTGATCTTTAATGTTAAAACGGTTCGATGATTGAAAGCAAGTTTAATAGGATGCTTCAAGCTTGAAACCGTAGCTTTAACTCGATTATTATACACCTCTAGATTCGAATCATGCCAACGAATCGATTGGAAACGGTTTTAGGTTCGTTAATCGGCGTTTTAATGGGTGGCGGGGCTGCCGGATTGTTTGCCGGCGGTGGCCGGAGCCGGTCACCGGTTTTACGGGTTTGAAAGGGGAATGGTTTGGGTTTCAAAAGTTTACACAAATGGTCCCTCAAGTTATAAATGTTTATTATTCCATGCATAAACTTTCTATTTAAATTTTATAAAATGACCTTAAGGCCCCTTAACTTATTAAATCCAAGTTTTAATCATTTCTAAGTTTAATGATTTTTACAAATTATTATTAATAACAATATTATTATTATTATTATTATATTATTATTATTATTATTATTATCATTATTACTATTATTTATTTATTAAGTAAAAAAAAAATAACATTATAATCTTTCAAGATAAAGAATTAAAAGGCAAATTAAAGCAATAAGCATAAGTAATCCACGAGTTTCATATTTGACAACAAAGGTCCTTACAAGAATTTAACAAGGTTAACTTTAATTTAACCTAAAAATACAAGACGTTACAAGCTATCTCATTAGATCTCAGTCCCTGCTTGTTTTGATAACACACCTTGTTGTGCAGGGACGAGGATATCATATTCTTGAAGGTCTCTTCTTCAACAACACACTTTTCTGCCCTGGCTTTGCTGATCACAAGCTCATCCTGGCACTCAGTCAGCTTAGTTATGATATCGTTGATTTGAGTCCTATAATTTGTATGCTCATGTTTTAGAACTGGAATGGTTTTCTCTAAGTCCTCTATCTTTCGTTTATAATCACTTTCAGACCTTATAAAATCAGCTTTTAAGATGTTTAAGGACTCAAGATCAGATCTCATTTCTAAGTTGTAAGACCTATATCTGTTAACTTTAGTAATGCATTCAGGGGTACAGATATGTTCCAATTCCTTGGTTTCATCATGATCTGCCATTAGTGCTTGGTTTGGAGAAGCATCTTCCACTTGAAAGCTCCAGTCAAATCCTCCTTCTTCAACAACAACTGTAGTTTGCTGCTTTGGCTTGTCATTCTGGGTAGCTTTATCAGTGTATTTTGGTCTGGACTATGCTTGGCCACCATTTTTTCATAGTGCCTTACACTCCCTGGTAAAATGGCCCACCAGGTTACAGTTGTAACATTTAACTTTACTTTTGTTCAGTCCAAACTATCCATTGGCTGTAATGCTAGGAAACTTCCTTCCAGCCGCTTGTAAAACTTCTTGCCTATGTGAGTGAGAAGAGCCATCTACTAGACTATCTCCATATACTCCAGATCATCTGGATAGATACAATCTAGGTCTTCAAGGGTGAAAAGAAAGCTACCGCAACTTTCATCAGAGGACACAAAGGCTTGAGAAGAACTTGTCTCTTGGAATGGACTTCCTTGAGTGTAGTTCTCCCTTAGTGTCTTAGGGAAGGTGATGAAAGAACCCTTTTGTGAGTTGTCAGGGTAGCATATGAGATGATGTTGGGGTTCTATGCTATCCTTTTCAACCACATGAAGGGTTGAACCCATTTGATTGTTGGAGTTGCCAGATGAACCTTGCATGTTCATCTCCATCTGGTAGCCACTGAGAATCCCATACAACTCTGTTAGAGTGAGAGTTTTTAGATTTTTAGTTCTTTTGATAACCACACAGTAGTGTGTCCATTGCCTAGGAAGTAAGGACATGAACTTCCTTACAATGCCTCTGTTTTCAAGAGCAACTCCTCCATCCACTAGGGTATCCAAAATCTCAACATACTTTAAGTATTGTTGAGTTATTGTTTCACCAGCTTTGAAGGTGAAATTTGCAAAGTGCTGCTTCAGGAGATCCTTCTTGTTCTCCTTAGCTTCAGATGAACCATCGTACATCAGTTTCAATGCATCCCACAACTGCTTAGCTATTTTGCATTTCTTGAAACCTCTATACACAAAGTTTGGAAAAGCAGTCTGAAGGGTTTTCATGACATTCTGGTCAATCTTTACTCTCTTTCTATCTTCATCTGAGTAGTCAACCACAATCTTGGGAATCATACCACCACCAGTAGCAGAAGAGGTGCTTGGTATGTAAGGTCCATTTTCAACAGACTCCCATATTCTTGAGTCTAAGGACCTGATGATACCTTCCATTCTTTAGTACCAGGTCTCAAAGTCATCGAGAGTGATAAGTGGGGACTTTGTCATGGTTCCAGTTTCCATATCGGATTTGGAAATGGCTGCCATTTGATAAGTTAAGTATTTGTGTGTGTGAGGGATCTTAAGATGGTGAGATCTTATATCAAGAGCGTGGATGCTCTGATACCAAATGCAGGACCATTGAAGGGTATGCAAATACAACACAACAACACAATGTGGAGAGTTGCTAAGAACACTCAACTGATCAAACAATGAAACTGGTTAACCTCTAGTAATGATACTAAGAACACATGTAATATGAGACAGAACAAGATAGCAAAATACACAAAGAGATGGTTTTCAAGATTGAAGTATATTGCCTTCTCAAGTTCTATTACAAATGTTACAAAACATATCATAAAGTTACAAGTACTTGAGATATATACTACATCCTATAGCCGACCATATTTTGAAGGCTAGATGGATACAATTTGACTAGACAACAAACATAATCAAATGTAGAGTCAAAAGGCAGATTGCCTTTTGACTAGTGACTATGACATGCCATAGCTCACATCCTAATATATTACAAAAATGATAAAGTACATAAAGTAGAAAGTTTCAGACTCAAGACCTCATGTACAGTTACCAAAAGCATGGATCTTTTCACCAACTTATGAAAGTTGGTGACCTTACAGAGTTGCAACGGAAATGTGTCCAACTTTATGGAAAAGTACATTAGATAAAGCATGTCTTCAAAAGTCTTCGAAGAAATCTGTCTTCATGTGTAAGCTTCGGAAGACTTTGTCTTTGCAGCTTTAGAAGACTTTTTCTTTGGCTTTGGAAGATGTTGGTCTTGGCTTTAGAAGATTTCACACTTAAAGTATTTCTGATGCTGGTATGAAACTTCCGAAGCATTCTTTTTCTGTACCCTTGTGCATGCATGCATGAGAGACTTTGGGTGCTTGGGTTGCATCAGTCTCTATATATAATCTTTACACACTACCTTCTTTCTTGTTCATAATTTTTATGGACGTGTTGCAAAGGGTTCTAGAATTTGATGGGGATGTGGGGTTGTTTTGTATTCAGAATTCGCCTTTCAATCATAGATTCAATCTTATGTTTGTGTCTACTCAATTGATTCTTGGTGTTATTCAACAATTGGTATCAAAGCGGGTGTTAGGGTTCGATTCAAAGAAATCAAGGGTAATTAGGGTTCCATTCTGAAGCATAATACAATATCTTGATGATGGTGTTCATAAAATTTGAATTGGAGAAATTCGATGGAAAGAATGACTTCAGTCTATAGAGGTTGAAAATGCGTGCACTACTAGTTCATCAAGGGGCGGTCGATGCTCTTGCAGGTGAAGATAAGTTACCTACGATGATGTCCGATAAAGAGAAGAAAGAAACTATGGAGAAGGCTCATAGCACCATTATCCTTAGTCTTAGTGATAAGGTCTTGAGGAAAGTATCAAAAGAAATATTTTCCGGAGTGGTGTGGTCCAAATTGGAAAGTTTATACATGACAAAGTCATTGGCAAATCACTTCTACCTCAAGAGGATGCTATAATCTTTTCAAATAAACCTTGGTTAGTTGATGTTACACCATATTGATGAATTCAGTAAACTAGTACTTGATTTGGAAAATATTGAATTGAGCTTACATGATGAAGGCCAGACAATTATCTTCTTAACATCACTACTATCGACCTATGAACATTTTGTCGATACCTTGATGTATGTGAGGGAAACTATGTCAATGGAGGAGGTTCTGGCAGCCTTGAACTCTAAGGAGTTGAAAAAGCGATTTGGTACTCCTGAGTAAGGTGGTAATGGATTACTAGTAAGAGACGGCTAGAACATAGAACCTTGAAGATAAAGAAAGGATCTAGGTCTAAATTGAAGTTTAGAAGGAAGTGCTATATGTGTAACTCTGATAAACATCTAAAGAAATATTGTCCCGAGAGAAATAAAAGAAAGAATGACTATACTGGCTATATGGGCCAAGCCCCATCCTCTCCTGAAAGTTCTCTAGATAGGTATGAGAATGCTGAAGTATTAGTTGTCTCAAATAATGCAATCATGGATTAATGGATTATGGACACTCTGGATGCTCTTATCATATGAGTTCAAATATAGAGTACTTTAATGATTTGAGCATGGAAGACATGGGCACCGTGAAATTTGGAGATGACAGACCATGTAAGGCCCCGTTCCCGGGACGCTTACAGTTGGGTTCTCATTGCACATAAAACCTATAATTACATTTGTGTTTCATAAATCGCAGCGGAAAACTAAACAATCTTTCATTTCCATGTAAATGCTTTTGCAAATTAATACAACATTCATTACAAAATAGCTTGTTCGCATTACAATGCAAAAACATTAATCAAAAGGATGCCATCCCAAAAGAGCTGAATAGTCGCCCGTGCCATCCTCAGCAATCATTACCTGCCAACTGGAAACACATCAAAGTCAGTGTTGCTGAGTGAGTTCTAGTTTTATAAATAAAACATACTTTACTTTACATTTGTTCACGATCATACATCATACGTACGTACAGATAATATCAGTATTATCTTCATCATTCCGTTCATTAACTTTGCTCATTCACGTGTTACATTATCATTCACTTCTCTATCTAGATCCGGTCAGACTTTACCCTCTTCGTGGCACTCAGCCACGATTATTGAGGGCGAATGACCAAGATCCTGTTCTGTACATTATTCCGATAATTCATTTACGTTCATTCATACTTCGTTCTTTCATACAAAATCTTTCATTCATTTATACTTTCGTTCCTTCGAGTCTGTTGTGACAACAGGGTCGCTCACCTCATTAACAATCCCAACGACTTCGCGCTATCCGAGTCTGTTGCAACCATAGAGTTGTTCACCCTAATTGCCAATTTCAACGATAGCATGTTATCCGAGTCTCTTGCAACCATAGGGTGGCTCGCCTCATGGCAAGTACACAATAACGCATTGTCCGAGTCTGTTGCAACCGTAGGGGTGCTCACCTCATAGCAATCTCAAGGATTGCATACCATCCGAGTCTGTTGCAACAACAGGGTTGCTCACCTCATTGCCATTCTCATCGATGGCACGCTATCCGAGTCTCTTTCAACCATCGAGTTGCTCACCTCATTGCCATTCTCATCGATGGCACGCTATCCGAGTCTCTTGTAACCATCGAGTTGCTCACCTCATTACCATTCTCATCGATGGCACGCTATCCGAGTCTCTTGCAACCATCGAGTTGCTCACCTCATTGCCATTCTCATCGATGGCATGCTATCCGAGTCTCTTGCAACCATCGAGTTGCTCACCTCATATATGTGCTTGCAAGCCTTTCATTCGTTCGTTCATCATTCAATAATGCATGCATTCTTACTTTATGTCTCCCTTTTCATTATCTTTCACTTTACGTTACATAATACTTCATTCATTCATTAACATGACACATAAGGCCACAAGAAAGATAACATACATCATATTAAGGAACATATCATACACATTCATCATCATCATACAGGGCAACATCATACATACATAATAAGCCCTAACATGCAACATCATCATCGTCATGCCCAACATGCTCTCTAAGGCCCCAATCGTCATCTTACATGCTCTTACAGGAACCTTTACGTCAAAACTTACATCTGCACTTTTCCTCGAAAGTCAGAAGTCAAACTACACTTTCCTCGGGTGTGACAGCCCTACTCGGGCGTATGGACACCCTTCAGTCGCATGGCCTCCATGCGACTGAACATCATGCGAATGAACTAATACGGATGAACACCTATGGGAATGAACATCCAATCATGCGAATGGACAATGCGGATGGACCTCATGCGAATAAGATTAATGCGGATGAGCACTTATACGACTGGACCTTCAGTCGCATGACCCCATGCGGCTGGCCCTTCAATCGTGCGAATGGACATTCAATCGTGCGAATGGACCCCAATCGCACCCTAATCGGCCGTATGGCCTCCATTCGGCCTCAAGTCGGTCGTCTAGCCCTAACTGATGCAGAATGCAGTTCATCCCGACTGCAGCCGAGGGTTTTCGGCCTCCAAACTCCTCTAAACCCATTTTAAGCCCAATCGACCATCCTAACCTTAGGGATGCATACCATGACACCATTCAAGCACACACAAGCTCACAATCAAGCCACAAATGCATCATACATACACATACACATACACAAATGGGTCAACATACACATACTCAAAAACCCGATTTCAGATGTTTTCCAGCCCCAAAATCGTTTGAAAACAAGTAAAAGTGGGGTTCTAGAACTCACACAAACGAGCACAACGACAAGAGCTTCGATTGGCTTGCTACACGATGATTTTGGCGACCCGAACTAACTCGAACCAACTTTTTCTCCTTTCTCTCTTCTTCTCTCTATGAAATCTGAAATGTGGGGTGTGTGGGGAGAGTGGGCTGCCCTCTCCCTACTAATATCACCACATTTCCCAACTTTTCTTCGTTGGCGAGTTTGGTCCCTCGACTTTGAACTTTATTTTCTTTTCTTTCTTCACCGGCTTCAAAATAATAAATATCCGGGTGTTACAGACCATGTGTTATAAAAGGAATTGGCACAGTAATGAAACAAGTTGTGGTGGAGTAGAATTCAAGTTACTCAATGTAAGGTACATTCCTAATTTATCAAGGAATCTTATTTCATTGGGTACTTTAGAAGACTCTAGGTTCATTGTATGTCTTAAAAATGGTAAGGCCAAGATTATTAAAGGATCCCTAGTAGTGTTGACAATAGTGTTGACAGGAACCAGAAGGTCAAACAACATCTATGTGTTTGATGGGAGTGTTTTAGCTAATTCATTGTGTGTGGTGGATGATAAAAGTAACAAGGTCTTGGGTCGTTTATTTTAAACAAAAACGTGGCTTGGCTAAAGACCACCAAGAGGATGAGTATATTATTTAAGATAGACTTTAAAAAAGCTTATGATTAGGTAAGATTTTTGTTCTTAGATTTTTTTATGTGTCAAATGGGATTCCCTTCCATCTTGAGAACTTGGGTTGGTAATTGTTTATTGTCGGCATGAGCATCGACGTTGGTTAATGGTCACCATGATTGAATTCTCCCTATCTCATAAAAGAGACCCACTAGCGTCTTTCTTGTTCATAATTGTTATGGACACATTGCATAGGGTTCTAGAATTTGCTAGGGATGTGGGGTTGTTTCACGATGTTAGTCTTCCGAATAGTGGACGGTTATCCAATACCTTTTAAGCTAATGATGCTTTGATTATTGGAGAATGGTATTTCTATAACACCAACACTTGACTCATATTCTATGGTGCTTCTAACTTGCTTTGGGGATAAGATAAAATTTGACAAAAGCCAAAATTTTGGGAAGGATGTAGTAGATTATGATCTTGACCTTATGGCATGGACTTTGCTGTCAAAATGGTACATTTCCTTAATCATTTAGGGGTTCCGATTGGGGTTAATATGACGTTGATCAAAAACTAGAGTCTTGTGTTAGAGAAGTTCAGGAACAAGTTCTCTATTTGGAGAAGTAATACTATCTTTTTCGGTTGTAGGCTTACATTGGTCAATTCTATCATATGTGATCTTCTTCTAAACTACTTGTCCATTTTCAAAGCACCCTTACAAACTATTTAAGGTTAGAAAGAGAAAGAAGAAAATTTTTATGGGGTGGAGCATAAAAGATTAGCTTGATTTCATGGTAAAAGGTCTTACTACAAAAGCCAAAGGGCGGGCTGGGTGTGATTAATGTTTAGGATGCCAATCTAGCCCTTTTAGCAAAGTGGTGTTGGAGGATCAAGGCTGATCAGAATCAAAGTGGTGAATTGTCACACCCCACTAACGTGGGAATTTTCAGGGCGGACAAATGTGAATCGATTATCATAACACAAGTTAGTAATTGTGTTGAAATAATATTAAATGTCATTTGAATTAAATAATACTTATCAAATAATACATTGTAATCAAATAAAAACTCTAATAAATATAATGATATTATCTTGATCTTTTTTACTAAGTCCAAGCCCTAAATGTGCATATAGAAGTTTACTAATCCGTATTCCTGAAATCATGTGACAAAGTAACGAGTCAGCGAGTAATCAGAGGTTTGAGTTATATATAAAGAGAATAAATAGATTGAAAACAATTCAATTCACATGATAATATCAAGACTTATAATGCAATTGTATAATATAAAAGACAAACTAACACAATCAAACTTAATGACTGAATTTACTTGTTTAGTAGACGAAGCCTTATAGAATGAATGATTCAGGTTCCAATCACCACACGACTAAAGAAATGTGATGGTTTGTCAAACTAGTAGATCTATCATTGTTATTGTCCTTGCATGAGTAAATGATTGTGTTATCATCAAGTTTATTTAACTATGAACATATAATTGCAAGTAATAACATAACATGTTTTGAATTGAATTTAAAATAAAATAGAATAACAATGAATAGCAATTATTGAATATTGAATCACTTTTCCCAAATAATAAAACATGAAAATGAGCAATAAATACTCACTTGATGACATAATGTAAATGATTTAAATTCGAGAATGAAGGTTAGACACTAAAGATTTCCTCACTAATTTAACCTAAGAAAAAGGTGTCTAGAATTAGAATGATAATATGATTAAAGACTAGACATAAGCTTGGTTTCAACTTTGGAATTTGGGGTTTAGCAAATAGTTTAAAATAAAATAATATATTTTTGATTTCTATTATATAACTTGGTTAAATAAAACTAGACAAAATGATTAACTAATAATATTTGAGAAATTATTATAAATAAAGAATGAAATAAAATATTTTGACTTTATTTAATTAACATAATTAAATGTTTAATTTATATTGATTTAGTGAATAGATTTTAATATAAAGTGGGAAAAAAGTAATTAATTTAATAATTAATTATGAAATAACTTGTTACAAGAAATGGTTAATTAAATGATAAAAATATTCAAATGGTTTATCAAAATAATAGTTTAAAATAATCTGAAATAATTCATATTTGATATGCAATAAAAATTATAATAATTTTATAACTTATAAATACAATTTAACTTTTGAAATCTTAAAAATAAAGAAACTATCAAATCATAATTTCTATATAAACTAGTATTAATTAATAAAATGATTTTTACATCAATTTAGTAACATTTTATATTATTTTCTTGATTTTAAAATAGTTAAAAATAAGAATTTAAAAATAAGATAGGGCGTGCTTGGTTCGAACTCGGGTCTCCACATAGTATGGGAAACAATTTACTATTGGGCCAATGCCCGTAATCTTTCAAACTTCGATTTATAAATCATACAACTAATTTTATTGAAATCCACAAATTAAATAAAACCCTAGAATTGATTGATCCAAGTTGATCATGAATAAGGTTATGATGCTCGGAGGATGGCTCTCGACTAGGTGCGGGTTCAAGATGCAGTGATTATCGAAATTGATTTAATGTGTATTTTGAGTAATTGATAAATCAAAGAGGTTGAAGGCATTGATTGGAACATTTCCCCTCTGTTAAATAGACACAATTTGTTCAGTTTCATGTTGAACGTGTTTTGAGTTTGTGTCAGTTATAACCTATCTAATTTGATTGAGTTTTCACGTTTTCAGCTCAAATTGATTTGATGATTATAACCAAAATGATCCATAATACGTTTTTGGCAAAGAAATTGTGTTACTTTTATCGAGTTTGAAGTGTAACCTATTTGATTTTGATTGTAAGTTCAGTTTCGGGTTCAAGCAGTAGTAATAGGGTTTGAAACTTGAATTGAACGTGGTTATGTAAGGCCCCGTTCCCGGAAACCTCACAGTTGGTCAATCACAACAATTAAAACATTAAAAATTATAATTATACAATCTTAAGCAGCGGAAATATTTATCAAAAATCATTCATTTCATTGAAACCACTATGGTTGAGCAATACAACATTGTTTAACTGATTACAAAAGAATTGTTTTACTGCATTACAAAACAACATCAACATAAAATATGAATGGATGTCAGTCTTTTCCTGCCGAGTAGCTTCACCCTCGTGCCATCCTTAGCAATAATTACCTGCCAACTGAAAATGTATAAAAGTTAGTGTTGCTGAGTAAGCTCTAGTTTTATAAGTAATAAAATACTTTCTGTATGTAGTATATGAATATACTCTTTTTGTAAAATACAACTCTTTATTGTATATGCGAGCACGCATTAACTATATGAACAAATACTGTTCGTTCTCTTTACTGTATGCCTGTACGTTCCGTGTTCTTTTATCTTTCACTGTCTGTATGGACCAATGAGCAATACCCCAACTATATGTGCGATGGAAAACGGGTGATGGGCCATCTATATCCCTCGAAAGGGTCAACTATATCCCTCGAAAGGGTCAACCGTATCCCTCGAAAGGGTCAACTATATCCCTCGAAAGGGCTGTGTACAGTGTACAAGGCTGACCCAATCACCCAGGATATGCTACAAAGGTCCCGCCAATCTCAATTGATTGGCCCTGTGTGCATAATAAGGTAGCTAACCCGTAACACAATTGAGTTAACGACAACACGGTTGTATACCTCCTGTAAGCTTGCAAAACTTTTTAATATTTTATTAATGTTCCTCTTCTTTTCTTTATTGCTCTTTCTCTTTATTATTATAATATACTTTACGTTACGATAATAAACATACCACGTAAAGTCACATTCTATAAGTAATAATAATATTTGCAATAATAATAATAAGAAACAATCATAAGGCAATTATAAGCAATCATAACCATGCATGAAACATCATCATTAATAAGCCCTAGTCAACCTCGGTCAAACCCTAAAAGCACAAACTCCTAGAAAATTCTGTAAAATTTCTAAGTGCTTAGGCGTATGGGCACTATTTGGGCGCATGAGCCCTCTTTGGGCGTTTCATTACTATATAGGCGTATCGGCCAACACTTAATCATTTTATCAACTTATGCGCATGAACTATTCAGGCGCATGGGCACTATTTGGGCGTATGAACACTTAGGCGCATGGACCTCTTGGGCGCATGGGCACTATTGGGGCGCATGGGCTACACTTAGTCGTCCGACTAATATTTCTAGGCGCATGGACCACTGTTCAGGCACATGGGCAACATTTCTAAGGCAATTTTAGGGCACATGGGCTACTGTTCAGGCGCATGGGTTACACTTCAATCCTTCTATGGCAGTTTCAGGCACATGAACCTTCTGTAAAACAGGTCTCTAGTATGTTTTCAAACCCAATCCTCAAACTCATCTGTTCTAAGCTTAATCATGGTTATTCTAACATGAACATCCTATAAGCATTCGAGAATCAACATTTAACATGCATAATACATACGGGTAACATACATAAACTTTGTAAAATCATTTTAATACATTTTCAGCCCCAAAGATGTTCAAAACAAATAGAAACCGGGGTCTAGAACTCACCTGATGCAACTTGGGTATATCTTCCTTTCTAACTCTTTTGCAACTGAGTTCAAGCACCTAAAACACCACCAAACACACACACCCGAGCACATACACAAACTGTTGATACATGTATGTCCCTAGATCGTGATATGTGATGTAATAGATCTTGTTTGGTATGATTAATGAACTGATGTTGATAGTCTGTTGGTTATAATGATTAATAGTTCATTAATGAGTCGTAAATGAATTGATTGAGTGTATGATTACTTGAATGATTACATATAATATTATATTAATTAACTAAAACATTCAAACTTAACTTAATGAAGTTCCCATGAGAATGGCTCATGAGAATGAACCATAAGCATGAAGAACCTCATACGATTGACTCAGTCGCACGACTGAACCAGGAGACTGGATCAGTCGTACGACTGTAACATAAGATTGGCTTAATCGCACGACTGAACACTCAGTCGCACGAATGAACCAACCGCATGGTTCAATCGCACGACTGAACCAAACTAATGGTTCAGTCGCACGATTGAAGAGTGCCAATCTATAAATACAACTCAATTCGTGAAAAACAGTGAGATTCGTTCAAGTTCAATTCCATACGAACCCTAGCCGTCCAGAAACCTTCCAAATCGTTCTCCAAGTTCATAGAACACATTAGATCGATTCCTTATCGATTTCTAACGTTAGTTTCAATCCTTGATTGATTCTTCGTGTGTTCTCACTGATTGGATCGCCAATCAAATAGGATTCCGCACTATTTGATCCGGTATACACGTTATCTCTAGGTATTTCAGTCGAATACCAGGTCCTGACAAGTGGTATCAGAGCTATTGGCTCTTGATTACGTGTTGATTCAATCAAGATTGCATAAAGTTTGTGTTTTTACACTTTGGCATCAAAAGTGATCTTGGAAGTTCCCTGCTCATCGACGTTTGGTTTCTACGGACTCAGGCAATCAGAACTTGTAAAATTTCGAGTTTTTACGGCTGAAAACCGTCAAACCTAGAAATTTTCGCAAACCAGCGGCTTCAATCGCACGACTGACTCATTCGTACGACTGGACTCCATTCGTACTACTCATACGCACGATTGGACCTAGTCGCACCTTCATTCGGCCGATTGAACCATTCGTTCGCATAGCTCATACGTACCTGATTCATTCGCACGACTGAACCAATCGCCCAGTTCATTCGCACGATTGAACCAATCGCAGAGCTTATACGCACGATTAGCTCAGTCGCATCCTTCAGTCGCATCAGTAAAAGTTTGTTTGATTAGATTATAAGTTGTTCATCATGGAAGATCAGATGTCAGCCTTTACTGCTGGGAAAGACTCAAGGATACAGAATCTGTTGCTGCTTGAGAGTGAGGTGGGGAATCACAATAAACCACCAAAGCTCTTGACTTTAGATGAGTTTCCCCACTGGAAACAACGTTTTGAGATCTACCTTAATGGAGTAGATCCTAATCTGTGGGAAGCCATTGAGACAGGTTATAGTACACCGGTGGGAGCTGATGGGGTTAAACTAACATTAAGCGGGATGACCGACGCACAGAAAGTAAAGTACAATGCAGAGAAAAGAGTATATGCATTGATCACTCAGTCGATCCCCAAAGACATATTCCACCAGTATTCCGAGAACAAGCAATCCAAGAAACTGTGGGATGCGCTAGAGAAGAGATATGATGGTAATGCATCATTGAAGGCAATCAAAGCAAAGGAGTTAAAGAAGGAATTCGATAACTTCTCTTCAATTGGTAATGAAAGCTTGGACGACGTCATAGATAGATTCTACCACTTGATGAGCGAATTGCATACCCATGGAGTGGTTACTACCATGGAAGAAAAAGTAAGCAACTTCGCAGACGGTTGCCGGATAAGTGGGCTACATTCGTGTCTAACCTGAGACAGAATGGTATCCTTGTAAAGCTGGATATAAATGACTTCATTCTTAAGTTGCGAGAAGAAGCACTAAGGATGAAGTATAGAGCTCAGAAGTCTTCGTACACACAAAATCCAGCTTTATACAACGCCACACCTCAAGCAAAGGCATCTGGAGCACCTCTCCAGACTGCTTTTGTGTCTAGCTCGTCAGGTCCTTCACATGCCTCTACTTCTGGATCAGACACGTCTGGGTCATCATGTACCCATCATATTGGATCAGAAGCTAACGCTACTAAACTGAAGACCGAGAACTTCGGTAATGTGACCGTGGAAGTAGCACGAGAGCATATGGATCTCCTAGCAGCAGTGGTTCATTCATATGATGGACTCGTTGCTGGGAAGATTGGAAACTGCCATCTGGCAGATGAGGACTACGAGCAGGTGGATGAGATGGAGCTCGAAAGAATGGATATAATGTGGGCCTTAGCAAGTGCTGTTCGAAGGGCGAAAAAGTTTGTGAAAAAGACTGGACAGAACTTGGTTGCTACTAAGGACACCACCTTTGGCTTCGACAAGAGTAAAGTGACCTGCTTTAACTGTGGTGAGAAGGGGCACTTCAAACGAGAATGTGTCAAGCCAAAGAAGACGGGGAATGGGAACCCGTTCTCATCATTTACTCGCCAGGACAAGCAACCCTCTAATTCTACTTCATCAAACAAGGACCCTAAAGCACTAACTGCTCATGATGATGAAGGACAGGATTGGAGTTTCAGGTTTGTCTCACCAGGAGAATCTAACATTGCCAGTGTCGAGGATATTGACGATGATTCTGCGAGTGAAGGTGATATAGCAGTTGAAATTGCAATGTCACATAGTGAAGAAACAACTGCAGCCGAGGTCAGCTACAAGCCAAATGAGGAAGTTTCCACCTCAGAGACTGAAAAGCCAGAGTCGACAGAACCAGAATCATCTGATGCAGCACTGATGGCTAATACTTCTGACCAACTCAGGTAAGTACCACTGACCGACTTTTTAATAACCATGCTTGTTCTGATTGTGACACGTTTAGGAAGAGCATAGATGAAAATTTGCTAGGTTATTAGACCATAATGATAACTTAGTAAAAGATTTACGTCTGTGTACTGAGGCAAATAGAGTGCTAAAACAAAATGAGCATTGTTATAAAGAAAAGATAGACCTATTGACCAAACAACTTAGGGAAACCGAAGTAGTGGCTTTTAACCAAGCAAACGACATTAGGTACTATCTTAACTCCCTAGAAGACACTAAGAAACAAAGAGCAGTTTTAGAAGTCGAAGTTAATTCATTAAAACAGAAACTGCATAGTTGGACTAGTTCTTCACACATAGTTCAACACTTAGTAAGAGAAAGGAATAACGGGGAGGGATTAGGCTACAAAGTGGTTCCACCACCACCTGAGACCTTGATGAACACCAAGTCTAGACCAGTAAATAATAACCCCATCAAGGATCATGTGGTGACCACTCCTCTTGTTACTGATCCAGACACCTCATGTTCATCTACTGAATCTGGTAAGAAACAAAAGGAGGCCACTTCAAAGGCAAAGGGTAAATTGCCATGTGTTAACCTGGAAAATGAATTTGAAAAAGTTAATTTACAGTCAGGGTCAAATAGAGTCAAATCAGAACCTAAAAGGACTTCAAATGTTACTTTTTCACATGCTTCAAGTCAAAAACCTAACCAAAAAGGAAAACAGGTTAAATCAGTAAAATTTGTTATACCAGAGAAAACATCAAACATCCAAGAGTCAAAAACTAAAGTGATTGATGTTACTAGAGTGTCACGCACTTCTCCACAAAGAAAGTCTACTCATAAAGTTGATAGCAGGTCATGCTACAACTGTGGAGAATGTGGACACATTGCTTCCGACTGTCATTTCTATCAGACACCTAGGAAGAAGATTGATCTTCTGGACTCTAGACCTAGGTCTTCTAAGCGGAGTTCTCTAACTCCACCTAGAAGAGCTAGTGACCCTAAAGTCCAACCTGTAAGCCAGACGACTGTTTATCATAAACAGGCATTGCACAAATCTGGCTTATGGAAAGAAAAATCCACCCTCGTGTCTGATACTGATAACAAGAAAGAACCTGAGCTACCCTCACCTTCTAAGGGTCAATGGGTGGAGTTTATGATGTGTGATGCCTCTGGGAAACCCAAGACAGTCAAAGCTTGGGTTCCTAACCTAAACTGATTCTTTTACTTTGTATGCGCAGGGTGCTCGATATAGTGCTGACACTAACACGTGGATTATAGACAGCGGAGCATCCAGGCACATGACAGGAAATAGCGCCCTTTTATCTAACGTCAAACAAATAAAAGGAGGGCATGTTTCCTTTGCAGGAAACAAAGGAGGCTATATCACAGCTCAGGGAGAAGTGGGAAATCAGAAAGTTAAGTTTGATAAAGTGAACTACGTTCAACAACTTCAGAACAACTTACTTTCTGTGTCCCAAATCTGTGATAAAGGATTTAAAGTCGTCTTCGATAATCAGAAGTGTTACGTGCTGAAGAAAGAATATATGATCCCAGAAGACCAAGTTCTGATGACTGCTTCAAGATATAAAGACCTTTATGTCTTGGATCTGTCAACAGCTGCCACAACGGATCATGAGGTTCAGTGTTTCTTATCTAAAGCTACTGAGAAGGATTCCATCTCCTGGCATCGGAGAATGGGACACATTAGTCAAAGGAAGATGAATCATTTGATTCAGAAGGATTTAGTTAGAGGAGTGAATGTCAAGAACTTCCAACTTCCTGACTTTTGTGTAGCTTGCAAGAAGGGCAAACAGACAAAGAAGTCTCATAAGGAAAAGAAAGTTCATTCAATAGAACTTCCTCTTGAGCTTCTTCACATGGATCTGTTCGGTCCAGTTAGTACAAGGAGCATCGCAGGCGACGCGTACTGTTATGTGGTCACTGATGACTACTCAAGGTTCACTTGGGTAATGTTTCTGAAATCAAAATCAGAAACTTTGGAGACATTCAAAGAATTAGTAACCACACTGGAATCACTCTACAAGCTCAAAGTTCGACAAATACGCTCAGACAACGGGACAGAATTCAAGAATCAAGGGATGGAGGCATACTGCAAGGAAAAGGGAATTGTGCATCAATTCACCTCTGCCTACACACCTCAGATGAATGGAGTTGCTGAGAGAAAGAACAGGAGCTTGATAGAAACAGCCCGGACTATGCTGGCAGACTCGAAACTGCCTATCCAATTCTGGAACGAGGCAGTGGCAAATGCTTGCTATACACTGAACAGAGTCCTAATAGTCAAGCGCCACGGAAAGACATGTTATGAGCTACTTCAAAGACGCAAACCGAATTTGGAGTATCTTGAACCTTTTGGCGCACCGTGTACACTTCTGAAGAAGACACAAGAAGGAAAATTCAGCGAGAAGGCAGTTGAAGGAATTTTTCTAGGATACAACATACCGAACAAGCGAGTTTACAATAACTCAACGGGTCTTGTAGAAGTGTGGTGTAATGTCGACGTTCAGAGATATACCACACCCCCTACAGGCAAAGGACCTGCATACTTCTTCGATTATGATGGATTCTTCAAATCCTTCAACATCTCTCTCTCTCCCTCGGATGATGAGTTAGCTACTAGGATGATGTATGATATACTAAACACTCCATCCAGCACACAGGGAGAGTCATCTACTCAGTCAGAAGGGGTAGTCGATGAAAGTGACTCCTCCTCTGAAGATGAAACTGAAGCAGATGACCAGAACGGTCAGGAGGAACAGGTTCCAGTTCCTGAAAGTCCACAAGCATCCACAAGTGATGCACCCTCGACTTCGGAACCTCAAACTCCAACCTCCTCAGATGCAGACCAAAATGTTCACAATCTTGGTCGGAGGTGACTGTGCCGACTACTCCAGGATCACGACTAAACGTCTATCATCCCCTTGACAATGTTATTGGAGATGTCCGATCAGGAGTACAAACCCGAAATCAGCTATACTCAGCTGATTACGCCTCAGTTATGGAGAAGGGTTACATACATGATGGTGCTTATCGCTGTTTTGTCTCGCAGGTTGAGCCAAAATATGTCAGTGAAGCACTAAATGATGAGGCGTGGGTGAGTGCCATGCAAGAAGAACTTCTGCAGTTTAAGAAGTTAGGTGTATGGACACTGGTAGATAGACCTAAAGGTGCTAAAGTCATTGGCACCAAATGGGTACTAAAATGTAAGAAGGATGACCAAGGAGTCATCATAAGGAACAAAGCTCGACTGGTGGTTCAAGGTTTTCGCCAAGTCGAGGGTATTGATTATAACGAAGTGTTTGCACCCGTGGCAAGGATGGAAGCTATTCGTATCTTCCTCGCCTATGCCTCGTACATGAAGATTAAAGTCTACCAATTAGATGTGAAGAGTGCATTCCTTCATGGTGAAATAAGGGAAACAGTCTATGTCAGTCAACCCGAGGGATTTGAAGACCCTTATCATCGGGATAGAGTTTACAAGCTCGACAAAGCTTTATATGGGCTTCATCAAGCTCCTCGAGCTTGGTACGAGAAACTCTCGACTCATCTTGTGAAACACGGCTTTCGCAGGGGAGTCATTGACTGTACACTGTTTATTAAAGAAAAGGATGGTGACCTACTGCTTGTACAGATCTATGTTGATGACATAATCTTCGGGTCAAAGAACGAAGAGTTATGCAAAGAGTTTGAAGCAGTGATGAAGAAAGAGTTTGAGATGAGTGCAATGGGGGAGATGAAGTTCTTTCTCGGGTTACAGGTGGATCAAACACCTAATGGGATCTTTCTACATCAGACCAAGTATGTAGGAGACATTCTCAGTCGCTTTGACATGGAGAATGCTTCTGCTGCTGGGACTCCACTTGCTACGAATCATGATATAGCACCTGATGAGAGTGGAGATCTTGTAGATGCCACTATGTACCGAGGAATGATTGGATCCCTCATGTATCTCACTGCCTCAAGACCTGATATCATGTATGCTACATGTTTATGTTCCAGATATCAGGCTAAACCTAAGGTCAATCATCTAATCGGGGTCAAAAGGATCTTTCGCTATCTAAAGGGTACACCCACCTGGGGTTGTGGTATCCTCATGATGACGATTTTGAGCTCACAGCGTATAGTGACTCGGACTATGGAGGCTGCAAAATGAACTACAAGTCTACATCAGCAGGGTCAATTCTTTGGGAGAAGATTAGTTACATGGCAGTGTAAGAAGCAGACATCGGTTGCATTGTCAACCTGTGAAGCCGAATATGTTGCTGCTGCAAGTTGCTGTTCCCAAATCATTTGGATTCAACAGCAAATGCGGGATTACGGTTTGAAATTCTCGTCTACTCCTATTTTTGTTGATAACTCTGCTGCAATTGCAGTAACCAAAAACCCGGTTCAACATCCTAAGACCAACACATCGGTATTAAATACCACTTCATAAGAGACTGTTTTGAAAAGAACTTAATAGATGTGGTTAAAATAATACTGATTTTCAACGTGCTGACCTCTATACAAAAGCCTTTGATAAACCACGTTTTCAATACTTGCTAGAGGTCAACGGCGTTAAAAAGAAAAGTGAGGTAATTCCTGATGAGAATAATGTGTAGTCCGATGTAGTTTCGTTAAAGTTTATTTTATCTTATGTTATCTTTTTTTTTTGTCTGTTACATTTAACTTCATGTTACCTTGCTGTTTATTAAAATCCAAAAATAATTAAATCCGAAATGATTTTAGTATTTTAGGGGAGAATATGTCAGCAAGTTAATATTAAAAAAAATGAGGGAGAAGGGGTAACTAGCTGAAATAAGGTAGATTGTGTCTGTGATACTATTCAATACCTTGGAATATGATAGTAACAGGAACAAATCAGAGGGATTTTAAATTTAAGGTTTGAAAAGATGCAAAAGTTCAAAGTATAAGTCTGCGTAGTCTAAGCAATATAAAACGGGAAAATGATAGAAAACTGGCAACTCCTAAGGTGACACAGAGAAAGTAGACTTAGAGGCTGCTAGACCACAAATGATATGTTGGTAGATTCAACACAATAGACAATTAGACCTGATTGGTGATCTCAAGATCAAACTAAGCTGTTCAACTGACTGTGGACTTCCATCTTATCACTGGTTAACACAATCAAATATATTCCAATAAGGGGTAATGAGCATTTAAACGCCACAAAAGTATGCAGATGACCAAAATTAGAGCAAAGCAAGAAAAAAATGAAAGACAAATGCAATAAAGCTCATTTTGTGTAAAATAAAAGTAAGCTGCTCTAACAAGGAGATAGGTTGTGTGCCTCTCTGCTGTGCGATGGCACTGACTTGAGGATAAGCATAACCTAGATATTCTAGAATTCATTGTTGTTTGCCGCCTCTCTGCTGTGCGATGGCACTGACCTGAGGACAGGCTTCTCTTTGAAAGCTCTAAGAATAGTCTCTTCTTGTAATAATACCCGTAGACCGCTCAAAACCTCTGAGGAATGTTGATTACCATATAAGTGTGGGATCCACAAATGTTAGCTGAAATAATTAAACCTAAATCAGTCACCAGTCTGCGTCAAAAGTCTGTGTATGGATTTAAGTGGACAAATATACTGACAATCTTAGTGGCTACCTTCTCAAAAGTTCAACTCAATGTGATGATCTAAGAGTTTCAGTATGATTTCCTTAAGTTGCTAACGACTCTGGATGAATACCGAGAATTTAAGCGTCAAAGAGATTTGATAACAAGTCCCAAAATGATTTGATATTCATGTATGATTCCAAAATCGAATTGGTCCAGATATGATCAATCTAAGTTAAAGCTGTCTACTCCTAATCAAATCCCTTAGATTTTCATCTTAGGTTTTATCTCTCACAAAAAGTCCAAACATAAACTTTAGTTGTGTAGTTAGTTTAAGTTACTATGTTTATTTTTTAAGTTGTGTGTCTGTCGGACTACATCAGGGAAATCAGAAGGGAATTAACTTACCTAAAAGGTCATGTCTGAGATGGCCACATGTTTTAAAATTTAAAAGGTCACGTCTGAAGTGACTGAATTGGTTAAGAGCTTACAATGTTATTATCAAAAGTGAAAAGGGTCTGAATAGTAAATGTTAAAAATGACTGTAAACTCACAAAGTGTGACCCATTCGCACTAGTGGATCATGGTTATCGACCAACTATGCGAATGGCTTCCAATCGGCCGAATGGACATGAAATTGTTTCATTCGACCGAATGGAAGGGGGAGAATGAAACAGGAGACCGACTGAGGCTCAGTCGGTCAACTAAAGGGCGAATGAAGGAGACCGAATGAGTCAGTCGACCGACTGAGACTCAGTCGGCCGACTGAATGCGATTGACTAGGCCAATCGTACGACTGAACCTCAGTCGCCCGATTGAACTGAGCGACTGAGGCCAGTCGGCCGAATGAACCTAGGTTTAGTATTTAAAGGTCTTAATCGATCGCATATCACTCATCACTCCCAAAACCCCGAATCGCGCTCATTACCGTTACCCTGTCGAAATTGCCTCCGATTCTGATATACTTTGCGCTTAAGATTCTTCATTCCAGTGACGTTTTACAGGTACACTACTCCTTGAATCCTACAAAATCAGTACATCACCGAACTACAATAGCGACATTGGATTGAATCAAGAACCGAACTTGAATTGACCTAATCACTATGTAAATGAAGCAAAATGTTAAAATTGAGTTGAATAGGTTATTAGTGACAAGTAGACGAGGCTAATGGACCATTACACACTGTTAAAGACTTAGATTGGTCAAGATTCGACCCACAGGCGATCGAACAGTGGGGCAAGCGACTGGACGTTCGAATGAACTCCAATCGCACGATTGAACCTTGCGATTGGATCATTCGACCGACTGAACCACCCGAATGAGTCCAGTCGGCAGATTGAACTCAATCGCATGCATCAATCAGCCGATTGAACTCAATCGCATGGCTCAATCAGCCGATTGAACTCAATCGCATGCCTCATCAGCCGATTGAACTCATCGCATGACTCAAACAGGCGACTGACTTCAGTCGCATGATTCATTCGCACGAATGAATCAAACTGACTTTCAACTTTACACTTAGAACAGAAGCTTTCATGTCTTATATACTAATGGCTAAGTCTTGTGTGTTCTACAGGAAAAATGGCTGACCGATGGTCTCTAAATCCAACACAACATTTGTGCCCATTTAGACCACACGACAAGGAACGGGGCCAAGTTCTCCGATATTATAGCCTTCCTCAACGGTTCACGGATACATAAGGCTATATCTACGCCTGCACACCTTACAATCACTACACAGGCATTCTGGGAGAATGCCTCAGTGGATCGGTCTCATGAGCCATACAGCATCAGAAGCACCATCTTGGTCAAGCTATCGACATCACCGCCGCCACGATATCCAAAGAATCCTTGAGTTTGGAGATGACTCTACTCACCCCACTAAGTTACACCCATTGACTGTGAGAGGGTGTTTTCCTCGAATCAAGTATGCGGAGACATCAACTCAGGGGTGCTAAATAAGAGCAACCTGTGCCCTCAATACAATATCTGCACATGTGATTCTTAAATGCATCGCTTCGAGAAGGGGTGGCTTTGATGACCTATCAGATCAGATTCAGAATGCCTACGTGGCTCTGTGCTGAACCACCCTTTCAGCTTCTCTAATATGATATTCGCCTATTTGATAGAGAACATTGAATAAAGGAAAAGAGGTTTTTGTATGTACCCCGATTCCTTCAGATGATATTCAATGAGAAGCTGCCTCAGCTCCCAAAGAAAGTCATGATGCAGTGACATTGGAATGATGGATGATACCACATTGGGTAGGATGGTGGTATATCGGGGCAAGCAGTTAAGCCCCAGGAAAGAGACTGATTGGCCACTTAGCAGATGAAAGCTATGTGGCACCGGGGAGACGCCTATGGCGTCACGAGGACAGTGACTCCGACGTGGAGCCATTGTCCTCCCTACTGATGACTCTGAGGAGGATGACATTGAGGATGAGGCTGTTCCATCCCGAGGCACCGTGTCTGCCTCTGTTCCCTCGGTGTCTGCTCACCTGCTGAGGTAACTGAGTCAGCAGGATTCCATCAAGATTTTGTGCTTACCGAGGAAGATGAAGATGAATCTGATGAGGAGCCATTGACCCGGACTGTGGGAAGGAAAGGTTCCCACAAGCACGGGTTGAGGGTTGTCGGTGAACAACCGAGAGGATCCGGAGATACAGAGACTGATCCATCATATGCTCCGGAGTCCTCAGGCGGGGTTGAAGGGGGAGCATCCACCTCGAGGGGAACGAGGAGAAAACGGATGGCTCAACCCCATGGCCAAAAAGAAAAAGCGTAAGGTAACCTTCATCACCACCACATCCCCCATACCTTCCACCACTACCACCTCTGCAGACACACCTTCCACCACCATACCTCTCCCCACAGCAACCACAACCACCACCATACCGATCACCACAAGCCAGACCCCTGCTACCACTACTACATTCACCCCACACACTCACCACCACCATCATCCAGACCTTACCCGATATTCACCACCTCCACCACCACCACTAGCCACCAAACCGAGCCCTCAGCCTACCCCTCACACACCTCTAGATCTCCTCTACCTCCAATAGGGGTAGAGGAACAGCTGGCAGCCTTAAACAGAATGGTGTTACGACTGCTGGCGGCTGATGAGGAAAAGACCTCTCAGATCCGCCAGCTCACCGACCTGACTGCTGCACAATCGCAGAAAATCGCAGAGCAGGATCGAGCTATTAAGGAGCAGGCCCAGAAATTGGCTGCTCAGAACACTGAGTTGGACCAACTCCGAGCACAAAGCGTCACATCAGGTAAGCAGATAGAAGAGTTGGAAAAGGCAAAGAGGTCCATTTTGTTAAAGTTAAAAGGATCAAAGGAGGAACCTCTAAAGATAAAGGATGGAGAAGAGAGTGAGTGATGATGATGATGACAGTGATTCTGATGAAGAGAAAACAGAAGAGTGGTGTGCTGATGAAGAGACTGAAGAAGGAGAAGCAGCTGACTCTGTCTCAGCTCCCGGTCAAGAGCAGAGAACAAAGAACCGACAGGATCAGTCAGCTTCTACTTCTGCACCTTCACACGAAGAGACTAGCATACAGGATAAAAGTAAATAGTGGATGTTTATGTATTTAATTACTTTTGTATTCTGTATTGAAAAACGATGTACTGAATGTTTATATTAACTTAATGCATTTTGTTTGATATATTACTAATGATTTGAATGTGAAATGTGTAAATCAAACAGATCCAAAGTACCACAGAGATGAGTTTGATATTGCTCCCCTTCAACAGGTCAAGTCTCAACTCACAATGATTCTTGATCTGCAAGGGATTGTCAGAAGGTCAGTGAGTTATACACCTGAAGAAGGTGAAATAATTCACGACCTATCTAACGAGCAACTGGCAGAAATGTTCAGACTCAATCCTGATGATATTGTCAAGGATGCTCCAACAGTTGATTCAACCAGTGACGACGACTACACGACGTTGATGAAGTTGAGGTTGAAGATATTGCTGCTGAAGAGTACCCTCAATACGCTGACAACGCGGGTAATGTGGTCCCCAATCTGGGTGAGTCCCTAGTCAGTGATATGTTTGAGGTACTGGACAAGATGGAGCAGGAAGCAGGAAAGAACGAAGGAACAGCCCAAGCCTCAAACGAAGATGTATACATTCGAAAGGCTGAATGGGCTGAATGTTTTAAAGGAGTCAGAGCCCAACGTGATGCACCGAAGAGGGATGCCTACACCAAGTTCTACAGCGTCAAGAAACATCTTACGGTGTCAGGCAGGATTATAGCATGGGCATATTTTGATGATCTTAACGTTTATGCCGTTAAGAGGGAAAAGGGCATAGAGTACTTTAGATTTCCACATGATCTAAAGACTCTACCTGGATTTGAGCTCAACCAGCTGGCCAAGTTGAAGCTGTTGTATGCTGACACGAGAAAAATGTCAGGCTGGTTTGAGGCTGCCCTCAAGAAAGAGTACCACACCAGATGGATTAACTTCAGACCTCAACAACCTACAAGGTATATTAGAAGGTCTGAGATGGATGCCATTACTGGAAAACCTAAGATTGTGTTGAAGTGGAGTCCTCCTCGCACTATGTCGAGAATCCCTCTCAGGGAAATGCCACAGGACTTCACTCCACACTTCAAATGGTGGTACTATGATTGGAGAACTGCTGAAGCTGTCATAGTTCTAAACAAAGGGGATCAAATGGATACTGTCAGGGTATTCGACCCAATGTGGCTAACCAACTTGTCTGCTAATGATGTCTATACATTATACAAGTGGCCACTGTTCTATGACACACAAGACATTGTACAAGCCCTCCAGTTCCAAAATGTTATACGACTTTGCTTCGCGTTTGATATTCACGCGGGAGTCACACAAGAGGACAAGTACAAGAAATATGAGAAGGTAATGAAGAACAAGACATTAGAGAGATCTAGGTCCAAGGGGGAGTTTGTTGATACATGTATGTCCCTAGATCGTGATATGTGATGTAATAGATCTTGTTTGGTATGATTAATGAACTGATGTTGATAGTCTGTTGGTTATAATGTTTAATAGTTCATTAATGAGTCGTAAATGAATTGATTGAGTTTATGATTACTTGAATGATTACATATAATATTATATTAATTAACTAAAACATTCAAACTTAACTTAATGAAGTTCCCATGCGAATGGCTCATGCGAATGAACCATAAGCATGAAGAACCTCATACGATTGACTCAGTCGCACGACTGAACCAGGAGACTGGATCAGTCGTACGACTGTAACATAAGATTGGCTCAATCGCACGACTGAACACTCAGTCGCACGAATGAACCAACCGCATGGTTCAATCGCACGACTGAACCAAACTAATGGTTCAGTCGCACGATTGAAGAGTGCCAACCTATAAATACAACTCAATTCGTGAAAAACAGGAGATTCGTCAAGTTCAATTCCATACGAACCCTAGCCGTCCAGAAACCTTCCAAATCGTTCTCCAAGTTCATAGAACACATTAGATCGATTCCTTATCGATTTCTAACGTTAGTTTCAATCCTTGATTGATTCTTCGTGTGTTCTCACTGATTGGATCGCCAATCAAATAGGATTCCGCACTATTTGATCCGGTATACACGTGATCTCTAGGTATTTCAGTCGAATACCAGGTCCTAACACAACCACAACACATACACAATATAACTGGATAAAACCAGTCATAAACACATAAAAAAAACCACGAATCGTACCTTAATTCGGTCCTTTTTCTTCTTCTTCTTAACCGAGCGTTTTCTCTGCTCTCTCTCTCTGTCTAAAACTCAGTGAAGATTATGATGGAAGTTAGGGTGTGCGGCATGCCCCCGTCTACACCAACTTTTTTTCAAAAATTTGTCCTTTTGGACACTTTTAGTCCCGCCACTTGGACCTTATGGCTTTTTTTTTCTTTTATTTCCTATTTCTTCTTTTTTAAAATAACCGGTGTTTACAGTTGCGGTTCGCATCCCGTTCATGAATGAGGTGAAATGATTTAATTGGGTTACAAAACGGTCGATTGGAAGATTAACCTCGCCTGAGTTAGCAGAGTTGAAGGAGGCCTGCCAGAACAACAGTGGTTCGACGATAGGGGGTGGGTTTTAAAAGTTTACAATTTGGTCCCTATGGTTTAGAAATTTATTCTTTCATGTTTAAACTTTTAGTATGAGTTTTTTAAAAATGACATGTTAACTCTAGGCTTACAAACTAATTTGAATCATAAAATCATTTAATTGTTTAAAAATTTTTAATTAAAAAATCTTGATAAATCTTTGTAATTTATTTTTATTTTAATAATTAAAAATCTCATAGTTAATATCTAAACTTTGTAAATAAAATTTTATTTTTTTTTGTTTTTTATGTATTTTTATTTTTATAAATTACAAGAGTAGATTGATTAAATAACATCAATATGGTAATTGAAACACTAACAAGAACACCATATGAAACACTAACAAGAACATCATATGAAACACTAACAAGAATGGAATGATTTAAATAATCAATTAAATATACACCTTTTAAATTTTATGAAGTCTATTTATAAATTTTAAAATTAGATTAAATTGAATTAGTAACACAATTATTGCATTTAAATCATCAAAACAAATAAAATAATTGAATAATAAGATTTCCATTGTATGAAAGAAAAAAATATATTGGTGGGTTTGAGTTTACATTACCAAATATGTCAGATGTTATATGAATTGTGATTCCTGCAGTTTATTTTCAGCCTCATAAAAACTTGGCCAACCTAGTTAAAGCCGCGGTTGAGGGGTCGACGAAGGCATTTGTAACGATTGATAATTTGATATGGAGCTCCATAAAGAGGATGCCTTAATTAAAAAACTTATTGTAGGTAAGGTGTGCGATGGTGACATTATTTTTTGGCTAGATAAATGGACAAGGGGTGATGTTTTAATGCTTAAGTTTCCTAATCTATATGCTATTGAAAGAAGCCTTACAATATAATGAATAGAATGACAAAGATTAAAATAAATATAGTTTGAAAAAGGAGATTGGAAGAGGTTGTAGAATTCTTAGAAGAATGCCTATAATTCGAATAATTGTAAATAATGTTACAACGTTTTCAACCGGAGATAGCGAATTGATAAATGGAGTTGGTTTGGAGAAGAATGGGGCATTCTTGGTGACTTCGCTCAGGTGGTTCGTAATTGTGTCCTAATCAGTGTATAAAAACAATAAAAGTTTCGATGTAAACAAAATAAAACAAGATGAAGAGAACCGGCCTTGCGTTTGACACAATAAACAATTCCCTTGGGTTTTCAGAGCTGCATTCGTGTCCGCATATCGCACGGGCGACACGTTGGTTTAAGTAATTTTCAACCCAGAAACCTGTTTTCTACACCACCATGCGCGCGGGTAGGTGCTAGAGTAAAACATACCTCATAAAATTTTAGTGTCTTGGAAGCATATACATATAAACCACGTAAACATTTGTTCACATACCAATGTGAAACTAAATGGAATTCTCTTAAAATTCTCATCAAGATTAAACAACAGTTTGAGATTTCGACATCTAATTCAATCTTCGCACCAATATAAATTATTTTATCTGGGGTTAGGATGAAAAAGATTCCGTCAAGACAAACATTGAGCATTAGAGGTGTGCCATTGGATTGTCCATTTGCAGCCATGATTTGGTTAGAAGTAGCATCTCAAGTCGAGAAAGAGATGGTTGAATCAAAATGATGCAACATCCCCATATCTCCTTCCTCATCGATAAAGTGTTATTTTTGTCGTTAACTAGGGGAAGCTTGGAGAAAATCAAAAGGGTATGGAACTCAATCTATGCAGCAACTACTTGGTATAGTATAAATTTTCAGTCCGGTAGTAGAAATTATTTAATAAATATAGATTCTGTCCCCCATAAAATAATTAACTTTCGCCTCCGCCCCCTTAAGCTTTGGTTCAAGCTCCGCCCCTGATAACAACTTCATTTTCAATTATAGGCCTCCACCACCGGATCGACTAGCCTTTGAAGTATTTGTCTTTCTTGTGGCTATAGAGCTAGGTTAGAGAGCATGAATGATGCAATTTTGATTTTAGTGGTCTTACTATATAAATGGGTGTTTGGATGGTCTAGCTTCTTGCTAATGGCTTTTTCTTAATTAATAAAGTGTTGTTTTAATAAAAAAAACACTATTATAAGTGTCATTTTTCTTATTTAACCATCATTTTTGTATCTCTATTTTCACTAAAATCTATAAGATTGGGTCACGCGTGAAAGGATGTTTGATTAAAAATCTTATCTGTGTAAATAAATGTGTAGAGATCAATGGACTAAGATTTGGGTTGATGATGTCTAGGATTCTCGGACAAATAAGGGGTTTGGACCTATTATAAGTGTTAATGTTTTTAAACTAAAAAGGCCACATATATATAGAATATATATAGAATAATATATAGAATAATGTTGAATCATACAAATGATGTGGGCAAACAACGTTATAAGGAAATCATTATATTGACAGATCAATATAAAATGTCATTGCATTGAAAGAACTTTATCAACATGAAAGTGATATAACAACACGTTTATTTTCATCTACATTATCACATGATTTTTCAAATTGTTTTAATTTTATGTTGATATGTTGTAGACCACTTATTTTTTAGTTTAGATTTTATAAGGTTTATTTTGTTTTAATCTCTATAATTTATTTTATAAATATTTTGTTCATTTTTTATAACCTTTAAGATATAATGTATTCTAAAATATTAAATATACCCTTGTAATACGTTTATTTTTATCTAAGTTTCTATATACGTATTATTCAAAACCAAGTATGTTCAATCACAATATATTCATTATTATGAAAATTGAAATTTACTAATAAATCTATGATTTACTGGTCAATATTAATCCAATTAACAATTTGACCGGTATTAATCATAACCTTTGATTATGCTAACAATAATATTCTCATTTTAAATTTTCGTTAACTCGGTTAGTTTTTTATGATGTATCACTTGACGTGGTTCGTAACATGTCGTATCACATAGGCAAACTACAAATATTCATTTTTATAAAAAAATTATTTTCTAAAGTTATTCAGCTTAACGCTTTTGTCACTGGTTGATTGGCTTGAAAACAAAGATGTAGAATTAAGTGATATATCATGTCATAGAAACCTAACGGAGTGAACGAGCATTTACACTGGAGTTGTTATTGGAAACGAAAGCGAAAATCAAGATTAATATAGGTCAAATTGTAATTATGATTAATACTTACCAATAGCTAGTAGTTTAGATTATTAAAATCTACTTTTCTTTGTTGTTATTGTTGTTGTTCTTGTTAATAAATTTACGTTAATTAAAATCCCTGCTATTAAGCACATATCAATGTCATTTCGGACATGTGATTGTTCTATCTCTTCGCTACATGGCCCTGCTTTATGTAACAGTTATATTTGATACTATTATAGTATATGACCAAATATTAGATAAATTCTATATATTTTTATGCGTATGCGATTAGGTGATGCCCGTTCTAATTACCTAAAACCACTTACCCTGATATTTTAGTTATTACTCTTATCTAGTAATACTTTGTTATGTAAAAGATAAAATTTTTGTAAGTATGTTTTTCTAAATATGTACTTGATGATTTATTTATATTTGGTAATACTTTAAGCATGAACTTACATGTGGAGTTATATCATCATGAAATTTACATATCTATATCTATGTTGATTTATTTTTAATGTATCACATTATAATCTTATGCTTGTTTATATACATAAATTATATAAAACTTAGAATGATGAAATGTATTTGAAAATCCTAATAGATTTGTTTTAACAAACTAACGGGTATATATACCCAATACCTATGTGCTCGACCCACATGTAATTACCAACAATTAGGTATGAGACTAGTGTTATCAATATTTATTTCATTGTCATCCCTACTTTTGGTTGAATCGTACGGGTGAAATAACATGATACAACGCCTTAGAATATGATTTGAGAATAATGAGTGCATTGATAAGATTCAAGGTATAAGAATAATCACATAAGGCATATAATCATATAATCATGTTTAAACATACAAGGCACATAAAATCCTATCTAAGCATATAAAATACATGGAAGGACTCATGTGTAAGGATACTTAGTTATAATCAATGTCATTCTATTTCTAATAACATAATTCCCTATAACCATGGCTCTATTACCAATCTGTTGTCACACCCCGACCGACAACGGAATCATTGGGGTGGATGAATGGGAGACGATTGCTCATAGCACATGGAACTAAATAAGTTATAATAATATTAAATATCATTTATTCATTGAACATTACAAGACAAATAAGTCCATACAATACAAGAACTTCAAATAAAGAAATAACATATTCAGTTAGACTAGGTCCAAGTCTTATATGAGCATGAAAAGAATCCTCAAGTATCAAACCTGAAACATGTTAAAAATAAAAGGTCAACTATAAAGTTGGTGAGTTCTCATGGTTTAAATGCACACATACATATATATACAAAAAGGTTTACAAGCAACAATTCATGTCAATGGTTACGAGTTAGCAAGCTTATAGAACACATATAGTTACAACCAAACCTCGACTTGATTACAGGTATATATGATTGGCTAAGTGTACTTGGTTCCCATGATGAACAAACATACGTCATCAGGAGCCGGCAATACATCGGCTTTAGCACCAAATAGGATTGTCAGGCCCAAAGATCTAAGACGTCGCTAGGCTAGCAATAGTTAATGATTGTAAACAAAATATGTATCTCATATAAGACTTACAATAACACAAATAACCATGACAAAAACGTAAAGATGAATTGCATGTGTATTTACAAGTATCAAGATGTTTACAAGTGTAAGTTATAAGACTAACATGTTTCACCCTAAAAGGTGTGAAATAAAGTAAAAAGGGGCATGGAGAACTCACATAGGAAACTCACATGCTATGAGTTGTACTTACGATAACAATAAGAAGATAAGATGGTTCTAACGATTTCTTCACGATTCAATCTAACGGTTGATGTTCTCAGAATTAGAACAAATATGAGATTCAAGAATAAATATGAATTTGGGTTTCATTTAGAATTTGGGGTTTTTAATAAATAAATCAAGTAAAATAAAATAAAGCAATCTTCTATATTTTGATTTCAATAATGTTGGAATCAATCAATTAAATATAAGAATTATAGTGAATGATTCAATAATTAAATTTATTGAATTAACATGATGTGTGTAAAGAAATAATTAATTATTTAAAAATTTGATAAAGGTACTTAATTGATATTTATTTAGATGGCTTTAAAATTATTTAAAATCGTTTTATATCATTTTGAACTTCTAAATGATTTATCATAAAAATCTTATAATACAACTTTTAGTAATAAGTATAATATATTGTTTTACAACTTTCAAGAGTTTAAGTAATAGTTTAAGGAGTAAATCTATAAACTAATTATGATATAATATGGTTAAAGGAATAGATAAATAACTAATTATTTAAATAATTATTCATTTAACATATTGATTTATAAAATGTAAATAAAATCATAATTAATCTATAATTAAAGATAATGTAATGACTAGAGTTAACTTAGTGATTTTAATTATTTAAAGTTTATTTTTATAGAAATAAACTAATTATAACATTTGTTATTAATATTTTATATGAAAATTGTTAAGGTGTTTATAGAAATAATTTACAGAAAAATAACTAGATAACTTTTTTTAATAACCAAAGTTTATAAAACTGATTTTTATAATTTTTAGAAAATTTTATATAACCTGAAACATTTGAAAAACATAAAAAAAATGAGTTAAGGGTCCTCGGGTTCGAACCCGAGACCTCAAGTCCACACAACACGCACATTAACAGTAAACCAAAGGCCTTAGTCGCGATTGGTAACCATTTTTAAATGATAAAACACAACAAATAAGATTTCCCCCAAATCTTCATGAACCCTAATTCGATTTTGATCCATTGACCATCCAAACGATGTTGTTAATCATTCATGGGGCTTTTGATCCCAGAATGAAACCGAATGTAGATGCGGTATTAATTACCTGGATAAATTCCAAACGATTAGAACAAGAACAAGAAAGCCGCGACTACGTTGAAGTCGATTCGATACACAAATGTTGATGTTAATCAAATTAACTTTGCAGATAGCTGTTAGGGTCGAAGTTAAGCAAAAGCCCTCTATCAATTCGGTTTAATAAAGCTTCAAACATGGGTCCCCATTAAGTTGCAGGTCGTGGTATTGGAGAGGATCAAGTATGAGGTTGGTGTGTGTTTCAGGGGAAATTATGTTGGTTACAAGTTTAGGAATTGATAAATGATTGATTAGGTTAAGTGTAACACCCGGATATTTATTATTTTGAAGCCAGTGAAGAAAGAAAAGAAAATAAAGTCCAAAAGTCGAGGGACCAAACTCGCCAACAAAGAAAAGTTGAAAAATGTGGTGATATTTGTAGGGAGAGGGCAGCCCACTCTCCCCACACACCCCACATTTCAGATTTCTTAGAGAGAAAAAGAGAGAAAAGAGGAAAAGTGTTAGTTCGAGTTGGTTCGGGTCGCCAAAATTGTTGTGAAGCAAGCCGAATCGAAGCTCTTGTCGTTGTGCTCGTTTATGTGAGTTCTAGAACCCCACTTTTACTTGTTTTCAAACGATTTTGGGGCTGGAAAGCATAAAAACCCATTTTTGTATGTCTATGTGTTTGACCCACTTGGGTGTGATGTGTGTGATGCGTTTCGTGTATGTTTCCGGGCGTGCGTGTGCTTGTATGGTGTTATGGTATGTATTCCTAAGGTTTAGGATGATAGATTTAGGCTTAAAATGGGTTTAGATGAGTTTGGAGGCCGAAAACCCTCGGCTGCAGTCGGGATGAACTGCATTCTGCATCAGTTAGGGCTAGGCGACCGAATGGAGGCCATACGGCCGATTAGGGTGCGATTGGGGTCCATTCGCACGATTGGGGTTCATTCGCACGATTGAAGGGCCAGTCGCATGGGGGTCATGCGACTAAAGGTCCATTCGCACGACTAAGGGTCCATTCGCACGACTGAAGGTCCATTCGCACGACTGAAGGTCCATTCGCACGACTAAAGGTCCATTCGCACGACTGAAGGTCCAGTCGCATAGGTGTTCATCCGCATTGTCCATTCGCACGACTGGATGTTCATTCGCATAGGTGTTCATCCGTATTAGTTCATTTGCATGATGTTCAGTCGCATGGAGGCAATGCGACTGAAGGGTGTCCATACGCCCGAGTAGGGCTGTCACACCCGAGGAAAGTGTAGTTTGACTTCTGACTTTCGGGGAAAAGTGCAGATGTAAGTTTTGACGTAAGGGTTCCTGTAAGAGCATGTAAGATGACGATTGGGGACTTAGAAAGCATGTTGGGCATGATGATGATGATGGTATTGCAAGTTTATGCACGTTATGTATGTATGGTGTTGCCCTGTATGATGATAATGATGACTGTGTGTGCTATGTTCCTAATATGATGTATGTTATCTTTCTTGTGGCCTTATGTGTCATGTTAATGAATAAATGAAGTATTATGTAACGTAAAGTGAAAGATAATAAAAGAGGAACATGATGATGAACGAAGTATTAAGGAACGAATGAAACGTCTTGCACGCATCGGATAACGGGTCCTTCTTTGTGATTGGCCTTTAATGTAGAACCTCTACCGCTCACCCCTAGTACTGTGGCATACGTTTAGCTGTTCATTTATTGACTTCGGCCCAGTAGCTATGACTGATGGTTACTCCTAGTACCGTGGCATACGTTTAGCTGTTCATTTATTGACTTCGGCCCGGTAGCTACGACTAACCGGGGTGTAGCACATGGTATTGGTATGGATGATGTCCGATGCGCAAATAAAGTCATAATAAACGAATGAATGAATGAAGAAGATAATAATGATATTATCTATGTGTACGTACGATGTGTGATCATGTAAAAGTAACGAAGGGTTTTATATGAAAGTAAAGTATGTTTTGTAATAAAACTAGAACTCACTCAGCAACGCTGACTTTTTATATGTTTTCCAGTTGGCAGGTAATGTTTGCTGAGGATGGCACACCGTGAAGCTACTCAGCCCTTTTGGGATGGCATTCTTTTGATTAATGTTTTTGCATTGTAATGCGAACAAGCTATTTTGTAATTAATGTTGTATTAACTTGCAAAAGCATTTACATGGAAATGAAAGTTTGTTTTAGTTTTCCGCTGCGATTTATTAAATACAAATGTAATTATACGTTTTATGTGCGATGAGAACCCAGCTGTAAGCGTCCCGGGAACGGGGCCTTACAAGTTGGTATCAGAGCCAAAGTTTAAGTGAAATGGGTAAAATTTCAAAATAAACCTAATCTTAAACTGAGAATGGGACGAAAAGGGAATGGGATGCCAATCTGAGTAGCTACGTGCCATCAGGTATTTTCGTAAAGTTAACCGGTTTTATGTGCGCATGGTATGTGTTATGTGTTGTATGTGGATTTAAATACTGATGTAGTCAGGACAGGTAATGCTTGGGGTTAGAAGAGTAAAGTAAGTGGCTAATCACAACTGGCCACTGTAATTAGGGACTTACTACTTAACATAAACTAAGCTGTTCCCTTGAATGACTGTGTTGGTGTTTGAATCTTTCAGTGTGCATGTGATGGCCGGAGGTAGATCTTCGAAAGCTTCTAGGGGTGGAGGTCACGGTGCTGAACCGCGACCCAAGAGAGGGAGACCCAGAGTTGAGAGGGTGGTTCATGAAGAACCAGAGACCCCCCATCCGAAGGGTGGCGACGAAAGCGCCAATCTGAGAGCCTCGGTAAAGGAGGCTGTTGTAGAAGAAGTCCATCAGGTCATGCAGACAATCTTACCGTCTGTGGTGACTGAAGTTACTAAGGCTGTACGAGAAGGGGAAAGAAAAGAAAGAAACAGATCCTCTGGAGAACGGGAACACCCAGAGCCTGAAACGGTCCTGTCTGACGATGAAGAGGAAGAAGAAGAGCCTGTGCCGGAGACGGCACGAGGATGTAATTATGGGGCTTTTATGAGATGCAAGCCCCCTACTTTTGATGGAAACGACACCGCTGCAGCTGCTCACCGGTGGGTGAGGGAAATGGAGGCTGTTCTCGATATCAGCGAGTGCCGAGAGGACCAAAAGTGAAGTTTGCCACTCATTCATTTGTGGACTCGGCACTATGTTGGTGGGACAACATTGTCCAAGCAGAGGGTAATCGGGCAATCGGGGGAATGAAATGGCCTGAGTTGAAGAAGATGGTGATTGAGGAGTTCTGTCCTCATAGGGAAATGGATAAGTTGGAAAGGGAGTTTCTGCAGTTGGAGGCTGGAACCATGACACACCAGCAGTATACCACCAAGTTTAATGAATTGGCACGACTCGTGCCTGATCAGGTGACGCCTCTGTCTCGGAAAATCAAGAGGTACATTCAGGGTTTACCGGTGGATGTTCGTCGGCATATGATCGTTGCCCGACCAAGCACGTTTAGGTCGGCGGTCGATTGGCTGGAAGACTTTATGATGAGAGGGAGGTAGTGGTGGTCAAAGCGAGCAAGAAGGGTGGTGGTGATCGGAACTGGAACGGGAAACGGTTTGGTCGGGGTGATGCCCCGATGGGTAACAAAAAGGCACGGGTGGATGACCGCCGCGTGGCCACATCGGGAGTGGGATCAAGGAGGTGTGGTAAGTGTGGAAAAGAGCATGTGGGAGAATGTAGGCTGGGTTTGAACGTGTGCTTCAAGTGTGGGAAGACAGGGCATATGGCGAAGGATTGCCTGTCGGGCAAATGTTTTAACTGTGGGGAAACTGGTCATATGAGCAGAGATTGTAAGAAGTCGAGGACTGAGGGTTCAGGGGTGAGGAAGACGGGAAGTGAAGGACCGAGGGCGAGCGCCTGGGCAATCACTATGACACAGGAGGAAGCTAGGACAGACCCTGATGTCGTGTCCGGTACGTTTCTGGTGAACCAAACTTTGCTTCCGTGCTATTTGATTCTGGTGCTAGTAGGAGTTTTATTTCTGCTGCTTTCTGCACTAAGTTGCCTGTTAGTAGTAGACGTGTTGATGCGCCCTTTGATGTAGAAACTGCCATAGGTAAGTCTACCAGGATTTCGGAGATGATAGAAAACTGTGAGGTGGAATTAGAAGGTCACAAGTTTCCTGTTAGACCGTTCGTGATGACCTTGGGTGGTTTTGATTTGGTTCTTGGGATGGATTGGTTGGCGGACTTCGAGGTGAACATTGTGTGTCGCAAGAAGATGATTTGGTTGACAGCGCCTGATGGAAGTTTGGTAACGGTTATGGTGATCGGGTTACTACGATCCCGAGGTGATCTCAATGGCGGTGGCGGGAAAGTGTATGAGGCGTGGATGTAGCGCCTACTTGGCTTATGTAAAGGATGTAGATGCACTAACACCACAACTGTTTGATGTACCGGTTGTGTGTGACTTTCCAGACGTATTCCCAGAAGATTTACCAGGGGTACCACCTGACAGAGAAATTGAATTTCAGATTGATCTGATACCGGGTGCCCAACCTGTTACCAAGGCACCATATCGGTTGGCTCCAACCGAGATGAAAGAGTTGATGGAGCAGTTGCGAGAGCTGCTTGATAAGGGGTTCATTAGACCGAGTATCTCTCCTTGGGGGTGCTCCGGTCCTATTTGTAAAGAAGAAGGATGGTAGTATGAGGATGTGCATTGACTACCGCGAACTGAACAAGTTGACAGTGAAGAACCGCTACCCCTTACCGAGGATAGATGATTTGTTCGATCAGCTTCAGGGTGCCAGTTGGTTCTCGAGGATAGATCTTCGATCTGGTTATCATCAGTTGAAGGTGAAGGAGCAAGATATCCCTAAAACAGCTTTCCGTACGCGCTATGGCCATTACGAGTTTCTTGTCATGTCCTTTGGTTTGACCAACGCGCCAGCTACTTTTATGGATCTGATGAACCGTGTGTGTCGGCCTATGTTGGATAAATCAGTGATTGTGTTTATTGATGATATCCTGATTTATTCAAAGAGCGAGATTGAGCATGTCGGTCACATTCGAGAGGTTCTAGAGACGTTGAGAAGGGAGAAACTGTATGCTAAATTCTCCAAGTGCGCGTTCTGGTTGCGCGAAGTTCAGTTTTTGGGTCATGTGGTGAATCCTGACGGGATAATGGTGGACCCGGCGAAGGTGGAGGCGGTTATGCAATGGAAGTCACCAAAGACGCCATCCGAGATCTGTAGTTTCTTGGGCTTGGCGGGCTACTATAGAAGATTCATCCAAGACTTCTCTAAGATTGCTTCTCCACTAACTAAGTTGACCCGAAAGGATGTGAAGTTTGTATGGGGTCAAGCTCAAGAGAAGGCGTTCGAAGAGCTGAAGGCAAGACTGACTCAAGCTCCTGTTCTGTCATTACCCGATGGAAGCGAAGATCTGGTGGTTTATTCTGATGCTTCCTACTCAGGGTTGGGGTGTGTGTTAATGCAGAGAGGAAGGTTATAGCCTATGCATCTCAACAGTTGAAAGTTCATGAGGTCAATTATCCTACTCATGACTTGGAGCTAGCAGCCGTGGTCTTTGCGTTGAAGATCTGGAGGCACTACCTTTACGGGACGAAGTGCACCATATTCACGACCACAAGAGTCTGAAGTACTTCTTCGAGCAGAAGGATCTGAACATGAGGCAGAGACGATGGTTGGAACTTATAAAGGATTATGATTGCGAGATCCATTACCATCCAGGCAAAGCTAATGTGGTGGCGGATGCCCTTAGCCGAAAAGAGAGGCCCGAGCCGATTCGGGTGAAAGCTTATCAATTAATCATGACCTCGGATGTGATGAAGCAAGTTAAGGAGTTTCAAGATGAGGCATTGAAGGAAGATCATCTTAACTCGGAAAGAATGAGAGGTCTGGTTGGGGAATTGGGTGAAAACACACTCGGTGTTAGAACTCGATTCGGTCATGTATGGATTCCTCGTTTTGGGAATCTACGGGTGAAGATAATGGATGAAGCCCACAAGAGTCGATACTCCATTCATCCTGGTGCCACGAAAATGTACCACGACATGAAGAAAGATTATTGGTGGCCGGGTATGAAGCGTGACATGGTGGAGTATGTGAGTAAGTGCCTTACTTGCTTACAGGTGAAAGCAGAGCGTCAAAAGCCGTATGGGAAGATCCAACCTTTGGATATACCGGAATGGAAGTGGGAGCATATCACCATGGACTTCATTACGAAGCTGCCACGTATTTCGAAAGGGTATGATGCCATATGGGTGATAGTTGATCGTCTGACGAAGAGCGCTCATTTTCTACCGATCCGCGAGACGTATTCATCTGAGAGGTTGGCTGATCTATTCATCAGGGAAATTGTAACTCGTCATGGTGTGCTAGTGTCTATTGTTTCTGATCGCGACACTCGGTTTACATCTAAATTTTGGAAGAAGTTCCACGACGCTATGGGGACGAGGTTACATATTAGCACGGCTTATCATCCCCAAACCGATGGTCAGTCAGAAAGAACCATTCAGACACTGGAAGACATGCTCCGGGCATGTGTGATCTATTTTGGTGGAAGTTGGAATGACCACTTACCGTTAGCCGAATTCTCATACAACAACAGCTATCATGCCAGCATTGGTATGCCACCATATGAGATGCTATACAGTAGGAGATGCAGAACACCCGTTTGTTGGGGTGATATTGGTCAGAAGGAATTGGGGAGCGTCGAGGTAATCGAGGCTACGACAGAGAAGCTTGAAAAGATTAAAGCCTTTATGAAGGCAGCCAAAGATAGACAGAAGTCGTATGTCGATAAGCAACGTAGGCCGATTGAGTTCCAGGTGGGTGACCGGGTTATGTTGAAGGTCTCACCTTGGAAGGGTATTATCCGATTCAGAAAGCGGGGCAAGTTGAGCCCAGGTATATAGGCCCTTTCCGAATCATTGCTCGAGTGGGAGAGGTGGCCTATAGACTGGAGTTACCAGATGAGTTAAATGGAATTCACCCGACATTCCATGTATCACATCTAAGAAAGTGCTTAGCAGATGAAGATATGATTGTCCCATTGGAAGATATCGAAGTAGATGAACGGCTCAATTATGTGGAGCAAACAGTGGCAATCATCGACCGAAGGAGAAAAGGCTAAGGAATAAAGTGGTTCCTCTTGTGCGTGTACAGTGGAAGCACAGGAAGGGATCCGAGTCAACGTAGGAGACTGAAGATGAGATGAGACAGCATTATCCACGTTTTTTTGAGGAATAACAGGTTTCGGGGACGAAACCTATTTAAGGGGGCTGGACTTATAACACCCGGATATTTATTATTTTGAAGCCGGTGAAGAAAGAAAAGAAAATAAAGTCCAAAAGTCGAGGGAGAGGGCAGCCCACACTCCCCACACACCCCACATTTCAGATTTCTTAGAGAGAAGAAGAGAGAAAAGAGGAAAAGTGTTGGTTCGAGTTGGTTCGGGTCGCCAAAATTGTCGTGAAGCAAGCCGAATCGAAGCTCTTGTCGTTGTGCTCGTTTATGTGAGTTCTTGAACCCCACTTTTACTTGTTTTCAAACGATTTTGGGGCTGGAAAGCATAAAAACCCGTTTTTGTATGTGTATGTGTTTGACCCACTTGGGTGTGATGTGTGTGATGCGTTTCGTGTATGTTTCCGGGCGTGTGTGTGCTTGTATGGTGTTATGGTATGTATTCCTAAGGTTTAGGATGGTCATTTAGGCTTAAAATAGGTTTAGATGAGTTTGGAGGTCGAAAACCCTCGGCTGCAGTCGGGATGAACTGCATTCTGCATCAGTTAGGGCTAGGCGACCGACTGGAGGCCGAATGGAGGCCATACGGCCGATTAGGGTGCGATGGGGTCCATTCGCACGATTGGGGTTCATTCGCACGATTGAAGGGCCAGTCGCATGGGGGTCATGCGACTAAAGGTCCATTCGCACAACTAAAGGTCCATTCGCACGACTAAAGGTCCATTCGCACGACTGAAGGTCCATTCGCACGACTAAAGGTCCATTCGCACGACTGAAGGTCCAGTCGCATAGTTGTTCATCCGCATTGTCCATTCGCACGACTGGATGTTCATTCGCATAGGTGTTCATCCGTATTAGTTCATTCGCATGATGTTCAGTCGCATGGAGGCAATGCGACTGAAGGGTGTCCATACGCCCGAGTAGGGCTGTCACACCCGAGGAAAGTGTAGTTTGACTTCTGACTTTCGAGGAAAAGTGAAAGTGTAAGTTTTGATGTAATGTTCCTGGCAGAGCATGTAAGATGACGATTGGGGCCTTAGAAAGCATGTTGGGCATGATGATGATGATGGTATTGCAAGTTTATGCACGTTATGTATGTATGGTGTTGCCCTGTATGATGATAATGATGATTGTGTGTGCTATGTTCCTAATATGATGTATGTTATCTTTCTTGTGGCCTTATGTGTCATGTTAATAAATAAATGAAGTATTATGTAACGTAAAGTGAAAGATAATGAAAGAGGAACATGATGATGAACGAAGTATTAAGGAACGAATGAAACGTCTTGCACGCATCGGATAACGGGTCCTTCTTTGTGATTGACCCTTAATGTAGAGCCTCTACCGCTCACCCCTAGTACTGTGGCATACGTTTAGCTGTTCATTTATTGACTTCGGCCCAGTAGCTAAGACTAATGGTTACTCCTAGTACCGTGGCATACGTTTAGCTGTTCATTTATTGACTTCGGCCCGGTAGCTACGACTAACCGGGGTGTAGCACATGGTATTGGTATGGACGATGTCCGATGCGCAAGTAAAGTCATAATGAACGAATGAATGAATGAAGAAGATAATAATGATATTATCTATGTGTATGTACGATGTGTGATCATGTAAAAGTAACGAGGGTTTTATATGAAAGTAAAGTATGTTTTGTAATAAAACTAGAACTCACTCAGCAACGCTGACTTTTTATATGTTTTCCAGTTGGCAGGTAATGTTGGCTGAGGATGGCACACCATGAAGCTACTCAGCCCTTTTGGGATGACATTCTTTTGATTAATTTTTTTGCATTGTAATGCAAACAAGCTATTTTGTAATGAATGTTGTATTAACTTGCGAAAGCATTTACATGGAAATGAAAGTTTGTTTTAGTTTTCCGCTGCGATTTATTAAATACAAATGTAATTATACGTTTTATGTGCGATGAGAACCCAGCTGTAAGCGTCCCGGGAACGGGGCCTTACATTAAGTTTATTGTGTTTTTATTGAGGTTTAATGTTCGAACGGTTAGAAAATTTAGGGTCGACGGTTGCCGAGCTCAATCGACCCTTTTTAACTCGAATTAAAGTTTATTAAGTGCTCAAAACGGTTTTAAGAGATGATGGGGATCAATTTGCCCAAAAATTTGGATATTATATGTGTTTTAAGGGGGGGTCGCCAGACTTGGCCGGAGCCTTTGCTGGCAGTTAGCCGGAAATACGAGGATGGGGGAGGGAGGTTTGGGTTATTAATTCGTAGTTACACTTTTGGTCCTTCATGTTTACCATGTTTAACATTTTATGTAAAACCTTTTAATTCAAGTTTTAAAATCTTAAATTTTAACCCTTAAAATTTTAAAGCCTTAATTTAAAATAATCCAAATTATTTATAAACTTATATACTTTTTAAGTCTTATAGAAGCTTTAAAAATATAATTTTTTCTTTTTAAATTAGACTCATATATGACAATTATGACTTTATAAATTTATAACTCTTTACTTTATAAATTATCAAATTATTTAAAGATTTAATAAATAATAATTAAATAACCCCATTTTTAAAAGTTAAGCTATACTTCTAATTCATGTGATTCGTTAGGATAAATAACATTAATTTGATAATGAGCTTTTTTGGCATTAAAGTTTAAAATGAGTTCGGGTTTTGGATTTATAGTTTGAATTTGGGCGGATGTTACATCTGTCACACCCTGACCGACGACGGAATTATTAGGGCGGACGAATGCGAAACGATTATTCGTAGCTCATGAAATTTAATAAGTTAAAATAATATTAAATGTTATTTTCATTAAATGATACTAATCAAAGGATACATTATATGCAATAAAGAATTCAAACAACATAATAAAGATTTTTAATAAACCAGGTCCAAGTCTTATATGAGCATGTATAATTTCTCAAAGTAACATCCTGAAACATGTAAAAATACGGTCAACATATAATGTTGGTGAGTTCCCATTAATTTGTACATACGTATAAAAACAATTTTTAAGAGCCAATTCATGTTATAGGTTAAGAATATTATAAGTATATAAATAGCATAATGATACAATCAAACATTGATAAAGATACCCACTATAAATTATAACGATTAGCTAAACTTGAAGATATTTTTAATTAGTTACAAAAAATTAAGATATATATTACATACTCTCTATCTCAATTTTTTATGCATGTGGTGTATTGCATGTTGCATAATATAATAAAGAGATTATAAATAATTAAGGAATTGAACACGTAATAAATTAACTAGTGGGCATGACCAGTCCTTATGCACAAGGGTTTTGAAAATTTAAAGTCTTATTTTTTAAAAATCTATACGTTCGTATTAACCAACTATAAAAAAAATCACATGCGGAATGCTAATAAAAAAATATAACAAGAAGAAACAGTGTTAGAAAATGAATCATCAAAATAAAGAAAAATAAAAATAAACAATACTAAAGTTTAACAGATTAAATGTAAATTTGACATAACACTATATAGTTATAAAAATATAAAAACTAAATGTATAATAGGTTTGTACGCCTCATACAATGGTCACTAAAGTTTTGTTCCAACCTACCATAACAATGATTATATATGTATATTATTATTATAATTATTATTTTATTATTATTATTATTTTATTATTATTATTTATAAATATTTTATAAATATTTAATAGTTATATAGTTAAGTATTTAAATAAGACAATTCTTAATTTGAATACTATTATTTATAAAAATATAAAAGGTAAATGTAGATTTAAATATTAATTTAATATATTACAAACAAGATAATACCTAATGAATTAAATTAAATAATCTGATGTGTATTAAATATTGTATTAGTTAGAATAAGTTTAATAAGTGATGATAAATTAAGAATTATTGCATAGAACACTTATACTTTATGCTTAAAATTTTGTTTTTGGTGTTTTAAACTTTAAGCAAAATTAAAAATGTCACATTCTCAAATGTATTAGATATATACCTAATTCCTATGTGCCCGATCCACATGTAATTACCAACAATTGGGTATGAAACTAGTGTTATCAATATTTGTTTCATTGTCATTTCTATTTTCTGTTGAATTGTACGGGTGAAATAACATGGTACAATTTATACAATCATAATTACAAATGTTGGTGACGCTTCACCATTATTTATATCTATACATATACACGTGCGCATACGCACCTACATGTAAGGTCCCGTTCCCGGGACACTTACAGTTGGTAAATCATTACACATAAAACATGACACTTACATTTAACTATTCATAAAACGTTGCAGCGGAAACATAAAAATAACTCTTCATATCTTTACAAATGCTTTTGCAAGTTAATACAAGCGTTCATTTCAAAACATCATTCGTTCGCATTACAATACAAAAACATTAACAAAAGAATGCCATCCAAAGGAGCTGAGTAGCCGTCCCGTGCCATCCTCAGCAACATTATCTGCCAACTGGAAACACATTAAAGTCAGCGTTGCTGAGTGAGTTCTAGTTTTATAAAATAAAACATACTTTACTTTCATTAAAAACCGTTCGTTACTTCAGTATGATCACACATCATACGTACACATAGATAATTTCATTATTATCTTCTTCATTCGTTCATTCATCTTTACATCTTTTCTTGCGCATCTGATATCTTCCGTACCAATACCATGTGCTACACCCCGAACTATATGGCTACTGGGCCGAAGTCTATAAATAGACAGCTAAACATGGTGCCGCAGTACCAAGGGTAAGCGGTAGAGGTTCTATACAAATGGTCGATCACAAAGAAAGACCCCGATGTGCATCCTCCTGGGGTAGCGAACCCACACACCGTTGGGCTAACACCTTATAATTGGCGTGTCCCGATATCTAATGCTGGCAAGACTTTCATTACTTTCATCATTCATTAATGCACGCATTCATCATGTTTCATTTTTCATTATCTTTCACTTTACCTTACAAAATACTTTCACTTCTTTCATTATCAGAACACGTAAAGCCACATGAAAGATAAACATACATCATAATAAGGAACATAACATACACAAGAATTAACATCATACAGGGCAACATCATACATACATAACATGCATAATCGTGCAACATCGACATCATGCCCAAAATGCTCTCTAAGGCCTCAACAGTCATCTTACATGAACTTACGAAAACCTTTACATCAAAACTTACATCTGCACTTTCCCCTGAAAGTCAGAAGTCAAACTACACTTTCCTTCGGGTGCAACAACCCTATTTGGGCGTATGGACACCCTTCAGTCGCCTGGCCTCCATGCGACTGAATCTCATACGAATGGACCTCATGCATATGAACACCAATGCGGATAAACACCCAAGCGAATAGACCACATGCGAATGAAACTAATGCGGATGAGCACTTATGCGAATGGACCCTCAGTCGCCTGACTCCCCATGCGACTGGCCCCAATCGTGCGAATGAACTCTCAATCGTGCGAATGAACTCTCAATTGGGCGAATGAACCCCAATCGCACCTTATTCGGCCATATGGTCTCCATTCGGTAGCCTAGCCCTAGCTGGTGCAGAATGCAGTTTATCCCCGAACCTAATCTGCCATTTTCGACCTTGAAGCTCATCCAAACCCATTCTAAGCTCAAACCAACCCTCCTAAACCTTAGGAATGCATACCACAATACCATTCAAGCACACACAAGCTCACAAGCAAGGCTCAAACGAATCATACACACACACAAACGGGTCAAACATGCACACTCAAAAACCCAATTTTCAAATGTGTTCCAGCCCCAAATCATTCAAAAACATGTAAAAGAGGGGTCCTAGAACTCACACAAACAACCACAACGAGAAGAGCTTCGATTTGACTCGCTTCTCAACGATTTTAGCTCACTCGGACCAACCCGAACCAACTTTTCTCCATTTTCTCTTCTTTCTCTCTTCTCCTCTTTCTTTGGTTGAAAATGTAGGTATGGGGAGAGGGTAATGACTGCCCTATCCTTTTATATACCCCCACTTACCCAACTCTCTCTTGGCGAGTTTGGTTCCTCGACTTTGGACTTTATTTCTTTTCTTCTTTATTCGTCGGCTTTAAAATAAATAAATAACGGGTGTACAAGTCCACCCCCCTTAAATAGGTTTCGTCCCCGAAACCTGTTATTCCTCGAACAAACATGGATACTGCTGTCTCATTTCAACCTCAGTCTCCCACGTTGACTCGGATCCCTTCCTGTGCTTCCACCGTACACGCACAAGAGGAACCACTTTATTTCTCAGTCTTTTCTCTTTTCGATCGATGATTGCCACTGGTTGTTCCACATAATTGAGCCGTTCATCTACTTCGATATCTTCCAGTGGAACAATCATATCTTCATCTGCCAATCATTTTCTCAGATGAGATACATGGAATGTTGGGTGGATTCCACTTAGCTCATCCGGTAATTTCAGTCTATAGGCCACCTCTCTTACTCGAGCAACGATTTGGAAAGGGCCTATGTACCTTGGGCTCAACTTGCCCCGCCTTCTAAATCGGATAATACCCTTCCAAGGTGAGACGTTCAACATAACCGGTCACCCACCTGGAACTCAATCGGTCTGCTCGTTTATCGGCATACGACTTCTGTCTATCTTTGGCTACCTTCATGAAGGCTTTGATCTTCACAAGCTTCTCAATCGTAGCCTCGATCACCTTGATGCTCCCCAACTCCCTCTGACCAATATCACCCCTACAAATGGGGGTTCTGCATCTCCTACCGTATAGCATCTCATATGGTGGCATACCAATGTTGGCATGATAGCTGTTGTTGTATGAGAATTCGGCTAACGGTAGGTGGTTATCCCAACTTCCCCCAAAATCAATCACACATGCCCGAAGCATGTCTTCCAATGTCTGAATGGTCCTTTCTCACTGACCATTAGTTTGGGGATGATAAGTCGTGCTAATATGTAACCTCGTCCCCATGGCGTCGTGGAATTTCTTCTAGAATTTGGAGGTAAACCGGGTGTCACGATCAGACACAATAGACACCGGAACACCATGACAAGTTACAATTTCCTTGATGAACAGATCAGCCAACCTCTCAGATGAATATGTCTCACGGATCGGTAGGAAATGAGCACTCTTCGTCAAGTGGTCAAGAACCACTCATATGGCATCGTACCCTTTCGGAGTACGCGACAACTTCGTAATGAAATCCATGGTGATGTGCTCCCAGTTCCATTCCGGTATACCCAAAGGTTGAATCTTCCCATACGGCTTCTGATGCTCGGCCTTCACCTGTAGACAAGTAAGGCACTTACTCACATACTCCATTACGTCGCGCTTCATACCTGGCCACCAGTAATCCTTCTTCATGTCTTGATACATCTTTGTGGCATCTGGATGAATGGAGTATCGAGTCTTCTGAGCTTCATCCAAAATATTCATCCGTAGATCCCCAAAATGTGGAATCCACACCCATCCAAATCGGGTTTTAACACCAAGGGTGTTCTCACCCAATTCTGCGACCAGACCTCTCATTCTTTCATATTTAAGATGATCTTTTTCAATGCCTCATCTTGAAACTCTTTAACTTGCTTCATCACGTCTGAGGTCATAATCAACTGATAGGCTTTCACCCAAATCGGCTCGGGTCTCTCCTTTCGGCTAAGGGCATCCACCACCACGTTGGCTTTGCCTGGATGATAGTGGATCTCGTAATCATACTCTTTTATGAGCTCCAACCACCTTCTCTGCCTCATGTTCAGGTCCTTCTGCTCAAAGAAGTACTTTAAACTCTTGTGATCGGTGAAAATGGTGCACTTCATCCCATAAAGATAGTGCCTCCAAATCTTTAGTGTAAAGACCACGGCTACTAGCTCCAAGTCATGAGTAGGGTAGTTGACCTCATGAACCTTCAACTGTCGGGATGCATAAGCTATATCCTTTCCTCTCTGCATTAACACACACCCCAACCCCGAATAAGAAGCATCAGAATAAACCACCAGATCTTCACTTCCATCGGGTAATGACAGAACAGGAGCTTGAGTCAATCTCGCCTTCAATTCTTCGAATGCCTTCTCTTGAGCTTGACCCCATAAAAACTTCACATCCTTCTAGGTCAACTTGGTTAGTGGAGAAGCAATCTTAGAAAAGTCTTGGATAAACCTTCTATAATAGCCCCCCAAACCCAAGAAGTTACGAATCTCGGATGGCGTGTTAGGAGACTTCCATTGCATCACTGCTTCCACCTTAGCCGGGTCCACCATAATCCCGTCAGGATTCACCACATGACCCAAGAATTGGACCTCGCGCAACTAGAACGCGCACTTGGAGAACTTGGCGTACAACTTCTCCTTTCTCAACGTCTCCAAAACCTCCCGAATGTGACCGACATGCTCAAACTTGCTCTTCGAATAAATCAGGATATTATCAATAAACACAATCACTGATTTATCTAACATGAGCCGACACACCAAGGTCATCACTGTAGCATCTCGTATTTTTGTTAACTAAAAGTTACTTCGTTTACTCTTACAAGGATTATTTTTGTCAATTTTGAAACTTGCGTGTGTTTGTGCTTATTCTTTATTGTCATTGAGTTTTTATGGAATGGTTAAGTATAATTAATAATAATAATGTTAATATTAATAAAATAACAATAATAATAAGTAATAATAATGATAATAGTATTAGTAATAATAAGATTACTTTTAATATGTTTATTTATAATTTATAAGGGTTATTAAACTTAACCATATAAAACATAAACTTAATTAAGTTTGAAGGTTAATTTGTCATTTTAGAAACTTGAAATAGAAACTTTGTGCATAAAATAAAAATGAAACATAAACCTAGGGACCATTAGTGTAAATTAATTGAATTCAATCTCCCCTTCTCTCTCTCACGTTTTTCCGGCCGCCGGCCGGCACAACTCCGGCGCGGCGCCGGTTAACTCGATTTCATTGGTTTTAGCTCGATTTCGCTTCAAATTGGTGCCAAAAGACTCGAAAAAATACTTTGGACTCGAACCCATGACTTAATTGAGCGTTAAGGCTTGGAATGGAGAGGCTCAAACCGAAAGACGCACCTCAATCGGTTCATAACCGTTCAACGTACTCAAAATGATAATTAATCAAATCAAACGATGGGAAACGTTCGCGCAATCACTACTAAACTAAATGGGTAATTCAATTCGAGCTTAACAAACAATAAATTATCAAATTGTAACCGAAGCTAACGAACCAAAGATGAAGTGTTCGGGACTAAATCAATTAAATTGAATCCATTTAACAGAGGGGAAAGGTTTCACTCGATTCTTCCAACTCTCTATGCACACAATTTGTGAAATACATACTCCATCAAACAAAATCAAGCCTTGTTCATCGAGTTTTCATTGAAGTGAAATCAAGTTTCAAATCGTTAAATCAATCGAAACCAAGTAAGTTTGATACATGGTTGTGATCGATTAAGCAAGGGAACAAAAGCCCCATGGTTAATTTGATCAACAACCTCGAATTGACGATCAATTTGATCGATTGTGTTCTAGGGTTCTTAAGGATTTGGGGGTTTTGTTTAGGTTTCATATTTAAAGAATTAAAAATCAATACATACCGCGGCTGAGAGCCTGGTTCACTGGTTAAGTTACTTCATTCACACACATGAGGTCTCGGGTTCGAACCCGGCACCATCATGTTATTTTTTTAAAGGGTTTTAACCCTTAATTAAATTATAAAAACGTTTTAATATATATAAAAATTATTTTATAAACTTTAAATATTTTCAAAAAGCCACCATATATTTTCTATATTTCTCTTTTAGTCTAAGTAATTATTATTATTTTTTTTTCTTTTTTTCATGAATAATAAAATGGATTACAATAATAACTAAAAATTATTATTGTTTCAAAATGTTTCTTTTAATATCGTTTAATAGTACTTAATTCTTTTTGCTATAAAAATCTATTCAAATTTTATGAACTTTCAAAATGTTATAATTATTTCTTTTCACATAATTAGTATAAAACATAAATATATATTTTTAGAAAATAAAATGATTTTCATTTGTTAAATATAATTATTTAACAAACCTCAAACTCCACTTAACCCTAGTACTCATTAATTAGTTAACCCATTATGTTAAGTTTAAATCTTGTAATATCTATATAATTAGTGTATTGTGAAGACTTTACGTTGGAACGACGATTGCTATTTCTTATTAATCATCTGTTATATATTTATTTGACCATGTGAGTTTTCTTGCCCCTTTTTTTATATTTTTGCACTAACTTGGGGTGAAACATGATAGCGTATACATGATACACTTATACACATTTGAAACTTGTAAATCACGTGCAATTCAACTTATTATTTTGTCATGGTTATTGTTTATTGTAAGTGTTTATATGAGATACATAGTTTGTTTACAATCATTAACTATTGCTAGCCTGGCGACGTCTTAGATCTTTGGGCCTGACAAACCTATTTGGTGCTAAAGTCGATGTATTGCCGACTCCTAGGAGCCGTATGCTTGTGCACTAGGGAACCAAATACACTTAGCCAATCTTTTATACTTGTAATCAAGTCGAGGTTTGGTTGTAACGATATGTGTTCTATAACCTTACTAGCTTATAACCTATGACATGAATTGCTACTTGTAACTTTCTTTTTCATAATATGTATGAAAACCTTGGAAACTCACCAACTATTTTTAGTTGACTCTATTTTTATTTTCATGTTTCAGGTCAACTCAAGCTTAAAGTGATCTTTTTGAGCATGCTATAACCTAGGATTGGACCTAGTAAATAGAATAAAAAAAAGTTTACCTTATGTTTTGTTGCATTTGAACTTATTTCTTGTATTAGACTTATGATTGTAATTTCCATTTCAAACTTATGATAATAATATTTACAATTTATATAGCGTTATGTGGCTGTGAACAATCTTAACCCTCACATCTCGACGTTTCCGCCGTCAAGGTTGGGGTGTGACAGATTGGTATCAGAGCCCATAACTATAGGGATTTAGGTTATTAGTAATGATGACCTAGACTATAGCTTATGCATGAACCTCATAGGATAATATTTATATTCTTGGAAATATATATATATTGTTACATGCTACATAATGCTATACTTTATGCATTTGATGCCTTAGCATAGGTTGCCTTGTAATTGCCTAAACTTTGTTACTCTCTCCCTAAACTTAACTTTGACTCATTGACTCTCCCCGACAAATGAAACTTCTTAATCTTATTCTTGTCAACACGTGGATTGTATACTTATGCTTAAGATTGAATCTTTAGACTTATGTCTAATCTATGTAAATCTCATCATGGTTTGATTTCATGAACCTAAGAAATTTGTGTGACACATGGACACCTGTATTCTAGACTTCCTGGCAAAAGGCCCTCGGGCTAAGGCAAGCATATCGCATAAATCCTACGGGACCAGTTATGCTTACCTGGGGATTTCTGGGATGAGTGATAAACCATGGTCAACATACACAAATTTCTAAGGCGAATGGGTCAACTTACCTTGACGTGTCAACGTTTCCAAGTAGTAATGCGTTACCAAATGGAACCATTCCATGTGCCTTACAACTTTTTGCCTTATCCTTGTTGAACATTAACCTTGTTATTCCAATTCTCATATCTAACTCATTTGTATATTCCAGCATGTCTCGTCATCATGGAAGCGTGGAAGTTCCGATCGTAAGTTAGCCGCCATGATGCTCGACAAATGGCTGTTGTCATTCCAACCATGGTTGCTGAACTTAATAGCACCTTAATGACCAACGCTAGCAACAATGGAAATGGTCATGGAGAGAATAGCAACAATCAAAATGGGAAAAATCAACGGGAATAATCAAACTTGCACCTTCAAACACTTCAGCTCTTGCAAGCCCACTAGTTTTAGTGGCAAGGAAGGAGCCACTGGCCTTCTTGAGTGGTTCGAAAGCATGGAGAATACCTTTATCAATTGTGAGTGTCCCGATGCACTCAAGGTTCGTTATGCCACTAGTATGTTCCAACAAAGGGCTCTTACCTGGTGGAATAGCGAGAAGAGGAATCGTGGACCCGATGCCATTCTAGCACTTACATGGGAAGAGTTCAAGAACATCACCATCGCGAAGTTCTGCCCAAGAAGTGAATTGCAAAAGTTGGAAGAAGAGTTCTGGAATTTGAAACAAAATGATGGTGATCATTTGGCCTACTCAACTAGGCATCATGAGTTGAGTATACTGCTACCCCATATGGTCGACACTGTTCCCCGCAACATCGAGAAGTTCATAAGGGTGTACCACCCCAAATTCAAGATGCGTGGTGGGTAGCCGACCCACAACCTTGAAGAAGCCATTACAATCACCGCTCAACTCACCGAGAACCATATAAGAGCGGGCACCATGTCTGTGAAGGGTGCAAAGAAGGTGGAGAAGACGGCTACCGAGGCGGTTAAGGAGACCAAAGCTGAACCGTCTAACAGCCACAACAACAACAAGAAGCGCAAGTTCACACCGGCGCGTAACTATGCCGTGGCTGCACCCAAACACCCCAAAGACAACTTGTACCTGCGGCTACATCTGTGGCACAAGTGCCTGGGGCTAGGGCTTATGCTGGTCCTCAACCGATGTGCAGCACGTGTAGGTATCATCATCCGGGGAATCAACCATGCCGCATTTGCACCTTATGCGGTAAATATGGTCATTTGGTGGCAACTTGCCACCGCGCACCTAACAATGCCGCTGTGGTCACAAACCGTGTTTGCTACAACTGTGGGGAACCTGGCCACTTTCGCCCACAATGCCCTCGTCTTGTGGGTAATGTTCCACAAGCCCGAGGACGTGCTTTCAACATCAACGCTAACCAAGCACAAGCAAACAACGATGTGGTGAATGGTACGTTAACTCACCCTTAATTTTGTGATCAAATTCATTTCATATTTTACCTGTATTGTTAAATACCTTAAAATTGAACAGGTATGTTCCTTATTAACAAAACTTATGCATGTGTCCTATTTGATTCTGGAGCCGATAAAATCTTTGTTTCATTAGAGTTTGAACTCATACTTGCTAAGCCACATACGAAACTAGAAAGACCTCTTACTGTTGAAGTTGCCGATGGAGAACCAATTACCGTTGACGTTATCGTTCGTGATTGCATCTTAAGTCTTGACACGCATGATTTTCTTATCGATCTTATCCCTATGAAACTTGGAGCTTTGACGTCATCATTGGTATGGATTGGTTAGCCAAACACCATGCTGAGATCATTTGTTTCGAGAAGTGCATTCGTATACCGTTACCCTCTGGAGATACGTTGAAGGTGTTCGGTGAAAAATCTTCTAAAGGGCTTAAACTCATGTCTTGCACTCAAGCCCGAAAGTGCTTAAACAAGAAGTATATGGCCTTCTTGGCTTATGTGGTCAACACGAAAGTCAAAGGGAAAGAACTTAAGGATGTCCCTATCGTACGAGACTTTCCTGAAGTATTTCCGATGACCTTAGTGGTTTACCTCCCGTGCGTGAAGTCGAGTTTAAAATTGACTTGATACCAGGAGCAAACCCCGTGGCCAAGTCACCATATCGTCTTGCACCATCGGAAATGCAAGAACTCTCTTGTCAACTGCAAGAGCTATCCGAGAAAGGCTTCATCCGTCCTAGCTCTTCGCCTTGGGGTGCACCTGTTCTTTTCGTGAAGAATAAAGATGGATCGTTTCGTATGTGCATCGATTATCGCGAGCTTAACAAACTTACCATCAAGAATCGCTATCCTCTTCCTCGCATTGATGACTTGTTTGATCAACTTCAAGGAGCTGCCATATTCTCGAAAATTGATCTACGTTCTGGATATCATCAATTACGAGTTCACGAGGATGACATCCCAAAGACCGCTTTTCGTACTCGTTATGGACACTATGAGTTTATGGTGATGCCTTTTGGTTTAACCAATGCTCCTGCTGTCTTAATGGATCTCATGAACCGAGTATGCAAGCCTTATCTAGACAAGTTTGTGATCGTTTTTATTGATGACATACTTATCTATTCCAAGTCCAACAACGATCATGAGCTGCATTTGAGATTGGTTCTTGAGTTGTTAAAGAAAGAGCAATTGTACGCAAAATTCTCGAAGTGTGATTTCTGGCTCGAAGAAGTTCAATTTCTAGGACACATGGTGAATAGCCAAGGAATTCACGTTGATCCTGCAAAGGTGGAAGCTGTGAAGAATTGGTGTGTTCCTACAACTCCTACCGAAGTTCGTTCTTTTCTTGGTCTTGCTGGTTATTATCGGCGATTCATCGCCAATTTCTCGAGGATCGCGAAGCCGCTCACTACTTTGACACAAAAAATAAACCATTCGAGTGGGTTCCGAGCAAGAAGAAGCTTTTGAAGCGTTAAAGCATAAGTTGTGCAATGCTCCTATATTGACCCTACCCGATGGAAACGACGATTTCACCGTGTATTGTGATGCATCTAAGCAAGGCCTCGGTTGTGTTCTCATGCAACGAGGGAAGGTCATAGCTTATGCGTTGAGACAATTGAAAGTTCACGAGGTGAATTATACAACCCACGATCTCGAGCTTGGTGCTGTTGTATTTGCTTTGAAGATTTGGAGGCACTACCTGTATGGTACGCAATGTATAGTCTACACCGATCACAAAAGCCTTCAACACGTTTTCAATCAAAAAGATCTCAACATGAGACAACGTCGTTGGGTGGAGTTGATTAGTGACTATGATTGTGACATTCGTTACCATCCTGGTAAGGCAAACGTTGTGGCCGATGCACTGAGCCGAAAGATTCACAACAAGATGATCTCATTTCAAGAAATTCGAGATCGACGTCAATGGTTTGACACTTGGGTGAGTTCGATACTGAAATTCGACTAGATGTCAATGAGACCACCGTACTACTACAAAACCTGAGAATAGATAGTGACATCGAGTCTAGCATCCTGGAGGCTCAACAAATGGTTCAATGAGAAGGGAGAATGAAGGATGAGTTGGAGCATAATCTTCTAACCCAATTGGAAACGAAATCCAATGGATTGATGTACTTCGCCAATCGTATTTGGGTTCCAAATCGCGATACATTCGTACCTTTATTATGAACGAAGCTCATCAAACTCGTTATTCTATTCATCCTGGTTCCGATAAGATGTACATGGACCTACGTGGTCAATATTGGTGGCCTGGGATGAAGAAAGACATAGCGACTTATGTAGCTAAGTGCCTCACATGTACGAAAGTTAAAGCCGAACATCAACGTCCAAGTGGATTACTTGAGCAACCCGAGATCCCTATGTGGAAATGGGAACACATATCCATGGACTTCATAACAAGGCTACCCCGAACCTCTCGAGGACATGATAGCATATGGGTGATCGTTGACCGATTGACCAAGTCGGCACATTTTATACCCATACGTGACACTTACAAGACATCAAAGTTAGCTCGTATATACGTTGATGAGATTGTAAGTCGTCATGGAGTACCTCTGCACATCATATCTGACCGAGATGCTCGTTTCACTTCACATTTTTGGTCGTCTATGCAAGAACTTTTGGGTACACAATTGGATCTAAGCACGGCTTACCATCCTCAAACTGATGGTCAAACCGAGCGAATGATCCAAACTTTGGAGGATTTGCTACGTCTCTGTGCTCTTGACTTTGGTGGCGATTGGGATACGCATCTACCGCTCGTGGAATTTTCGTATAACAATAGTTACCACTCGAGTATCAAGATGGCACCGTTTGAAGCACTTTATGGTCGTAAATGTCGTTCACCGATCTGTTGGACCGACATTTGTGAAAACTTCATCACTGGTCCTGAACTTATACAAGAGACGACCGATAAGGTTTCTATCATTCGCAAGAACCTTGAAGTGGCGAGAAGTCGTCAAAAGAGTTATGCTGACAAGCGACGTAAGCCATTAGAATTCCAAGATGGGGAGATGGTTCTTCTCAAGGTCTCACCGTGGAAAGGTGTGGTTCGCTTTGGAAAGAAGGGCAAACTGGCTCCAAGATTTGTAGGACCTTTCAAAATCCTGAAAAGGATTGGGAAAGTGGCTTATAAACTAGAGTTATCTTCCGACCTTAGTGGAATTCATCCTGTGTTCCATGTCTCAAATTTGAGAAAGTGTTTGGCCGACGAAAGTCTGTATGTTCCGCTGGAAGACATTCAGATTGACGAGTCATTACATTTTGTCGAGAAACCTGTGGAGATCATGGATCGTATAATGAAGAAGACTAGAACCACAACAACCCCAATCGTCAAGGTTCGTTGGGAAAATAAACGTGGCACTGAATTTACTTGGGAACGCGAGGAGCACATGAAGAAGAGATACCCGTTCTTATTTGTATAGTTTCATTTCTTTTAATTTCGGGACGAAATTCTTTTAAGTTGGGGAGACTGTAACATCTCGTATTTTTGTTAACTAAAAGTTAACTTCGTTTACTCTTACAAGGATTATTTTTGTCAATTTTGAAACTTGCGTGTTGTTTGTGCTTATTCTTTATTGTCATTGAGTTTTTATGGAATGTTAAGTATAAATAATAATAATGTTAATATTAATAAAAGTAACAATAATAATAAGTAATAATAATGAATAATAGTATTAGTAATAATAAGATTACTTTTAATATGGTTATTTATAATTTATAAGCGTTATTAAACTTAAACATATTTAAAACATAAACTTAATTAAGTTTGAAGGTTAATTTGTCATTTTAGAAACTTGAAATAGAAACTTTGTGCATAAAATAATGAAAACATCAACCATAGGGACCATTGGTGTAAATTAATTGAATTCAATCTCCCCTTCTCTCTCTCACGTTTTTCCGGCCGGCACAACTCCGGCGCGGCGCCGGTTAACTCGATTTCATTGGTTTTAGCTCGATTTCGCTTCAAATTGGTGCCAAAAGACTCGGAAAAATACTTTGGACTCGAACCCATGACTTATGTAACATCTCGTATTTTTGTTAACTAAAAGTTAATTTTGTTAGTTCTTGTAAGGGCCATTTATGCTATTTATGAAACTTGGTGGGCTATTTATGTATGATTTTTTTTATTTAATTTAAAGTTTATAAATATTATATGATAATAGTGTTAATATTAATAAAAGTATAAATACTATTATGTAAAAATAATAATAATAATAATAAATATAATAATAATAATAATAATTATAATAATGATAATAAAAATAATAATAAAAAGTTATCAAAGTTAACAAAGTTAAAACTTAATTAAGTTCAAGGGGGCCTAATTGTCAAATTAGAAACTTGAAATATTAAGTTTGGGCTTAGTATAATAGAAAATCAAAGTTGAGGGACCAAAGGTGTAATTTATCAAAAATCAAACCCCCCCCCTTTCTCACCCCGTTTTTCAGGTGACCTCGCCGCCGGACTCCGGCCAAGTCCGGCGAGGCACCAAAAACGCCAAAAATCGATGTTTTTAATCCGAAACCGTCCCTAAAACGTTCTTGAACACGATTCGAACGCAATCATGGACTTTAATTGGGGTTTAAACGTTGAATGATACCCAATCGAGGGTGTAACCGTAGCTTCTTAAACCCATAACCGTTCGGGCATTAAAATCTCAATTATAATCTAATTAAGCGAACATGAACGACCATATACCTATTCCTAATCGAACTCAGCACTCTATTTCACCTGAAACCAACACAAGCATCACTGTCGATTACCCCTTTTCATCGCAACCTGCAACAACCGTAGGCCACTTTCCGAGTTTGTTAACCTGAAATTATCAGAGGGCTTTTCATCGTGGGGATCACTAGAAGCTTACTGTAAAAGGAATTTGAGTTTCATCGAAGATTTCATCTCGAATCGGTTCTCCACAGTCGCGATCTAGGTCCATAACGCGAGCATCAAATACCAAACGAATCAAGTAAGTTAAATACATACATATACTCGATTTCACATGAGGAACAAAAGCCCTAAACTTAATTTGATTGATAACTTCGAATTGATGTTCAATTTGATCGATTTGGGGTAAACAAATTCTAGGGTTCTTAAGGATTTGGGGGTTTTGTTTAGGTATGTTTTTATTAATTTAAACGCGAACACTAACGCGGCTGGATGCCTTGGTTCACTGGTTATGTTACTCCACTCACACACATGAGGTCCGGGTTCGAACCCGGGCACCATCATGTTATTTTTTTAAAAGGGTTTTAACCCTTAATTAAATTATAAAAACGTTTTAATATATATAAAAATTATTTTATAAACTTTAAATATTTTCAAAAAGCCACCATATATTTTCTGTATTTCTCTTTTAGTCTAAGTAATTATTATTATTTTTTTTTCTTTTTTTCATGAATAATAAAATGGATTACAAATAATAACTAAAAATTATTATTGTTTCAAAATGTTTCTTTTAATATCGTTTAATAGTACTTAATTCTTTTTGCTATAAAAATCTATTCAAATTTTATAAAACTTTCAAAATGTTATAATTACTTCTTTTTCACATAATTAGTATAAAACATAATATATATTTTTTTAGAAAATATAAATGATTTTCATTTGTTAAATATAATTATTTAACAAACCTCAAACTCCACTTAATCCTTGTACTCATTAATTAGTTAAATCATTATGTTTAAGTTTAAATCTTGTAATATATATATTTAGGTGTCTTGTGACGATACACCTTGTAGCGACGCTTGTTAATATTATTATTAAACCGCCATTATATATTTATTGTCAAGTGAGTTTTCTTGCCCCCTTTTTACTTTATTTCACACTATTTTGGGGTGAAACATGATAGCTTATACATGATACACTTATACACGTTTGAGACTTGTAAATCACGTGCAATTCAACTTATTATTTTGTCATGGTTATTTGTTTATTGTAAGTGTTTATATGAGATACATAGTTTGTTTACAATCATTAACTATTGCTAGCCTGGCGACGTCTTAGATCTTTGGGCCTGACAAGCCTATTTGGTGCTAAAGTCGATGTATTGCCGACTCCTAGGAGCCGTATGCTTGTGCACTAGGGAACCAAATACACTTAGCCAATCTTTTATACTTGTAATCAAGTCGAGGTTTGGTTGTAACGATATGTGTTCTATAACCTTACTTGCTTATGACCTATGACATGAATTGCTACTTGTAACATTATCATATTATGTATAAAAACCTTGGAAACTCACCAACTATTTATAGTTGACCCTTTTATTTTTATCATGTTTCAGGAAATCCCCAAGTTTAAAGTGGACTTTTGAAGCTTGGAAATAAAACTAGGACTTGGACCTAGTTAAATAAATAACTGTTATGCTACGTTTTGTTTTATTTGGGATTATTTCATGTTTTGTGACTTATGTTTGTAATGACTTTTGAAACTTATAATTTTAATACTTACACTTAATTATAGCGTTATGTGGCTGTGAATAATCTTAACCCTCACATCTCGACGATTCCGCCGTCAAGGTTGGGGTGTGACAACTTAATTGAGCGTTAAGGCTTGGAATGGAGAGGCTCAAACCGAAAGGCGCACCTCAATCGGTTCATAACCGTTCAACGTACTCAAAATGATAATTAATCAAATCAAACGATGGGAAACGTTCGCGCAATCACTACTAAACTAAATGGGTAATTCAATTCGAGCTTAACAAACAATAAATTATCAAATTGTAACCGAAGCTAACGAACCAAAGATGAAGAGTGTTCGGGACTAAATCAATTAAATTGAATCCATTAACAGATGGAAAGGTTTCACTCGATTCCTTCCAACTCTCTATGCACACAATTTGTGAAATACATACTCCATCAAACAAAAATCAAGCCTTGTTCATCGAGTGTTCATTGAAGTGAAATCAAGTTTCAAATCGTTAAATCAATCGAAACCAAGTAAGTTTGATACATGGTTGTGATCGATTAAGCAAGGGGAACAAAAGCCCCATGGTTAATTTGATCAACAACCTCGAATTGACGATCAATTTGATCGATTGTGTTCTAGGGTTATTAAGGATTTGGGGGTTTTGTTTAGGTTTCATATTTAAGAATTAAAAATCAATACATACCGCGGCTGAGAGCCTGGTTCACTGGTTAAGTTACTTCATTCACACACATGAGGTCCCGGGTTCGAACCCGGGCACCATCATGTTATTTTTTAAAGGGTTTTAACCCTTAATTAAATTGTAAAAACGTTTTAATATATATAAAAATTATTTTATAAACTTTAATATTTTCAAAAAGCCACCATATATTTTCTGTATTTCTCTTTTAGTCTAAGTAATTATTATTATTTTTTTTCATGAATAATAAAATGGATTACAAATAATAACTAAAAATTATTATTGTTTCAAAATGTTTCTTTTAATTTAATATCGTTTAATAGTACTTAATTCTTTTTGCTATAAAAATCTATTCAAATTTTATGAAACTTTCAAAATGTTATAATTATTTTTTTCACATAATTAGTATAACATAAATATATATTTTTAGAAAATATAAATGATTTTCATTTGTTAAATATAATTATTTAACAAACCTCAAACTCCACTTAACCCTAGTACTCATTAATTAGTTAACCCATTATGTTTAAGTTTAAATCTTGTAATATCTATATAATTAGGTGTATTGTGAAGACTTTACGTTGGAACGACGATTGCTATTTCTTATTAATCATCTGTTATATATTTATTTGACCATGTGAGTTTTCTTGCCCCTTTTTTATATTTTTGCACTAACTTGGGGTGAAACATGATAGCGTATACATGATACACTTATACACATTTGAAACTTGTAAATCACGTGCAATTCAACTTATTATTTTGTCATGGTTATTGTTTATTGTAAGTGTTTATATGAGATACATAGTTTGTTTACAATCATTAACTATTGCTAGCCTGGCGACGTCTTAGATCTTTGGGCCTGACAAGCCTATTTGGTGCTAAAGTCGATGTATTGCCGACTCCTAGGAGCCGTATGCTTGTGCACTAGGGAACCAAATACACTTAGCCAATCTTTTATACTTGTAATCAAGTCGAGGTTTGGTTGTAACGATATGTGTTCTATAACCTTACTAGCTTATAACCTATGACATGAATTGCTACTTGTAACTTTCTTTTTCATAATATGTATGAAAACCTTGGAAACTCACCAATTATTTTTAGTTGACTCTTATTTTTATCATGTTTCAGGTCAACCTCAAGCTTAAAGTGATCTTTTTGAAGCATGCTATAACCTAGGATTTGGACCTAGTAAATGGAATAAAAAAAAAGTTTACCTTATGTTTTGTTGCATTTGAACTTATTTCTTGTATTAGACTTATGATTGTAATTTCCATTTCAAGACTTATGATAATAATATTTACAATTTAATATAGCGTTATGTGGCTGTAAACAATCTTAACCCTCACATCTCGACGTTTCCGCCGTCAAGGTTGGGGTGTGACAATCACGAACGGTCTAACAGGAAACTTATGACCCTCTAGTTCCACATCACAGTCAGCGTTGCTGAGTGAGTTCTATTTCTATAAAATAAAACATACTTTACTTTCATAAAAAACCATTCGTTTCTTTGGCATGATCACACATCATACGTACACATAGATAATTTCGTTATTATCTTCTTCATTCGTTCATTCATCTTTACATCTTTTCTTGCGCATCTGATATCCTCCATACCAATACCATGTGCTACACCCTGAACTATATGGCTACTGGGCCGAAGTCTATAAATAGACAGCTAAACATGGTGCCGCAGTACTAGGGGTAAGCGGTAGTGGTTCTATACAAATGGTCGATCACAAAGAAAGACCCTGATGTACATCCTCCTGGCGTTGCGAACCCACACACCGTTGGGCTAACACCTTATAATTGGCGTGTCCCGATGTCTAATGCTGGCAAGACTTTCATTACTTTCATCATTCATTAATGCACGCATTCATCATGTTTCATTTTTCATTATCTTCCACTTTACCTTACAAAATACTTTCACTTCTTTCATTATCAGAACACGTAAAGCCACATGAAAGATAAACATACATCAAAATAAGGAATATAACATACACAGGCATCAACATCATACATGGCAACATCATACATACATAACATGCATAATCATGTAACATCGACATCATGCCCAACATGCTCTCTAAGTCCTCAACAGTCATCTTACATGAACTTACGGAAACCTTTACATCAAAACTTACATCTGCACTTTCCCCTGAAAGTCAGAAGTCAAACTACACTTTCCTTAGGGTGCAACAGCCCTATTCAGGCGTATGGACACCCTTCAGTTGCCTGGCCTCCATGCGACTGAACCTCATGTGAATGGACCTCATGCGGATGAACACCAATGCGGATGAACACCAATGCGGATGAACACCCAAGCGAATAGAACTAATGCAAATGGACCACATGCGAATGAAACTAATGCGGATGAGCACTTATGCGAATGGACCCTCAGTCGCCTGAATCCCCATGCGACTGGCCCCAATCGTGCAAATGAACTCTCAATCGTTCGAATGAACCCCAATCGCACCTCATTCGGCCGTATAGCCTCCTTTCAGTCGCCTAGCCCTAGCTGGTGCAGAATGCAGTTCATCCCGAACCTAATCTGCGATTTTAGACCTCCAAGCTCATCCAAACCCATTCTAAGCTCAAACCAACCCTTCTAAACCTTAGGATTGCATACCACAACACCATTCAAGCACACACAAGCTCACAAGCAAGGCTCAAATGAATCATACACACACATACACATACATAAATGGGTCAAACATGCACACACTCAAAAACCTGATTTTCAGATGTGTTCCAGCCCCAAATCATTCAAAAACGTGTAAAAGAGGGGTCCTAGAACTCACACAAACGACCACAACGAGAAGAGCTTCGATTTGACTCGTTTCTCAATGATTTTGTCTCACTCGGACAAACCCAAACCAACTTTTCTCCCTTTTTCTCTTCTTTTTCTCTTCTCCTCTTTCTTTGGTTGAAAATGTGAGTGTGGGGAGAGGGTAATGGCTGCCCTCTCCCTTTATATACCCCCATTTACCCAACTTTCTCTCGTTGGCGAATTTGGTCCCTCGACTTTGGACTTTATTTCTTTTCTTCTTTATTTGTTGGCTTCAAAATAAATAAATAACCGGGTGTTACACTACATACATATACATATATGTCACACCCTGACTGACGATAGAATTATCGAGGCGAACGGATGTGAAACGTTTGTTCATAGCTCATGCAGTTAAATAAGTTGAAATAATATTAAATGCCCTTTTTTCATTGAATAATACTAGACATTAAGTCATTACAATACAACAAATATTTAAAAAACAACATAAAATATTTAATTAAACTAAGTCCAAGTCTTATATGAGTAAAAATAATTTCTCAAGTAGCAATCCTGAAACATGTTAAAAATAAAGGGTCAACTTTGAAAGTTGATGAGTTTCCATGGGTTAATTATACATATACATACACACACACACACACACACACACACACACACACACACATATATATAATATATATATATATATATATATATTATATATATATATATATTATATATATATTATATATATATATATAAGTTTACAATTAGCAATTCATGTCAATGGTTACAAATAAAGCAAGTTTATAGATAACATATAGCTACAATCAAACCTTGACCAAGATATCATTAGAAGCTATAACGATTAGCTAAGTGTACTTGGTTCCTATGATGAACAAACATACCTCATCAGGACCCGACAATAACCTCGGCTTTAGTACCAAATAGGCTTGTCAGGCCCATAGATCTATGACGTCGCCAGGCTAGCAATAGTTAATCATTGTCAACATATAATTTCCATCATAAAAATGCCGACTACCCTCGGCTTGGACTATGTTGTCCCACCAGCACAGAGCCGAGTCCATAAAAGAGTGGGCAGCGAACTTCATTTTCTGGTCCTCCCGACACTCACTGAGATCAAGAACAACCTCCATTTCCCTCGCCCACTGGTGAGTAGCAGTAGTAGTGCCATTACCATCAAAAGTAGGGGGCTTGCATCTCATGAATGCCCCGTAGATATAGCCTCGTGCCGCCTCCTGCACAGGCTCTTCTTCTTCCTCCTCATTATCCGTTAGAACCGTTTCAGGCTCCGGATGTTGCCGTTCTCCCGAGAACCTATTTCTCTCCTTTCTTTCCCCTTCCCGTACTACCTTGATAACTTTAGTCACTACAAAAGGTAAGAACGTTTTCATGACCTGATGAACTTCTTCTACAATAGCCTTCTTTACTGAGGTTCTCAGATTGGCGCTCTCGTCGCCACCCTCCGGATGAGGGGTCTTTGGTTATTCGTGAACCACTTTCTCAACTATGGGTCTCCCTCTCTTAGGGCGCGGTTCAGCACCGTGACCTCCACCCCGTGAAGCTTTCGAAGATCTACCACCGGCCATTCACACGCACACTGAAAGATTCAAACACCAATAAGGTCACTCAAGGGAACAACTCAGTTTATGTCAAGTATAGTAAGTCCCTAATTTGTAACACCCTGAAATTTCTATTTAAACGAAAGGAAAAGAAAAGTAAATAGAAAGAATAGAAATTGTACACAAGTAGAGGGGGATAAAGTGTACAAAGTACAAATCTTAATATTTTAAGATTTTAAAGGGCATGGTCGCCCATATCAAGAAGAAAGCTGCTTGATCTCGGAAGAAGAAGAAGAGAGAGAGCGAGCCCGGTTCTAGAGAGAGAAAGAGGAAAAAGAAGCTGAAAAACATAAGTCTTCTCTTGTTTGAACTCGGTTTCAGCTGGGTTTCGAGTTCTTGACCGAAGTTCTGGTTGTTTAGAGTTTTATTTCGAGATTCAAGAGATGGATCGAAGGTGGGACTCGAACGGGAAGAGTGCTGCTCAAAAGCTGCTAAAGGTGAGTTTCTAGAACCCCTCTTTTACGGATTTTCAACTGATTTGGGGCTATTATGCATACTAAGTAAACGTTTTTAAAGAAACCGTGGATTTACAGCCTTATGCACGAATGTTGTATGTATGTATGCATGTTATAGTGATGATTATGGGCTAGAGATGATGTTTAGCATGCTTAGATGGCCTTGGTATGTTAGATCTATGTTTGGGTATGCTTAGAATGATTATCGGGTGAAATTGGTAGCATAGAAAAGATTTCAAAATGTCTGATGAACATGAACAGTGGTTCATTCACCCACACAGTTGTACACGCGTCAGCATGAGTGGCCAGACGCCTAAGTGTGGCCATGCGCCCAAGGGTGGGTCATACGCCTAAAAGTGGCCGTGCGCCCAGCATGTTGGCCCATGCGTCTAAGTGTTGGCCATGCGCCCAAGGGTGGGTCATGCGCCTAAATAGTGCCCATGCGCCCAAGTGAAGAAAAGGCTAAGTGTTGGCCATGCGCTAAGGAGTGCCCATGCGCCTAAGCAGTGCCCATGCGCCCAGACTGTTTTATACTTAGAATTTTTATGCCCATGCGCCTGGAAGGACCCATGCGCCCACTTTGGACTTGAGGTTTTCTAAGTGGATTTTAAGGGGTAATATGGGGGATAGGCCTGGTTATGATATGGCTTATGTTTGATGTGTGTTATGTATTATGATGTGCATGTATGGTGACGATGTATGTATATGTTTATGTGTGTTCCTTATTATATATGTATATCTTCCCTTGGCTTTGCGTTGAACGTTAATGAATGTAATGAAAGTATTATGTAACGTAAAGTGGAAGATAATGAAAAAGAGGAACGTAATGAATGAATTCGAGCATAAACGAATGAATGAGAGATAGGATGGCTTGCGAAAGAAAGGAAGGAGGTTCACAACGCACTGAGGGTCGTTAGCTCAACTGTGGTGTATCATAGTGTGCGATCTTGGCTTACTCATAAGGGGACATAGACACAGTGGGAGTTCAGTTTTGGTAACTGCTCCGATACGCGCGATGTGGAATTTACTGTGTGCTATGTAGTGTGCGATTTTGGCTGCCTCATGTGGTTTTTATAGCGTGCGATCTTGGCTAACCCATGGGATGGCGTGCGATTCTGGCTAAACCCCGAGAGTTCTCACACACAGGGGGAGTCGGTCTTCGTGACCACTCCGACGGTGCGATTGGTGTGATATGTGCGATAGACGGCATAAGGGTAGCGTGCAATTTTGGCTGCCTCTTGTGGTTTTTATAGTGTGCGATCTTGGCTAAACCATGAGATAGCATGCGATTCTGGCTTCCTTATGTGTGATCCGGCGATATGTACTTCGGGTACGATGATGCGATGGTGCGATTTGAGCGATATGTGCGATGGATGGCATAAGGGTAGCGTGCGATTTTGGCTGCCTCATGTGCTTTTTATAGCGTGCGATTCTGGCTTCCTTATGTGTGCGATATGTACTTCGGGTACGATGATGTGATGGTGCGATTTGAGCGATATGTGCGATGGACGGCATAAGGTAGCGTGCGATTTTGGCTACCTCATGTGGTTTTAATAGCGTGCGATCTTGGCTAACCCATGAGATAGCGTGCGATTCTGGCTTCCTTATGTGTGCGATCCGTGCGATATGTACTTCGGGTACGATGAAGCGAAGGTGTGATAATGAATGAATGGGATCCTTGTCATTCGACCTCAGTAATCATGGCTGAGTGCCATGAGGAAGGTAAAGCTTGACAGGATCTAGATGAGAAATGAATGATAATAAAAGTATGAAATGTGCAAACGTGTGCTATGTATGTAACGAACGTATGTAAGAACGAAAATGAATTATCGTAACAATGTATTGAACAAGATCCTTGTTATTCAACCTCAGTAATCCTGGCTGAGTGCCATGAGGAAGGTAAAGCTTGACAGGATCTAGATGAGAAATGAATGATAATAAAAGTATGAAATGTGCAAACGTGTGCTATGTATGTAACGAACGTATGTAAGAACGAAAATGAATTATCGTAACAATGTATTGAACAAGATCCTTGTTATTCAACCTCAGTAATCCTGGCTGAGTGCCATGAAGAGGGTAAAGCCTGACCGGATCTAGGAAGTGAAGTGAACGATAATATAATATGTTGAACAAACAAAGTTAATGAACGTAATGACGAAGATAATAATGATATTATATGTATGTACGTATGATGCATGATCACGAATGATGTAAAGTATAGTATGTTTTGAAAGAACAGTTTTTAACGAAAGTAAAGTATTTTATTATTAGAACTCACTCAGCGTCGCTGACTTTTGTATGCATGATAGTTGGCAGGTATATGTTGATGCTGAGGAGTTGCAGGCATAGATGCATAAGCTACTGGGAGCATTTTGAGGCTGGCATCCGTATTTTGACATGTCATGTATTTTGAGATGAAAACTGATGTTGTAATTGACATGTTTTTAGTTATTAATGAATGTTTTAAATTCCACTGCAAAATTAATGTACATTTTATAATGTTTTAAGTGCGATGAACCCTCAGCTGTAAGGTGCCCGGGAACGGGGCCTTACAAGTTGGTATCAGAGCAAAAGTTTAAGTGAATTGGGTAAATATTTTGAAAAACCTAATCTTAAGCTGAGAATGGGACTAAAAGGAAAAGGGATACCAGTCCTAGTAGCTACGTGCCTGCAGGTAAAGGTTTTATGTAAGTTAATGTTAACCGGCATTATGTGCGCATGTATGTGGCTTGTGTGCTTATGTGTAGATTTAGATACTGATATAGTCAGGATAGGAAATGTTTGGGGTATGAAGAGTAAAGTAAGTGGCTAATCACAACTGGCCACTGTAATTAGGGACTTACTATACTTAACATAAACCGAGTTATTACCTTGAATGACCGTGTTAGTGTTTGAATCTTATAGTGTGCTAGAGGATGGTTGGCGGGAGATATTCGAAAGCTTCACGAGGTGGAGGCAGTGGTGGACGTGGTGCTGAACCACGGGTCATAAGAGGAAGGTCTAGGGTTGAAGGAGCAGCCCATGAGGAACCCGAGACCCCTCATCAGGAGGGCGATGATGAGAACGCTAATCAGAGAGCCTCGATGAGAGAGGCAGTCAGGGAGGAAGTGCATCAGGTTATGCAGACGATCCTACCGTCTGTGGTGACTGAAGTTATGAAGGTTGTTAGATACGAGGAGAGACAGGAAGGGGGTAGGTCTTCGAGCGAAAGGAGATGACCCGAGACTGAAACGGTTTTCTTCGATGACGAAGAGGCTGAAGAGGAAGATCCTGCGCCGGAGGTGGCACGAGGCTGTAATTATGGGGCGTTTCAACGACGCCAGCCCCCAACTTTTGATGGAAACGGCACTGCTGCTGCTGCCCACCGATGAGTGAGAGAGATGGAAGCTGTATTGAATATCAGTGAGTGCCGAGAGGATCAGAAGGTGAAGTTTGCTGCCTATTCTTTTGTGGACTCGGCTCTGTGCTAGTGGGACAATATAGTCTAAGCCAAGGGTAGCAGAGCTATTGGAAGGATGAGATGGCCGGAGTTGAAACGGTTTGTGATTGAGGAATTTTGTCCTCATCATGAGATGGATTAAGTTGAAAGAGAGTTCTTGCAACTGGAGGCGGGAACCCTATCGCTTCAACAGTATACCACGAAGTTCAACAAGATGGCATGTTTGGTGCGGGATCAGGTGACACCACTTTCGCGAAAGATCAAGAGGTACATTCAGGGCTTGCCGGTGGACATCCGTAGGCACATGATCGCTGCCCGACCAAGCACGTTTAGGTCGGCAGTTGATTTGGCGGGGAGGTTGTATGATGAAATACTATGGTGGTGGTGGTGGCTGGAGACGGAGAGAAAGGTGATGGAGACCAAAACTGGAAGGAAAGAGAACTGGACGAGGTGGTGACTCGATGAATAATAAACACGCCCGGGGGGATGACCGCCGTATGGTCACACCTGGTGCGGGGACGAACAGATGTGGTAAACGTGGGATGGAGTACTCGGGAGAATGCAAAAGGGGACCAAACACTTGTTTCAAGTGTGGGAAGCCTGGTCATGTGGCTAGAGAATGTGAAACTGTGAGATGTTACAATTGTGGAGAAATTGGCCACATGAGCAGAGATTGCAAGAAGCCGAGAGTGGAAGGTTCGGGAACGAAGAAGATCGGAGGAAGCTCCGGTACGAGGAGGGGAACAGAGGGTGATGTCTAGAGCCTTCTCTATGACTGAGAGGAGGCTAGGTCAGGCTCCGAGGTAACGTCAGGTACGTTCTTGCAAGTTTAGATTTACGCATCTAATCTTTAATTGTGATGCTAGTAGTAGTTTTTTTGTCGCTACTTTCTGTGATGTTGCACGTTAGGGGTAGGAAGATCTATGAGCCGTCGATGTAAGAATTGCCATTAGTAAGTCTACCAGGTTACCTAATGCCCTAGAGAATTGCGCGATATAATTGAGAGAGAACGCTTGTTCCTGCTAGGCTGTTCGAGACAGACATAGGTAGGTAGATAGGCATCTCCAGGTGAGTTGATCAGTAGTCTATGACTCAAACCCCAAGTGCTGCAGAAAGGTGGATTGCTCAACCGTGCGAAACTAGAGTTCGGTGACGAGCTACGACAATGAAGTATGAGGAAGGCTTTGACCAGGAAAGCAGATTGCTTGATTTGAAATCAAGTAAAGCCAATATTAAAGTGTGGAGGATCATTCTCAGTTGTTGCTCAGGTAGGAGAAGTGGCACATCGACTGGAGCTACCTGATGAGTTAAGTGGAATTTATCTGATGTTCCATGCATCTCGTCTAAGAAAGAGCTCAACCGATAAGGATATGATCATGCTACTAAAGGATACAGAGATGGACAGAGTATCCAACCACGAGGAGCAACTAGTGACCACTACTAATAGGAAGAAGAGAATAGACCAAGGAGGATGATGGTTTCACTTGTGCAGGTGCAGTGAAGCCTAAAGGGATCTGAGTTTAAATCAAAGAAGAGGTGAGACAGTGTTACCCATAACTGTTCGAGAAGCGGCAGGTTTCAGGGACGAAACCTCTTTAAGGGGGGTAGACTTGTAACACCCCGAAATTTCTATCTAAACGAAAGAAAAATAAAAGTAAATAGAAAGAATAGAAATTGTACACAAGTAGAGGGGGATAAAGTGTACAAAGTATAAATCTTAATATTTTAAGATTTTAAAGGGCATGGTCGCCTATATCAAGCAGAAAGCTGCTTCATCTCGGAAGAAGAAGAAGAGAGAGAGAGCTCGGTTCTAGACAGAGAAAGAGGAAGAAGAAGCTGAAAAAGGTAAGTCTTCTCTTGTTTGAACTCCGTTTCAGCTGGGTTTCGAGTTCTTGACCAAAGTTCTGGTTGTTTAGAGTTTGTTTTCGGGATTAAAGAGCTGGATCGAAGGTGGGACTCGAACGGGAAGAGTGCTGCTCAAAAGCTGCTAAAGGTGAGTTTCTAGAACCCCTCTTTTACGGATTTTCAACTGATTTGGGGCTATTATGCATACTAAGTAAACGTTTTTAAAGAAACCGTGGATTTGCAGCCTTATGTACGAATGTTGTATGTATGTATGCATGATATAGTGATGATTATGGGTTAGAGACGATGTTTAGCATGCTTAGATGGCCTTAGTATGTTAGATCTATGTTTGGGTATGCTTAGAATGATTATCGGGTGAAATTGGTAGCACAGAAAAGATTTCAGAATGTCTGATGAACATGAACAGTGGTTCATTCGCCCACACAGTTTTCCATGCGTCCAGCATGAGTGGCCAGACGCCTAAGTGTTGGCCATGCGCCTAAGGGTGGGTCATGCGCCTAAATAGTGGCCCGTGCGCCCAGCATGTTGGCCCATGCGTCTAAGTGTTGGCCATGCGCCCAAGGTGGGTCATGCGCCTAAGCAGTGCCCATGCGCCTAAATAGTGCCCATGCGTCCTAGGGATTGAAACGGCTAAGTGTTGGCCATGCGCCTAAGCAGTGCCCATGCGCCTAAGCAGTGCCCATGCGCCCAGACTGTTTTTTACTTAGAATTTTTATGCCCATGCGCCTGGAAGGACTCATGCGCCCACTTTGGACTTGAGGTTTTCTAAGTGGATTTTAAGGGGTAATATGGGGGATGGGCCTGGTTATGATATGGCTTATGTTTGATGTGTGTTATGTATGTATGATATGCATGTATGGTGATGATGTATGTATATGTTTATGTGTGTTCCTTATTATATATGTATGTCTTCCCTTGGCTTTGCGTTGAACGTTAATGAATGTAATGAAAGTATTATGTAACGTAAAGTGGAAGATAATGAAAAGAGGAATGTAATGAATGAATGCGAGCATAAACGAATGAATGAGAGATAGGATGATTGTGAAAAAAAGGAAGGAGGTTCACGACTCAATGAGGGTCGTTAGCTCAACTGTGTGTGTATCGTAGCGTGCGATCTTGGCTTACTCATAAGGGGACATAAACACAGTGGGAGTTCAGTTTTGGTAACTTCTCCGATACGTGCGATGTTGTATTTACTGTGTGCTATGTAGCGTGCGATTTTGGCTGCCTCATGTGGTTTTTATAGCGTGCGATCTTAGCTAACCCATGGGATGGCATGCGATTCTAGCTAAACCACGAGAGTTCTCATGCACAGGAGGAGTCGGTCTTCGTGACCACTCCGATGGTGCGATTGGTGTTGTATGTGCGATGGACGGCATAAGGTTAGCGTGCGATTTTGGCTGCCTCATGTGGTTTTTATAGCGTGCAATCTTGGCTAACCCATGAGATAGCGTGCGATTCTGGCTTCCTTATTTGTGCAATCCGTGTGATATGTACTTCGGGTACGATGATGCGATGGTGCGATTTGAGCGATACGTGCAATGGGCGGCATAAGGGTAGCGTGCAATCTTGGCTGCCTCATGTGGTTTTTATAGCGTGCGATCTTGGCTAACCCATGAGATAGCGTGCGATTCTGGCTTCCTTATGTGTGCAATCTGTGTGATATGTACTTCGGGTATGATGATGCGATGGTGCGATTTGAGCGATATGTGCGATGGACGGCATAAGGGTAGCGTGCGATTTTGGCTGCCTCATGTGGTTTTTATAGCGTGTGATCTTGGCTAACCCATGAGATAGCGTGCGATTCTGGCTTCCTTATGTGTGTGATCTGTGCGATATGTACTTCGGGTACGATGAAGCGAAGGTGCGATAATGAACGAACGGGATCCTTGTCATTCGACCTCAGTAATCATGGCTGAGTGCCATGAGGAGGGTAAAGCTTAACAGGATCTAGATGAGAGATGAATGATAATAAAAGTATGAAATGTACGAATGTGTGCTATGTATGTAACGAACGTATGTAAGAACGTAAATGAATTATCGTAACAATGTATTGAACAGGATCCTTGTCATTCGACCTCAGTAATCATGGCTGAGTGCCATGAAGAGGGTAAAGCCTGACCGGATCTAGGAAGTGAAGTGAACGATAATATAATACGTTGAACGAACAAAGTTAATGAACGTAATGATGAAGATAATAATGATATTATCTGTATGTACGTATGATGCATGATCACGAATGATGTAAAGTATAGTATATTTTGAAAGAACGGTTTTTAACGAAAGTAAAGTATTTTATTATTAAAACTAGAACTCACTCAGCATCACTGACTTTTGTATGCATGATATTTGGCAGGTATATGTTGATGCTGAGGAGTTGCAGGCATGGATGCATAAGCTACTGGGAGTATTTTGAGGCTGGCATCCGTATTTTGACATGTCATGTATTTTGAGATGAAAACTGATGTTGTAATTGACATGTTTTTAGTTATTAATGAATGTTTTAAATTTCGCTGCAAAATTAATGTACATTTTATAATGTTTTAAGTGCGATGAACCACCAGTTGTGAGGTGCCCGGGAACGGGGCCTTACATAATTACAATGGCCAGTTGTGATTAGTCACTTACTTTACTCTTCACACCCCGAGCATTATCTATCCTAACTATATCAGTATTTAAATCTACATACAACACATAACACATAACATGCGCACATAATACGGGTTTACTTTACAAAAATACTTGATGGCACGCAGCTACTCAGATTGGCATCCTTTCTCTTTCCGTCCCATTTTCAGTTTAAGTTAAGGTTTATTTTGAAAATTTACCCATTTCACTTAAACTTTGGCTCTGATACCAACTTATAAGGCCCCGTTCCCGGGACGTTTACAACTGGTAAATCATTGCACATAAAACATAGAACTTACATTTAATCATTCATAAAACGTTGCAGCGGAAACACAAAAATAACTCTTCGTATCATTACAAATGCTTTTGCAAGTTAATACAAGCGTTCATTTCAAAACATCATTCGTTCGCATTACAATGCAAAAACATTAACAAAAGAATGCCATCCAAAGGAGCTGAGTAGCCGCCCCGTGCCATCCTCAGCAACATTACCTGCCAACTAGAAACACATCAAAGTCAGCGTTGCTGAGTGAGTTCTAGTTTTATAAAATAAAACATACTTTACTTTCATAAAAAACCATTCATTTCTTCGGCATGATCACACATCATACGTACACATAGATAATTTTGTTATTATCTTCTTCATTCGTTCATTCATCTTTACATCTTTTCTTGTGCATTTGATATCTTTCATACCAATACCATGTGCTACACCCCAAACTATATGGCTACTGGGCCGAAGTCTATAAATAGACAGCTAAACATGGTGCCGCAGTATCAGGGGTAAGCGGTAGAGGTTCTATACAAATGGTCGATCACAAAGAAAGACCCTGATGTACATCCTCCTAGGGTAGCGAACCCACACACCGTTGGGCTAACACCTTATAATTGGCGTGTCCTGATATCTAATACTGGCAAGACTTTTATTACTTTCATCATTCAGTAATGCACACATTCATCATGTCTCACTTTTCATTATCTTCCACTTTACGTTACATAATACTTTCACTTCTTTCATTATCATAACACGTAAAGCCACATGAAAGACATCATAATAAGGAACATAACATACACAGGCATCAACATCATACATGGCAACATCATACATACATAACATGCATAATCATGTAACATCGACATCATGCCCAACATGCTCTCTAAGTCCTCAACAGTCATCTTACATGAACTTACGGAAACCTTTACATCAAAACTTACATCTGCACTTTCCCCTGAAAGTCAGAAGTCAAACTACACTTTCCTTAGGGTGCAACAGCCCTATTCAGGCGTATGGACACCCTTCAGTTGCCTGGCCTCCATGCGACTGAACCTCATGTGAATGGACCTCATGCGGATGAACACCAATGCGGATGAACACCCAAGCGAATAGAACTAATGCAAATGGACCACATGCGAATGAAACTAATGCGGATGAGCACTTATGCGAATGGACCCTCAGTCGCCTGAATACCCATGCGACTGGCCCCAATCATGCAAATGAACTCTCAATCGTTCGAATGAACCCCAATCGCACCTCATTCGGCCGTATAGCCTCCTTTCAGTCGCCTAGCCCTAGCTGGTGCAGAATGCAGTTCATCCCGAACCTAATCTGCCATTTTAGACCTCCAAGCTCATCCAAACCCATTCTAAGCTCAAACCAACCCTCCTAAACCTTAGGATTGCATACCACAACACCATTCAAGCACACACAAGCTCACAAGCAAGGCTCAAATGAATCATACACACACATACACATACATAAATGGGTCAAACATGCACACACTCAAATACCTGATTTTCAGATGTGTTCCAGCCCCAAATCATTCAAAAACGTGTAAAAGAGGGGTCCTAGAACTCACACAAACGACCACAACGAGAAGAGCTTCGATTTGACTCGTTTCTCAATGATTTTGTCTCACTCGGACAAACCCAAACCAACTTTTCTCTCTTTTTCTCTTCTTTCTCTCTTCTCCTCTTTCTTTGGCTGAAAATGTGAGTGTGGGGAGAGGGTAATGGCTGCCCTCTCCCTTATATACCCCCATTTACCCAACTTTCTCTCGTTGGCGAATTTGGTCCCTCGACTTTGGACTTTATTTATTTTCTTCTTTATTCGTTGGCTTCAAAATAAATAAATAACCGGGTGTTACACTACATACATATACATATATTGTCACACCCTGACTGACGACAGAATTATCAAGGTGAACGAATGTGAAACGATTGTTCATAGCTCATGGAATTAAATAAGTTGAAATAATATTAAATGCCCTTTTTTCATTGAATAATACTAGACATTTAAGTCATTAAAATACAACAAATATTTAAACAATAACATAAAATATTTATTAAACTAAGTTCAAGTCTTATATGAGCACAAATAATTTCTCAAGTAGCAATCCTGAAACATGTTAAAAATAAGGGTCAACTTTGAAAGTTGATGAGTTTCCATAGGTTAAGTATACATATACATATACATATATATACATATATATATATATATATATATATATGTATACATATATATATATATATATAAGTTTACAAGTAGCAATTCATGTCAATGGTTACAAATAAAGCAAGTTTATAGATAACATATAGCTATAATTAAACCTTGACCAAGATATCAATTAGAAGTTATAACGATTAGCTAAGTGTACTTGGTTCCCATGATGAACAAACATACCTCATCAGGAGCCGACAATAACCTCGGCTTTAGCACCAAATAGGCTTGTCAGGCCCATAGATCTATGACGTCGCCAGGCTACAATAGTTAATCATTGTCAACATATAATATCCATCATATAAGACTCGCAATATTACAAATAACCATGAAAAAGTAAAGATGAATTGCATGTGTATTTACAAGTATCATGATGTTACAAGTGTAAGTTTATACATTAATATGTTTCACCCCCAAAATGTATGAAATACAGTAAAATAGGGGCATGAAAACTCACATGGAAAACTCACATGGAAAACTCACAAATCTAATGATGGTTGTGGAGTATATAAGAAAGCTTGAATTTTAAGAGTCAAAGGTGATGTCATAAATGAAAAAAAGAAACAATAACCTGAGGTTAAAATTTACTACAAGAAGTTAAGATGTTTAGAGAATGCCAAAAAGCGAAAGGTAGATTGAAATATGATTATTGCATCAATTTTAGATTTTGAACAGAATGTTTGGTATGTGTTTGAAAAGATTTTAGAAATAGCAAATGGTTTTATACAATTATAAAAATTTACAGTTGACTAGTTCAAATTTTCCCGGACAACTTTCATTCACAAACATTTTCATGAAAAGATCTTTAAATAAGTCAAAACAGTAGCACAAAACAGAAGATGTTGAAATGCGTACTTATCTTATGAAGGTTTTTGTTGAGATGTCCGATTGAGTTTGAAGACGTATAAACTATTTTTAAAAAGGTAATTCAATAAAATTTATATTGGAGTCTGATTCTACTCAAGTTTTGTTTACTAAGTTATGTTTAGTTGAAGTCAGACTATATTCTGCCAGATATATAGTAAAACACTTATTTGCATTTTTAAAATTGCTAAAG